>RXPK01000206.1:303561-542389 GCA_004143645.1 Protaetia brevitarsis
AATAGAGGTGATATTACACTCGCGACCTAAAAGATCTGTTGTGTCCCCTATTCGTTGCTGCTTACAGTTGGCCTCCATCCTATTCCTTGCAGAAAGTGAATAGATAGTCAGAGGGCCCCAGTCTAGGTAAGTCTTACCTTCTTCATTCCACAATGCTCCCAAGTGCAACGCCATCGAGTTGCACAGTGCTACGCAGTTTGAGAGTAGTAGGATGGGTGTTTCATCCTGTTCCCCACAAAATCTCATTCAAAGGATCTTTCCAATCCAAGCTTACTCAAGTGATCCTTTTAGTTCTACAGTGGCCTGAAATATTTCCTGTTAAATGGCGAACGTGGTTCTTTACTCAGGGTGATGCCATTCTGTAAACCTCTTCTGGTCTAGTAAGTCCCAGAAGAATTTTCACTTTCCTCAATTCCCTGGGAGATTTCGCAGTAACGGATTTTCTCTGCTCCATTTCTATTTTTAGTTTCTTCACTATTTGTACTGCCTACTTAAACCGCAAAAGGGTTCAGGCCCGTACAAAAAGCATTCCAGCCCCTTTTTTGCAGATTATCCGTTATTTCCGCTTCCTTCCACTCCTGTGTGACCGGAACACCACAGGAGGGTTACTTTATTCCTTTGCTTAACTCATTTAATTTGCCTAAGCATTCCAGCCATGTGAACTGATTCATATGAGCTGCAGCGCGCTGTTGATGGCTGCTTGACTATCAGACATATGATAATCTCCTGCTTCGATATCTATCCATATTGAACTGAAACAATCTTTCAAATAGCGGTATATTTCCGCCTGAAATATACTTGGATATTTTCCCAAGCTTTCGAAATATTGTGGTTCTAGGCCATATATTCTATTCCAGTGCCCTCTGCCCGTTTTGAGCCATACATAAATACCCATTTGAGGCATTTCTATTCAAATTCCAAAGATGGTGTTCTGATGCCCACTCGCTCTGGTAAATAGTAGAGCTTAAAGTATGAGGATTGAGCGCAACATGTCTCATACAAAATATTGCTCGTTTAAGACATGCAGGATGTTCAAGTTAATAATTTTATTTCTAAATTTTCCAATAATTCAGCAAGTTTTCATACAATCAACGTGAAAATTGGTAGTACTATGTTTTCTAGCATGATGAATAGCAATTTGTCATCACATTTACCGTTGCTTACAACCCTGAAGTTACACCCTGACGAATAGGTAAATCGAAGCTTATCTTTTTGTATATCCGTTTTCGAGATATTTGCATTCGAAAGTTTCAGTACATTTCGCGCTACTACAGTAATTTTTAATTCTTAAAATACAAAGTTGGCTTATCTATCTGACAGCTATCATTATTTATGCTTGTGAAGCTTGTGTCAAAAAGTTCTAAGCCTTATCTTTTTTTGCCTATGTGTGCAAGAATAAGTAAATTACGTGGATATTATGATAATAGTAATACACAGAGGTTGGAAAATACGCCATGCCTTGATGAAAAGGATGAAAAGCGTTTCTCTTGGGCTGAAAGTTGTCACATTTATAATAATTAAATATTATGTTTTTTTTCCTTTCTTGAGATAGCGGCTTTTTTTGAACAATTTAATGAAAAATTTTAGGTACTAAAATAAGTCATTTTTTAACGTCTCGAGGATTCTTTTATTGTCTTCTTCAGAAAATCATTAATGCATTTATATATTATACATTTAACAAACCACTCACAAAACATTTTTTTAAAATTTTACATAAAAAAATAACATTTTATAAAAATAAAGGACATAAAATGGTTAATTTGTCAAAAGAATTTAATATACATGTGTGTGTAGCATACTAAATTACATACATTTGGAGATCATGAAAGCCGATTAAAAAAGGGGTCCAACGCCATGTCCGGAACTTTTGTCAAACAACGTTTCATATATTTTTTATCATATTAAAATTAATGTCTATCCAATGTGAAAAAGTGAGGTCGCTTTACTTACAAATTTACTATGTCATATATTTCCTCATGCAATAATTAAATATTTTTTTACCACAAATTTGTATTCATACATTATTTTTTCTTATATACTGCTGTGTACGGATGGTACAAGCATAAATGCAAAGTTGAAAATAAAAAAAAATGAAAATTTAATTTACTTAGCTCAGCGGATAAAATTTTAAAAGGGCGCCAAAGACTAATAACCCAAGGTTATTTCAAAATTGATTGGGCGAAGTAATCAAAGATTTATATTAAAAAAAAAACATTAATTACAATTAACAGGCAAAATAAAAACTCAGACTGAAAGTCCTGGCCGAAATCAAAACCTGGCATGAATTCACAAGCGATACGATAGAGAGACAATACAAATCCTCGGGAACTAACAAAATGGTGTTAGATTATGTTTCTAAGAGATAATTTCTACTTTCACAGAAAAAAATCCACGTTGGTTTTCAATTTTTAAAACCCGCAAAAATTGATCACCAATGATTAAATTACACGCACAATGTCTCTCACCTTACACGAGGTGATTGATTAACAAGGAAACTATTGGAAAACGAGAACGGAAAATATAAACTCTTAAAACTAGAAAAAACTATATCTCTTCTAGATCAATTATTAAATAACGTGGATCTTATACCCAATATGCGACATAATTAATCGAATATCAACATTATTTTAATTGGAGTTTCCCTCGATAATGTTCTAAATTTTCAAATTTATGCGAAACAAAAATATATTAATATTAAAAATTGAAATTGCCAAATTCGGTAACAAGCAAATAATATGTATACTCAGGCATCAATCTATAGGGAACTGTCCTCAAGAGGCCAAACTCACATATATATAAAATAACATCTGCGTGTCTACATCGTCGCACGAATCGGCAAAGAAAATTCCTCGAAACCTAAACAATGAACAAAATATTGCACTACCGGTAACGCTAATAAGTACAAAAATGATGAATTTAAATAATATACACAACTGAACAATTAAAATACTTAAATATCATTAAACAATCCTATTAACAGTAAAATCTTGCCAAATAAAAATTTAGAACTGTGGGAACACAGGCGTAGTATTGATGGGATAATTCGGAATATAATACACAATACAAATTTGAATTTCCGAAATCTGGGGTGGGGGGGGTTGGTCAGATCATAGCATGAACGTAGTGTTCCAATTTTCATTTACGTGAATAATTGTAATAGCAAAAAAAATTGGTGGCGCTCAGAGAAATTCTTGCCAATTTAAGTTTGAACTCACGACCAAACGCCCCGTTTATATCTGGCTGCCGTAACTCTGAAAGAATTACAAAAAAAGAAGACTTATTGAAAGAAAAACGATTCTTTCTAAAGTCGCCCTCATATAGACCATCTAACCCAAATGGACCGGTTGAATGTTGATGGGAGTCGTATTATATGAAACAAGACTTCAGCAGTGACTTAAAATAACAGTTAAAATATTTCGTATAATAGTGGATAATTTGTTGTGATGCGTTACCTTGGTTTCGTTTTGGTACAATAGAAAAGGAAATTGAGAGATATGCCTATAAAAATTACATTACCTAAAATATATTATTGTGGCGTGACACGTATAACATTATTTACATAATGTAAAGTATACAAAATACACTATTTATTAATATATCATACTTCTAATACTTTTCTCAATATGAACCAACAAACAATAAAAAGATAAATGTAACGTAGTGTATTGATCATAATAATAATAATAACAATAATAGCTCTTTATTTCATACTACGAAACATGTAACTATGAAGCATACAAAATAACTTCAATAAAGAGAGTATCAAGAGACAAATAGGAATGACATAAAATTATAAAAAATAGTCATTGGTGGAATGGACAGAATAACTCCATTACATGCGATTAAGCTTTATCTTTGAAATGGTGTCAATTATTAGATATTTTGATTTCATTTGGCAGCTTATTAAACAGCTTATAGCCGAATAGGTTAAATTCTTCTAAAATAACAATGATTTGTGCATGGAAGGTAATAAATAAATGATTAATTTGACGCGTATTGCGACCATAAATTGAAGTGTCGGTAGAAAACTCCAATTTATACTTAAAAACAAAACACAAAACTTCCAAAATGTAATCATAAAATGTTAATATTTTATTAGTCTTAAAAATATCTCTACAAGAAGCTTGATATAGGTAATGTGAATACGAATTGGTGTGTAAGCACGTTTTCGTAATAGAAATATTCGCTAAGGCCGATTGTCAGTAGACGGATTCCGCAGGTCATTTTTTTAATGGACAATGTGTGAGTAATAAGTTAGTTTAAGGATAACAAAGTACCTGCACGACTTTCTCAAATTTATAGAGAGCATAGATATCTTGGCGAATTCACAACAAAGAATTGCGATATGGGGGCCCCTATTTGAGACCTTCACTATAATGATGCACGATGGGATGGTACGATCCTGCTACCTTATGCGAGCAGGTGCACTAGCTCCCGACTCGGGCGGTCTGACCTGGTGCAAGAAATCAGGATCTACAGGTCCACTTTCAAACATCTACGCTTTTTTTATTACACTACCACAAAGAGAAGCAAATGTGTAGCGTATGTGGGAAGACTAATATATTTGAATATTTCTAATTTAGTCGAATGTTCTGATGTTTTTTTCTCCTTTTTTTTAATTTTCTCCAAACCTTTTTAACTTTTTTTTTTATTATAGGTATTTAACGTTTTTTCATTTATTTATTTTTTTCACAATTTTTCCATGCATTTTTTCAAATTTATATATCACTTTTTTTTTAGCGAGGTATACAATACCAAACCACAACTTAACGTATCAAAACTCCTCCAAACCAAACAGGAGTCTAAACAAACAAACTCTGTAATAGGTCACAGATCACAGAAAACTAAATCTAAATATGATCTTAATAGATATTTTTTATTCTGTGAACAGGTAAAGGTGCAATTGGTGCAATAGCTCCGGTTCTGGCACTCTGGCTCCGTCTAGTTCAATCGAGTCCGAGGCTGCATTTAGTTTTCCGCTGCTCTCGCACCCGACACATTAGCAAACCCACTCTTTTACGAAAAGCGAACTTGGTGCACCTACTCCTATAAGCAAACCAGCTCCGAAAGAACAGCGTCTTGATCCGGGAAGCAGCCATCCTAAATTCTAGTTTTTCGATTATTTAGTTAGGTCAATAGAATTAGACGATTTAATCACAAAATTACTAATATTATATTTATTGTTATTGCATAATAATAATAAGATACAATTTGTTTTACTAGTGTTGACCACAAGATCATTACAAGCCAACCAATCACACAATTGGATCTACAAAAGCTTAAGCTTAGCTGCTTGATATAAGGCGGATATGTCGGTGGAACTAACAATTATATTAATGTCGTCTGCGTACAGAGCAAACATTAGAAGCAGTTTGTAAGGACTTGGAAGGTCGTTATAAAAAATTAGGAAGGGGGTAGGGCTAAGAACTGGCCTTTGAGCACACCAGATCAACTCAAGTATATTAGATGTAATATAACCGTTTGATTTTATTCTTTGTACTATAGGTCAAGGTAATTCGAACCAACCTGATGAGATTGCCCCTTATGCCATAGTTAATACAACTGTAGCAGGCGGATTAGTATGTGATATTACGATTCTTTGGAAAAATATTTCGATATGAAGTTATTGCAGCAAAAAATTGTTTTTACAGTCAAATTCATAAATTAGAAAAAAAACTTTTTCGGTAAAATTTTGAGATTTGATTGACATGTATTAGAATTTTAAGCAAAAAAAAATACGAGATTTTCATATAATAAATATTTTATAAATACAACCAGAGTATTTATGGTTGCTTACCCTAACACTCAGCAATATTACATAGAATTTTAAAAAAAAATATTATTTTATAAATATTTTCGTGAGAGGTTTTTGAACATATCTTTCATATTTTTTTCTATAATTAGATAAAATATTCAATTAAAATATTTATTTGCATATTTTAAAATTAATTGTAAGGCGCATGATTTTGTTCTAAAATATTATTTATATTGAAATTGAGATTTTTTATGCAATCTATTTAATTTGTCAAAATGAACTAAAATGTTCTTGGGTTTTAGAACGTATAACGTCGATAACGAAAAGTTGAAACATACATAGAGTTGTCTAAAAGGCAACTCTATGTCACACTCACCATACAAGTTAATAATTAATAATTCTGGCATCTTTTAAGGCATACTGAAGGTTTATCAAATTAATCACTATTTTTTAATTGAAGTGTTTCTAAATTAAAAAACAAACGTATTTATTAATCATTTATTTGAATAAGCCAATAAAATGAAAAATACTCATTTTTAAGTCTAGCCTTGGCTGGTGCCAGGTACAACCCTATGGCTTTTTTCATATCTTCGATAGTGGCGCTCTCATGGCATTTCCTAGTGGCCTCTAAAACAATGCCAATTGTATTAGATCATACCATGAATAAAACATCGTACAACATTATCATTTAATAATAAAATGTGTAATACATTTGGAGCATTTACAATAATTGGAGTGGTAGCTACATTCTAATACTTACGATATTTATTTTTACTTTATTTCATAATATTTGAAAACATTCTACGTACAAACAATAAAACAACACAACGTATTCTAACCTCTATTTAAGGTTATGACGCTTATCTACCGAGATGAATCTCTTAAGCAAATCAACTAGCAATTTATCTGTTAGATGCAGTACATATATGATGCATAAAATTCCTACAATTATATTATTAAACGATTTCTGTACATAGCGATATTGAGCATTCCAATTATCTTATAAATGCCATGACATGTTCAAAGTTCTGCTTACCTCGCACAAAAACTAAAACACACCCCGCAACAATTAATTACACAGTTAACCCTAATCTGCCATAATCGTATACTATTATAAACTATAACATGTAACGGACAAACAAATGAAAACGTTGATGATACGCACGTGCGCGTACGTATTCTATGTACCTAATGCATAGACGCATAAACAATACTAAATCATATCACACCGGCACCGTAATGAATAGAGGTGTTGTGTTGACGTTCGCAACTTACAAATATTACAAATAATATAATACAAAACGCAGATATATTAATAGAAAAGTTACAGCGCTCAACTTAGATACTAATTAAATCATATTAGATATATATTATATAATTTAACCTTTAAACTATCATTTTAAATAGGTACATACCTACTTAATATGTATGCATATTTTACCCATTTTATATTATTCGTCCTACGCATCAAATGTACAAAAGCAAAAATTCAATCTTTTTTTTATATGAAATAAATATTTACAGAAATACAAAGCAAAATATTCTTGCAGAGTTATGAAAAGAGTTTGAGAAAACATTTGCAATAAAATATTATTAATGGTACATATATATTTTTTAAGTGTTTTCCTAATATATTTTCTATAATATATTTTATGCATATTATATTAATATAACTAATATTCAAGAAAGATTTAATATTTTTCAAATATTTATAAACTATGAAATAAATATAGTTGGTCACTGGGGTAGCCTCTAGCCGCTTTCCTTCCCCTCGTGTCTGCGGGAGGAAAACGTTTGATGTAGGGATCATGCATTGCATTGAGATACGCATCTACTACGTATGTGATTTTTTGATTGAACATTTCCTGAGATGCAATAAAAATTCAACTTTATGCAGTCAAATTATTTTTTATTTACTTACTAATTATATTTTACTTCCTACAGTTTTACTAAAATGAAAGAAATAAGTGACATTGAGAAGTTTTTGTTGCGTTTCTTGCTTCATTAATATGAAGCAAGAAATGCACACATGTGACACGAACATCGTTCAAAATGCAACATTGTCCTATATACACATTGTATGATTGCCTGGTACTACCATCGTACCGCTCAATAGAAAATAAATAAATGAATGCTGCAAAACAAACTACTATATAAACACGAAGAAATTACAATTTCTAATACCATCCTTCCCACTGGAAACATTGTAATTTATAAACGTGAAACAAGCTATTAGTTAAGTGTAATTATATTGCATGCATATTCGATCAAGATACCAATGCACGTATCGCGAACCGGCAGCTAGTACGTGGGTAGTACCGACCGCTCGACATTGGAAATTC
This sequence comes from Protaetia brevitarsis, assembly GCA_004143645.1. Taxonomy (NCBI): domain Eukaryota; kingdom Metazoa; phylum Arthropoda; class Insecta; order Coleoptera; family Scarabaeidae; genus Protaetia; species Protaetia brevitarsis. The sequence continues at coordinate 311,659 of RXPK01000206.1, forward strand.
GCCGGTCGACCCAAGCTCTAACATCAGATTATGCCCGCGGACCTGGTAATATTTGCATGTATAAATCCAGAAATTACTTTCGTCGTACTGACGGGCACGCAACCTTAGTAACACTATGATAAACTTGTGTTCGTCGTCTATAAAATATAGGCCAATATTTACATTAGTTTGTAGGTATACCTACACTAAGGTGCATGTTATATTCCGAGCGTGCTATTCGTATTTTATATACGTGTGTATATTGTTTATGTGTGTAGTGATTTGTGGGACGATTTTTTTTTGTATGTTCTCCGTTCGTTCCAACACGCGTATAGCGAGTTGGGAAAGCGGCCCAAAAATGTGTTTTCCGATCCTGTTTATCACGCAACAAACGTCAGAATTCTAGAGTATAAACATGTAAATCACGTGAGCTGTATGTTCTCCGAAATAAACGGAATAGCGTTTCATATTGTCGATATCGATATCTTTCACTGAAATCTTACAATGTCTAGAAAGGTTTTTCGTTACATTTTAACAGTAAATCTTTATAAAGCAATTCTCAATTGTCACCAATTTTGGAATTAAACAAAATTAAAAGTGTTGTTAGATTTATTTTAATGTTGGCATGTGTACTGAGAGAAAAAAGATTCTTGAATCAAAGAAATGTTTCATTGCTCCTATTTAAAAGAACCGTTTCTTTCAGTTAATACATATTTCTTTCTTTGAAATACTATTATTATTTTTTCAGACGTATAATAATTTCGATGTTATACTAAGTATTCACAACAAATAAAATCATACAACAAAAATATATTTTTATCCGGCAGCAGTTCTGTCATTATTATTGTATAGGCGAGATAAACAAAAAATATATTTAAATAACACGAGAAAAGAGTCATTATCTAGATTAAAAAACTAATTTGTTTGACAATATCAAAATTTGCTTAACACATGCACGGACGTGTTTGCAATTGCAAACGCACCTTATAGGACGTACCGTAGAGTGGGGCAAATTCGATCGCATGGGGTAAAATCGATCAATCCTGATTTTTACGGCAATTATTTAGTCTGGCATCTATGGAAAAGATAAGAAAATTTTGCAACACAGTCATTTAATAAACTTTGTTTATAACATAGATAACTAACTGGCTTTTTAAGTATTGCATTAAAGTTTCCTGTGTTAAAAAAATAATTTCCGATGGAATGACAACGAGTGATATTTCATACAGACGGAAACAAACTGCTACTGGGGAATCCCACTAGGACTAAGTGAATTTTCGAAAAGGGATAAGGTGAAAAGAATCAATTGTCATTCATTCGTCACCGTTTCTTTTTTTGACTTTATGAAAGTGTTGTTATGAATAACAAGAGAGTAAGGGGAAAATTAACACCTCATGGGGTAATACCGATCAGTTTGAAAAGTAAAAGAACAAAGAACATGCTCATAGAACAACGTAGAAATATGACATACTCATATTTCTACGTTGGTTTTATTAAAAATTATGGTGAGAAACTATAAAAAAAAGTATGGCCTGGCGGGAGACAGTAATATAACTCCAAATACCTCCAGAGCGCTATCAGGGCAGTAAAGTAGAGCACTTCATCCATTATGAAAGCATCAGAAAACAATGGGGTGCCATATTCATTACTTCAGAATACTTTAAAGAACCGGTAGTTTCTAAGGAAGAGAAAAGATGACTTTTGTATTTCTCCAAGTTGACGAAATTTAGGAAATTTGGATAAGATCGTCATAGAAGGGGACGGTACATTTTTGAACTGAGAGGGAAGCGCGTTAAATGAAATTTTGTTTTAGTTTTAGTTTATTGAATTATATGTTTAATATGTTTTATTTATGAAAAAACACAAAGTGTATATAAAACGTCATATGAAACAAAAGGAAAACAAAGCATACCAACAAAAAATATATGATTCTAACCTATATGCTACCCCAAACTACCACCACCTAATAACTAAAGTGTAGAATTAATGTGAAAGAACTATAAACTTAACATTTATTGTGTTTGCAAAAATTCCGTAATGGAGTAGAAGGTATGCTGGAGGAGATAGGTTTTAACTTCATATTTAAAAGTTCTAAAGCAAGTAATGTTTTTGTAAATGGCAGGCAGCTTATTAATTATTATTATTATTATTACTTATTATAGTTTGTCATTATTTATCTGTTTGTCATTTCTATAATACATATTTTCTGTTATTTCCCTAAGTTTCCTCTTTTAAATGAAATTTTTGTTATTGGATTTACCTCATGTAGCTTTCAAATCGGTTTTTGTAAGAAAATAGATGGGTGATTGGAATTGCCCCCTATTATGGGGCAAAACTGAACACGCTTGATGTATTAAAAAAAAAAGTGTTTTAATACATTGGGTTGATATACATGATGGTATGTGTAGCTAAAAGATGTATGATTATATATAATTTTTTTCGATTTTTTTCGATCAATAATAATAATAATTGCAGCTCAGAAATAGTACATAAATCAGATCGAAATTGCCCCACTTTACGGTATTTGACCTATAAAATTTTCTGCACTGTCTGCAAGATTGAATTGAAGAAAAAAATCCTTACATTCAGAAAAAAAATGTTTAATATATTTTATTTCGGCTATGGCATGCCATTCTCATATCTTAAAACGTCGAAATCGATATATAAAATTAAATAATCTAACCAATCTTGATTATAGAACCAATCTTGATTCTATATCCGTTGACATTATGTCTCTTGTCTATTTTTAAGTCGTAGTCGTAGTTTTGTTTTGTTAGTTACTTTTGGTTATGGTGTTTTATTTTCTATACTTGACTTTTTAATTTTACATTTCGATTTAGACGTTTTTAAGACTTGAGGATGGCGTATTATAGCCGAAACATGTGCTCTTAAAATATATTAAACAATTTTTGTGAATGTAAGGACGTTTTTATAAATACATTTTTATTAACTACATTCAATAGATTTCAACATAAAACCAAACATCTTGTTGAATTTGGCGTACTAAATTTTTCTCCACAAACCATATTTTGTTGTAAATGAATCGGTTTTTCTACAAACCTTTTTAAATTGTAATGTATTTTAAGTAATTAATTTTAATGTGTAATTATTGACAAAAATAACAATGCCGTTATTATTATAATTATTGTATAAAAAATATATTTTGGTAATCAGAATCATGGAACAATATTAAGGTATTTAAAAATACCTACTACTACTAAATAAGGTTAATATAATTATATAATAAAATTCGACATGTAATTAACTTTTTAGCAATTGAAAAAGACAAATAAACAAAGACAGTTTTGCTACATGTAATTAGTTCGTTTTCATTGAGCCAATACTTCCACAAATCAATTCTTTAATATATTAGAGGATGGCTACAAACATGGAGAATGTAAAATTGAGTAAACATAATGCTTCAATTGCTTATATTGCGTTTTCCATGACAAGACACGATTTTTATTAAACATAGTAATAGTGTATTGTGCTGTTATTAAAATAAGTGCTACCACCCTTTTATCATTGCAAAAGAAGAAAAAAATGCACTGTTAGACTATGTCATAGACCTAGAACTCAAAAATGCTACGTAAAATTAAAAATTTAAAATGTTGTTGTTTGACATTAAATTTTCTAAAAATAATATATACTTAATAATATTTCTTGTTAGGGTTACAGGCTAAAAAGGTTTTGGTGAATTTCTATTTTATGCAAATATCTAGTAAACCATGCACTTCCTTAAATGGACAAAAGCGTATCTGGATTAAGCTTATAAAGTTGTAAATCTTCTTCCATTTAATCCAATGCATATCTCTTACACAGATAAAAATAATTCTTTAAATCAAAGAAATATTTCTTTGCTCTTACTCTAAAGAACCATTTCTTTTAGTTAATAGATATTTCTTTTAGTGAACAAGCATTTCTTTCATCGAAATAATACCATTTTCAATTGAAAGAAATATGTATTAACTGAAGAAAGTAGTAGTTTTTTTAAATAGTGGCAAATAAATATTGCTTTTATTTAAAGAATCCATTTTTTCTGTGTATGGTTTTCATATATATATATATAATAATGAAAAAAAAATTCACCTGTATTTCGGTATTAACTTGCCATTCTTAGACATAAATTTTTATTACAGGATATTAAGAGATGCAAACGAAGAAAACTAAATAATATCAATGAAATTTGTAGCGCAATTATGAACTTATCATAGCAATTAAAGAAGTCTATTGGGCCATTAGATGTCTGTTTCTTGATAAACATGTTACTTAGCGAATTGCATCGTACTTTTAAATTTGTTAATAAATAAACACTACCTTTATCGATCCGGATATTTGTTTTAAATACGTTTTACTGAATATTTAAGATATTTTAGACACAATCCGCCAATAATAGCCAGAACTGATATTCTGACAGCCATAATAAACACGACGCCACCGCGTATAAAATAATAAAATAATTATATCCACTCACAATTGTCAGAATTTAGATATTAACCAACGAAATTCAGCGAATTTATATTCCAACGCAGCGATATAAATTGAAACCCCGACTTTTGCATTTCGGTCACGTTTCGGTTGTTTAGCCGTATTTACATTTTAGATTCGCCCTAATTAATATGCAATAAGCGATCCTTTTATGCCCCTCGTCTTTCCTCTCGCTCCTGAAATTATTGCTCCTGGTGCGCTGATTTATTTTGTTTACATCCTTATTTGTGTAAAGGACCTAGGGAACTTCAAACACGAAGGTATTCTTTATCGTGGGCCACTTACATAAATTCTGGTAAGAATATGTATAGACGGCGGAGTTATAAAAAAACGACTTTTAAAATCAACGAATTTATTTGATTTTTCCAATTGTTATGATTTACTACTGAAAACTAGTAGTTATGATTCACTACTTGACACCTTCCAAAATTTCAGCTTTGGACTCAGCTTCTTCAAGGTGTTATATATATACTATTGTGATTCCCCGGCTATATGCTTTTTACGGGCAAAAGGAAAATAAATAAATAACTTTCTTTAATAAAACAGTGCAATCATTAATAACATGTATAATTCATGAACAAGTCTATACAGGAAATATAAATAGCATGAGAACTCTTACTCACAGGGTGAGTATAGTTATTTGGGATATTTAACAAGTATTATCAATTATCCAGTATAATTTAGATTCTTTAATTCAAAAAGGAACTTTTAAAATATCCCGCACTATCATAAGAGAATAGAAAACCACCAACCACGTTTGCCAACTTACAAAAGCTCAGAATTTAAATCTCATATAAAATAATAATAATTTAAACAATGTTTTGACCAGATACCTCGTTTATCGGTTCATACAGATGCCAGAGTACCTCCGAATGTGATTTCCTTGTAGTGACAATCCAGATTCGCTCGTATATTCATCTCCTTCGTTACATTCAGGATGTATGATTAGACTCAGAACAGCAAACACATGCACACTCCCATGTAGAACAAGTACCCAGATATTGTAAACACCAAATTTGTGAATTTTCCCCCTTCGATACCAAATATACCCCCCCGCAATATGGTTTAATTGATTTATATTTGATGAGAAATGACACAGGTTTTTCTAAGACTTTTTATCAACTCTCAACACGTAACCAAGGATTTTCATACATTTTCTTTATACGAATCACATTGAGTCACTCCCCATTCAATTAAAATAGTTACCTAGGATACCAGGCTATCGTACAGTTGTCAGACGATAAATTATATTCAACTTCCATGACTACTAGTGTGAATTAATCCAAATTATACTGGACTTACAAACAGGTGTGTACATAAAATAGTAATTGCATTTCAATATGGTTGGTAGCTTTCCTCTTATGACACACAGCAATACATATACATACAATGATCTACATAAAACATAATACGCGTTTGATTTTGTCAACCAGGAAACTTGACGTTATTACTGCTTGAGGATGGTCGGAATATAGACCGAAACATGTCGTAATAGATAATAAAGTAAATAAATGATTAGAAAGAACATTTTTTAATCAATATATAAAAAACAAAAGATACACGTTAACAAATGTACTTCACAAATATACGTTCACAACGAGAGATCAAAATTTATAATTAATAAATCCATAAAACAAATAGAATGCCACAACACTACTTAATACAGCAACATAAATCCAATCATTTACTCAATACAAACGACACAGGCCCAGCATTTTTGTATCCACTAAACACACACATACACACACATAGATAAATTTATATTTCCACAAACATTTATCAAGACAGCGGATAATTGCTATATAACGAGATGGGGTACATAAATCCAGAAACACATTCCCTCGATTTATATAAATTGCATTCGGAACCAACATCTGGAAAAAGAGGGAGTAAATCCAAAAACAGGGCTAACAGTTACTATAGCGTTGTGACAGTCGTGTAAGACCAGGAGCTCTTGTTTGGTTAGTTGAACATCCGGCATTATATGATGGCATATTTCGTATTCATTTGCAATATTAGAAACGGGTGTAAAAATGTGCATATGTCTCTATCTTTATAGTATCTCTTTTTACATATTTAAGCTAATCGTGCTAGAAGACAATTTATTTTTAAATGAAATTGACATTCCCATAGTAATCAAAATATGGATATGATTTTAACTAAAATTTCAATATCAACTATTATCAAATAAGTATTAAGGACTAAGTAAATACTAAGGATTCCGCAAGAAGGGAGATCTGGACCCGGTTAGATGTGTGTATGTATTGCTATGATATCTAAGGTATGAAATCTATTTGAAAATCATTTAGAACAGGTTTCAAAACTACATGAACAAGTAATTCAAAAGTGAGGCGTGTACTCAGTTGCCTACTTTACAGGCGAATTATGAATTCGTTAAAGATAATTATTTAAAATGGACAACATTAGCATTAGATGCTAAATGTATGTAATGTAAACTGTATTATGTACTTTGTAATGTAAACTGTATTTTATATGTTAATTCAAGCTGACCTGGTATCTTATTTATGTTTGCGTATATTTTGCTCGGAGAGATTTTTCTTTCCTCGGGATGTTTTGTTTTTAATGTTTGGCGTATTCCCCTCAAACTAGAGAAAATAACGGTATTTTAATGTCGGTTAACGATATCTTTCAAAATTCAGGGGGGCCGGCCTGCAGCGATAACAATCGAAGCAGGTTAACTGAAATATTTGGTTTGAATCCTCATTCTGTTGGTGGCTACCAGAGACGACGGTTGTCTTAATTTTCCTATAACGTTTTTATGCCACAATTTAAAAAAAAAATTATCGTAGTTCCAAGAAGTATTACCTAAAAAAGTATCGATACAACTCCTGTTTATGTAATCCTTATCGAATACCTGCAATTTTGCCAAGAAAATTATCCTATAAAAATTTCCCACGAAGAATTCCCGACCAGATTGCCTTTCCATGCCATCGACCGAGACCGGAGCCCCGTCTAACTGAACCTCTATTCCAGTACCAGAGTTAGTTGCCAAGCGTCGTGTCCTTTTCAAGTTAATATTCCATAGAATCACCTCACCTAAAACAGAAAGGAATTAGTCCAGTTTCCTTTCATTATTAATCAGAAACTTATATTTTGTGTAATTTATTTTCACTATACGATAATTTGGGGTTAGTTTTATAATAGCCGCCTTTTTAGTTAGTTATTTTAGGAATTTTAATATTTAAGGGATATAAATAATATCACTGGGTTTGATTTGTGATAAAATAGCTATCTTTAACAAATATCGATAATCATAGATAATCGTTTGCTTTAGTATTTGCTGTTTACGGGTAGATGGCGCCCTTATTTATTTGAAATTTAATTTATTATGTGACATTTCCATAACCTCATTTAGTCTTAAAAATGCCAAGAAAGTTCGAAGACGTGCTTTTATATTAAATAATTTGTCTTATGTAGTATTTTGCTGATTCCAACATACGTACCTTGTGATCAAAGAGTCTCAATGATGATGAAACATAACATTTGGATAAATAAATAAAGATTTAAGCTTGTTTTTATTTGAACAGTTAGTGTTTTACATCGATTTTCGATATTTACTTATTTTCAAATTTTAATAAACCGAGAAAGGGCTTTGAAGATGCGCCCGTTAGGTGAGAAAATAACTGTCTATTCGTTAATAAGCGTCCGGAGTACGATTTTGACAGAGGATCTGGTCCCCTTTGAAGCGTCCCGTGCCACCTAGCAGGTAGGAAGTCACATTTCACAGTTTGCTTTCACTTATTAGAGAGGTCGCTGGGTGTATTGAAACAACTATTTTAATTGATTTCATTGAAAAAAAAATTAAAAAAAAAAATCGTAAACGGACAAGCTAAATAAAAATAATATAAATTGATAAAAGATAATAATAAATTGGTATTGAACTTTAAAAAAATAAAATTTTGAAATCCCGGGCATTGTGTTCTGAAAAACAGAGCAGTATATATATATATATTGCCAGGGTGATATTACACTGCGACCTAAAAGATCCATTGTGTTCCCTGTTTTTGCTGTTTTACAGCTGGCCTTCCAATCCTATTCCTTTCAGGAAGTGTAGGATATCAGAAGGCCCCAGGTTAGGTGAGTCTCCCTCTTCGATTTCACGTGCTCCCAAGTGCAACGCCCTTGAGTTGCACACTTGCACGAAATTTGAGAGGCCATGGATGTCATCCTGTTTAAGCTATTCCCAGGAACTATTAAACTGGAGCTGTTTAAGCTGTTGCAGAAGTTGTCCAAGTTGTTCCAGTAGCTGCTCAAGCTGCTCCAGAGGTTGTTCAAGCTGTCCAGGGGCTGTTTAAGCTGCTCCAGGAGTTATAATTATAATAGATGTCATGTACTCTGACATCATCATTGGCTCCTCATGAGGGTGATCTTTACGAGCCTCCGTATTTGGAGTTGGAGACCCAAAGTTGTTCCTTCCCCTCCCCTCCCGAAAAGTCGTATAGCGTAGGGCTACTTGTTGAGGATCCCCAGCGACTTTAGCTCTCTAGCGCAGTGAGACATTGATAGACATCCGGAAAAACCGGAAGTAAAGTAAATTTATAGAATTGTGCGCCAGAATCGACCTAGCATATCTATTAACACACATATGAATTTAACTAATGAACCGTCATATCATAAAAATTACATCGACAAACAGATGAATGTACACGTACACTGCCCGACTTATTTAATGTCGTCGCCTACAGCACGGTTACTATCAAAACTACTCACCATTCGGATAGGAACGCGTTTGGATGGCGTCGGTTGTTTCAGGTAAATGATCTATGGGGGTATGCAGTTGCAAAACCCTTCCCACTTATGCAAATCAGGTAGGAAAATTAGATTATTTAATATCACAAGTAAACGTTGTATATTGCGGTTTAAACGTGCTTTAAATTGAAATATGTCTTTCATAACTTGGACCCAATTGACTCTTGAACTTAAACTCACATAGAAATAAATAAAGTTTGGTATTCATAGCCAATTTTGTGTATTAATTATTTTAAAAACGTAGGAAATAGCTAACAACAAAGGTAGACTTCGTAAAACTATAGCTTCAACCAATATTAGCTATTGTAAGCGTTTATTAATTACTATTTTTTCAATGGAGATTTCAATAATATTTAATTATTAGCATTTACTATTGCTATTGCAGGATCCACCTATGTGTAAGTAACGCTGTAAAATTGCTATTCATAAGAAAATAAAAATTGCGTTTGGTCTGGTTATATTATTTATTTAAGTAAACATACTAATTCCAAATATAAGCAATATAAAATCCCAATAAATAAAATAACCATTCCGTAAAAATAAGAAAATTAATAAAACTCTGAAATATTAACAAAAAAATTCAAAACACAAAAATCTAATTACGTAACTGTCATTAAATATACAAATAAAAAATGATAATGTAAAACCTAACCAGAAAAACAACACATTCTGCAAAAATAAAAAATAAATATATATAAAATATATAAACAAAACAATATACATATAACTTAACAAAAGAACAATCCTATAGGATTTAACTTTATTCTTAGTAATGTGGTAATAATTTATGTAGCTTACTATAATTTTGGTTTAATACAATTGCCCTGACATTTGTGATTTTCTTACGAATACGAATTTTACGACGTTTCTTACTTGTGGGTAATTACAATAATTATATTATAAATATAGAAATTAATATTTATTGAAACTAAAGCTAATAAGGTAACTTATAAAATGTTACTCTTTTGTTTTCTAATACAATTCCTATTTTAAAAATAAATTATATATAAATAAAATTTAATATAAATAAGCCAGAAATTAATACAACTTAATTTGTTATCTATACATTCATTTGATTATTTTTAAACATAAAATAAGAGTTTTAGTTTTAAAAATCACTTGGTCTCAAACTGTAAAACAGATATTTCAATTCAAACTGTCTTCATACCTTAATATTAAAGGATTCCTTTCGATATTAAATAATCTTAGATCTACCAGATTTGCACAATTGCCAAGCGTTTTACGACTGCCAACGCCAAGCCAGCCGAACCCGCATCTGTGCAAATAGTGAGTAGTTTTGATAATCACTGCGCTGTAGAAGACGACATTAAATAAGTCAGGCAGTGTTGAAAGTGTTGGCAGTGACAGCAATTTTGGCTGTTCGTTACTTCAAATGTTTGTTAGTTAGGACGTTCGCAAGTTGAGGTTCGCCTGTATTGTTTTCCAAGTTGCCTTAGAGCGAATTCGATAATTTCTATCTTGGCTATCTGTCTATCTTTAAATGAGTATGTGAAACATTATTTATCTTTGCCACCTAGTCGATATTTGAAAAGTTGAGTGAAGATTTGAAATAATATTTTTGTTATTTATTTGCTGGTGTAAGTTTTGAGAATTGCGTGTAACTTTTTAGAGAAGCATTCAATTCAGATAATCGATATGCAATAGTACAGTTTATTTCTGTCCAAAGTATATATACTGTTATATTATCCCCAGTAATACAAATCTTTGCCCGAATAATCAATATTTTATTCACACTTTTTTTTACATTCTGACATCTCTCAATTGACAAACTACATAATAATTAAAACAAAACAATCAACAAATTATTATAGGGTGAGTTCACTTACTAGATACGAAAAATTGTGAACATTAAATTATCAATATTAATTTTGACACATAACCAGGTCAAAAGGCTACTTACAATCTCAGTTTCTAAATCCTTGGCCGCGTGGAAATACCATGACATTTATCTCCCAAAATAAAAATTTAACAAATTTTCTTAATAAAATTTTGAAATTTTAATTTTTCTTCCCCAATTCGTAAGTGAACAATGTCCACGTAATTAACTTTAAATTATGAACTATCTAACTTCTTTCAAAAAAAAACTTCATTACCATCAATTTCTTTTTCTTTTTCCAATTTATAACATCCCATTCTGTTTTTTGTATTGGTGTTTGAAATAATAATTCTTTAACTTCAATCGTTATTTCTTTACGTTTCAACAGGTCATTAAAAATTTGTTCATTCTCGTCATCCTCTTTCCCTTTAAAGTTTTCTGCACCAACGTCTTTTACTCCTACCTTATTTAACACATTTTCACTGTTCAAATCGCTACCATTCCGTTTTAAATTTGATAAGTCAATTTTCAATGTCAAATCTTCTCCATAATAATAATCGCCTTTTTCACTATTAGTATTTACCTCTTCATCATTTTCCCTGTCAGCGTCATTTTCCTTAAAAGCTTCCTTATTTTTCTGTGCAAATCTATGCCTTCTTTCGAATTGTTCTTCCTCTAGTGTGCCGTTCTCTTCTATTGCAATTTCATCTTTGCTTTTTAATCCATTGGATATGATTCCCTTAGGTTCAAAACTTGATTTAATCTAAGCTATCTCTTCTCTCTCTTCCTGTTTATCCTGCATATACATTGCGAAAAATTTCTTTAACGACATATTCGTCTGGTCCATTTTCATTTAGCTAGTAAGTTTGCTCCACACGTTGCATGCGCCAATAATAATGTTATATTATCCCCAGTAATACAGATCTTTGCCCGGATAATCAATATTTTATTCACACTTTTTTTTTACATTCTGACATCTCTCAATTGATAAACTACATAATAATTAAAACAAAACAATCAACAAATTATTATAGGGTGAGTTCACTTACTAGATACGAAAAATTGTGAACATTAAATTATCAATATTAATTTTGACACATAACCAGGTCAAAAGGCTACTTATAATCTTAGTTTCTAAATCCTTGGCCGCGTCGAAATACTATGACAATACATATATTGATAAATGTTAACAAAAATAAAATTTTCTTCGGCACTTCTCGACTGTATCCTTTCTGTAGCAGTCTAAATTGAATTTCCTCACTAACCTCATTACCATACTGATGTGTGACCCCCATTTTATCTGGCGAATCGCCCAAAACACAACCTAATAAAATAACGCTTCTGGTTTATACGTTTCACTGCCCCACGACCTCATCAGATAGTCGGGGAGTAAATTATTTTGCTACAAGAGACCTCAATTTGGCAATAAACGTTATTAAATTAACTCGTCGCCGCGTTCTCTTTATCACGGGCCCTCAGTGTCTACGTGTAGTATCTGTGCACGTCCACATACACTCGTCCTTATCTCGGGTTAATCCTCATCTGATCAGTGCGGCTAGCCAGCGCTTACTGGCGGCAATAGTGGCCGGAGTCGTAGAGTCAAGCTGCTGCATGGAGATTAGCAACGAGTTAATCACGTTAGTACGGCCAATGCGCACTCATAATGGCCAACAGATGGCAGATGCGGTCGCCTATAATTGAATCAACTTTATCTGTGAGTATAATGGTCGTGAGGGGTCGTCGCGGGTGGTTGGTTTCGACCTACTGCCTCCTAACACAACCCCCTGTCGGCGTCCCTACTTCCCTGGTCAGCCCTTGGGAGAGTACAGTCAAGGAAATTGCTATAAAAGCTAAATGTGTGTATTCTAAATTTAATAATTCTTATGTTGATGTGAATAAGTTAAAATCGTCAAAGTTTCATCATTACCGTTCAAACGATATATCGTCAATTACCTATAAATTTTTATTGGTGGAAAAAGATAAGCAAGAGAAAGAAACGAAAGTTATCTTTAAAAATACAATGATTTCTTAAGATGAAAAATCACGCGAGAGGAAATCATTACAATTTAAATAAAATAAGAACTGTATGATCCAAATCTTTTACTTAATAAAGAATTTTCTTCTTTTTATCACAGAGATGAAATTCCACCAAGCATTAGACTGGCCTTTTGTTTGTGGTTCTATCTACGCATTTATTCCACTCCAGTTTTGTTTTTAATATTTACTTACTTACATACAGGCTGTCCCGAAGTCAAGTAGTTAAATATACGGTGTGATAAATGACTCATTTCAGAGATACAGGGGTGGTTTTGATGAAAACACTAGGTATTACTATTCAAGTAGTAGAAGAGATAAGAATTATCCGAATGGGGAATAGATGTGTAACAAATTGAAACAATCGCCAGGTTTAAGACAGTCTTACAGTTTTCTTATCCAGTTATTATGCGGACACCGTGAAAAATTAAATTTAAAGTAGAAACTTACTTTCTTCACTATATTAGTGTAGCACAAATCTAAGAAGATATACAGGCTAGTATTTAAAAAAAAATCAAGTTGATCATCATTTTGCAGTGCCGAAACGTCGTATCGTCAATTTAATTGTGCCAACTTTTTCTTTTTAATACGTATTGCTGTAGCTTATACAACCCAATTATTACTGAGATGTATTTTAAGTTGCATATTTTGGTTAGTGTGTTTTATTTGTTTGAACAGCTGATTTTCAATTTACCGAGAATTTTCACAATTTTGTTTTGTTTTGTTTAAGTTGCGTTAAAGAGTTTATTGTATGATTTTTATGTAGTGTTTAGATTTTTTTAAATTAATCCAGTCATTCAAATGTCTATTGTTCGCTTGTGCTGATTTAATGCGTATTCTATTTAATATTGTCATTGTAATATTTTACGTCTGTGTTGCACTAATTTTGAGAGAGGGATTTTTGTGAGAAGAAGTATTGTAGGATTTTGTTAAGGACTTTGTTGTTCGACTATTGGTGTGAGTAGACGTATTTTTAAATAATTGACGCCATTTTGTTATTCATTTTGATATTGTAAATTAATATTCTTCTTTAATTATATAGTCAATCAAGGAATTTTTATTGTAATAATTGTTAATGTAATAAAGTGTATACTTAGTAGATAGGATCAATTATTATTTTTTTGTTTAGGAAGATTTATTTTAATTTTTCTCATTTATAGTTTGTTAGAGTTAATTTTTCTGTTAATCTATTTTGCTGTTTCATTTTTAATTTTTCAATCACCTCGTTTGGGTGAGTAGAAGCATTTTTCTATCATTTAGTTTTTCTTCTTCACTTTTTGTAAGTTTCTAGCATTTGTCCACGCTTAGATTTGTTTAATTTGTGAAACCACGTGGATAGAAATTCAAAGATATTGAATAATCTTCCTGAACAAATAAAACCTTTCTTTTTTGCTTTGCATAGGAAATATCATTGTTCTATTTTAAATTAGAGTGTAGTGCAGTTTTTATTTTAGGCCAGAACCTTCAGTTCAGGGTTTTTCCTGCACAATTGTATTTTAGCCCGTTTTGTGGCAATAAAATTTATTGTTTGATAGCTTTTCTGGGTTAAAAATTCTGTTCTTTTATTTTATTTTAAACCTTTTCATTAAGAAATTAAGAAAGTCTGATTTCATTTACTCACAATTTACTTTTCGTGGTTAGAATAAAGTTTTAATTCGCGAGAGTAACTCTGAGCTTAATAGTTCGTTTGTGTTCATTAAAATCTTTTCTGTTGAGCAAGCTAATATTTTTTTTCCTTTTCATTTTTAAAAATCAGTTTAGTATTCTTATTTACTTCAATTAATACACAGCAGTATGTTAGCCAATGCTTTAAATTGTTTTAGTTTGTTTTCGCAACTTATGTTAGTATTTCCCCATATTGTGCATAGTTGAAGCACTGCATTTGTATGGGCTTCTTGTACTTTTAATTTTCGTAAGTTACATGAATTAAAAAGCCCCTTTTCTATTTTTTTATGGTATTTCTTGGTTTTTAGGTGTTTAGAAAAAAAAAATATAGAAGTATAGATCTGACAGACATACTTCTTAGTACCTTATATTCCTGTATTTTATATATTGTTCGTTTACATAAATGTAAAACTGTTTTTGTGTTTCAATTAAACCAATGAATCCACTAACCCTTGTTATATAATTGTTTACATTTTAAATTTAGTATGCTTCACACATAGTAATATTGTACGTGACAAATAACCTTATTTGTAATGTTTAGAAAAATGTAAATTTTAAAGTAATTTTTAAAATGTTTTGTGCAGTCGTTAAATGTGTATAAAAAAATTGAAATGTAATAAATAATTTCTGAAGAAGACAATAATAAAAAAAAATTGTCGAAACGTCAAAGAATGGTTTAATTGGTAAAAAAAAAAAAATTCATTAAAAAAAAAAAAAACCGCTACCTCAAGAAAAAAAAAAAATAATTTTTTCATTAACGGCTAAGAACAATTCCATCATAATTGTTTATTATGGCAATTCAAATATTTTTTTTTTTGATGGTATATTAGATAAGGTATATTAGGTAAGGGCTAGCAACTAATGGGGTTACTGGAAAAGATATTAATACTTTCCACTGGATGAATGTAGGATACAAGTCGTAAATTCTGAGAATTGATCTCACCAGTTAAGGTAAATGCAGCTTCATCAGTAAAAAGTATTTTATTCAAAATTTCTACGTTTTCATGCAACGTAGGGCAAACTGGGGCTAGTTACGACACGGTAGGTAGTTCCAGCTGCAACTGTGGCTAAACAGAGAACGCTGTATTAGCGTTAGGAAGTGGCAAATGATCGGCCGATGGTAGTGTGATCATTTGCCACTTCCAAAGGTTAATGTGTCTCTTTAGCCACAGTTATCGCTGTAACTACTTACCCTTGTTACAGCCAGCCTCAGTCCCCCCTATTAGATATTGTATCGTAAGGTATCTCCTTTTATTTCTTCAGTTTTCTCAAAAAGTCCTTAGTCCTCTGAAACCACTTTATAATTTTTACCTTTTCATCTCTGTTGTATCGATTTATGATTTCAAGAAATTTTATATTATTAAATAAAAATGTTATTGTTGATTCTTGTTATTAATTTTGAATAGACTGAAATGAATGTTTTTGAATTCATAATTAGGAAAAAATTAATAATTAAATTACCGTAAAATCTCTTCCTGATTTTTTATTAAATTTATCGTACAAGACTACCAGTTCTTTTGAAAAATTGTTTTAATTTTAAGGAATTTGTTTCATAATTTAGATGCACACTGTATGCGTAATGAATGACGTAATGAAAATGTAAATTTACAGGTATGTTTAAAAGATTATTATCGTTTTCCTAAAGTAAAGGTTTTAAAAAATACGAATTTCTTGGCTAAACTTATTATTTATCTGTCAATAATTTATTAACTGATTATTACCGAAAACAGTTAAGAAATATTTTTAAAAAATAATGAAGAATAAGTTTTCCATTCGCGAAAATTTCTTAAGCAGGGTCGTAATAAAACTTTTTCCTAACTATAATAAGAAATAATGTAAGAATAAATTACATATAGGTGTTTCTAACTCTACTTGGAAAATACTTTTTTACATACTTAGATTATTAAATTCAACATAGCACATTCGCATTACAGAATTCACCATCACGCGATCTTCATTTCTGCTTGTAACGCATTTATTCATTTGTCTTTCTGTAAATAAATCATCTCCTTTAATTGACGGAGGGCAGTTTTACTTCGGGAGTTTGATGCTTTCAAACGTGAGAACCGTTTCGTTGGGTACTTATGGCTGTGTTATCCCGCGGTGAGACAATCGCGAAAATTAAATACACCACAGATTAGATTTCTCACGCTTTCGCATGTCACACAGCAAGTGATGAACTCATTTCTACCCCTAAAACAAACAAAATCTCTCTTGATAAACGCGGGGACGCTGATAAATCAGCGACAGCAGCAATATAAATCAGTCATGAGTAAATATCACATATACTCATATAATTTCGTAACGCAATTAATTTAATATAAATAACAAAATATAAAAATAGTGGTAGCCAACATGGTAACACAAGATGATGTAAGTTGACTAAAAATAAAACTTGCAGCCACTACTATACCATTCAACTTGAGCGAACTGCACTACGCGCTACGTCAAACATGCACTAGATGTCGCTGAAATGTAACAGTGGCGTTGCATCGCACGTCGTCATATCACGATGTTGTGAAGAGGGGGATGATGATAACTACCGCTTCTACACATGAAATATAACCGACAAGTGCATATGATGTTTTTATGATGTCAAATAAAATGTATATATTATATTTTACGGGGCGTAGAGTGCGATTTGAACTGTGCTAGTAGCAGTGGTACTAGTGAGAAAGAATATATTAGCCGGCGGACCGAACATGAATTCATAAATCTTCTATCAGCGCTCGCATTTATATATATGGTGTTTTAAAATGTAGCTGTCGTAATTTATTACAATTTGATGCTTGCGTGCCGCTTGCATACAAAATAAGTATAATATGTTGTATGTATGAGCGTTCCGTCTGGTGCAAACGCATACAGTTAATTGGTTTAAAAAAAAAATCAATCTAGTTTTATTAAGAACGGTTCATAAATTACGCAAATTCATAAAATAAAATGAATACAGTGAGAAAAATACTGGTTGCAATATCAATAATCTACGTTTATTGAATGAATTTTTATTGACCGAGTGAAATGAGTCTTTTTTACGATAAAATATTATTCACAACCGCTAATGAAGTAATAACAAGATTCGCTAGTGGAATAAGTTCCACTAGCGAATCTTTCGCTTTAAATTTTCATAAAATTATTTACCTACGCGACAAAGTATTAAATGATATCCTCTTCGTTATTTTAATGATTCGCAATTTATTGCAAGAGCGAACAGATAACATACTGCTGTGGTTTGGCACCCCGGTGTTTATAAATTCTGTGTTATGTTATTATTAGAGATCAATCTTTGTCGATGCGTCGGACAAATTCTCTCAGAAGTCAATATTTTCTTTTTAAGTAAGATTTTGTTAATAGATTTGTTTGATGAATTTAAGTATTTTATTGTTCAGCTGTTTATATTAATTTCAGTCATTTGTACATATTGCCTTCGTCAGTATTGTGTATATTTTGTTCATTGTTATATTCAAGAGATTTTCTTTGCATTTTATGCGCTGCATAGCCACGCATCTATTTTGTTATATGTATGCGATGTAGGGCCTCTTAAAAGGTAGTTCTTTGAAAGTTACCGTAAGTACATGTCTTTTATTTTCTTTGTTGCCATATTTGGTAAATTAATTTTTATTTAAAATGTAGTTCGGTTTATTTGAATTTTATCAGCTTTCAAGGAACTCTTATAATTAATAATTGCTGTTGTGCTTAATTGTGCACATGTTGGATATAAGATCAGTTATTATTGTAATTTGTTTTAGAAGAAATTGTTTTTTTTTAGTTTAAAGAGTTTAATTTTCCGTTTCATAGTTTTCAATTTAGTTTTGAGTAATTAATCACCTCGGATTAGGTGAAAAGAAGCATTGAGCTTGTATTTATATTCCAATTTAATATTATTATACAATTGTTTGTCCACGTTTAAATTAATTTTAGTGTGTTGTAATTTTAAGACCACGTGGATTTTTTGTGCTATTTGATTTTCTTCTAGAACAAATCTGTCTTTTGTTTGATAAAGGATTTGCATCGTCCTTTTTAATTGTAGATTCCTGCAGTGTTTTTATTTCGTCCAGGACCTTAAGTCCATGGTTTATTTTTTTACTGCAATTTGTAACAAATGTTTTTTTTTCTTTCTTTTTATAAAAATAAAATTTAAAGATTGTAAATGTCATTCTAAATTTCTATTCTTTTATTTTGAATTCAACCTTTGCAATTTTAATAATTAAAGATAGTCAATTTACTTATACCCACTTTTTACTTTTCATGATTAGATTAGTAACTCTGAGAGTAGATATTCTTTTGCGCCCTTTTATAATTTTATCCGCTGAGCTAGTAAATTTAAATTTATCTTTTTTTTTTCATTTTCAATTTCATTTTACATTTATGCTTGTACCATCAGTACACAGCAATACGTTGGTGAAAGGTATACAGCAGTCACTGATTGCATTACCAGTTTACACCGCGGTTGCTGACCAAGTGAGAGTTTGGTGTCTGGCCACTAGAGGGCGTATATCTAAGCTCATGATCTTCTAGTAGGAGATAATAGTGAACCGATGAGCATGCACTCGGAGGAATGCTCAGAGCAACTGATAGGCAAGTGATAGGAATTCCGAAATCATATATGTTTTGGTATTTATATTGCGGTAAAAATGTCACATTATGTTTGTCAAAGCGGCAATATTGAGTCGCAGCAATATATTGTAACGCTACAGAGTAGTCTACAGCCCGATATAAAAAAAAAATAAAAATGATACTTTAATTACATTAATAAAAATAAAATTTTTACAACCCAGTGTCATCTACATTCATCAGTATTAAATCATAAGTGTGCCCACTCAAATGACAGATGGCATGCAGGGCGAGAATTTCCGATTAAAACACGCTGGCATCAAAAAAATAACGAATAGCTAGTTATTACTTCAGTACGTGGGGAGGTGGTATTGGAGAAATGTCGCCAAAATGTCCTCTCCTTCAATTTGCATGTGTACAATGGCCAGTTTCCAAGATATCATACGCACAAGACTCTTGTACATCAATTATGATCAATTTTGTATGATAAAGAAAACATTTAAGTGTGAATAAAAGTGGTTATATTTAATAACAGAGTTCGAAATGTAAAACCTTGTACAAGCAGCATAAAAATAAGGATACTCTTATCTCAGGTGAGTTACGTGAGTTCACTTATTCAATAACAATAACGTTTTGTTAGTAATTCCAATTTTTGCAATATAAATTCATTATAAAGTAGTGAATACGTTTAAAATTAAATTTCAAAATTCCCGCGTTTTCTGAACGTTCAATCTGCGTTATTCTATGCTTAAAAGACGGACGAGAATGTCCAACCTTGATGGTAAAATTACTGGATATCGGTTCGTGCCGTAAATACGTATCAAATATTAACCTAGAAAAGTACCAACTTCTACATTTTCCCCAGTGATTGCAAACTGTTAGCGACTATACAAAATTCCTAACCCCAAAATTCGCTGAACGTACAAAAAGGAAATTTCTTATAAATACATTTAAATTTAGACTAGGATTAAAGTAATATGTTTATTTCTAAGTAGATTTGGACGAGGAATACCTTTTAGAGGGATGAATTCACCGGACATCAATATGAGCAGGTGTGATCGGGCATCTGATGGGGGCCCTGGTACATCGTACTTCTAAACACGGAGGAACAGTAAAATCGTTGTTGGAGAAAAATTACCCAAAGAATGTAGGTAAAATTTGGATAAAATTAATGTGATAACTTTGTTAACCATTAAAAATCATTTTTAGGTTGGAATTTGGAATAAATTTGAACTTTAACAAAATCTGATGAAGGTTGGCTAGCGAATCCTTTCGAATTGAAAAATTCTAACAGACTTTATAGCGATTGTCTTTCGACAAGGGGAACAAACTGTCTCAGAGAGTCCGTTAATTTCACCGAAGTGAGGAGGATATAAGATGTTTAATACATGAGAATGCCCATGTGACCGAATAGATTGTCGAATGTTTATACAAAATTAAAATAAATAATTATTGCAAAATTCTGGAATCACCCTACATTTAATATAAAGTAGAGATAAGTGTCTCTAGATCATCAGAGAAATACATTTAAAAATTTTCAATACTTATTACCATGTAAAATTTACAATGTAAAAAAAAATTACTCTACAATAAGTAGGCAACCATTTATACACATAACATTATGACGAAACCGAATCCCAGCAATTTTCCATGTCTTTCTGTTGACATATCAATGCAATTGGAGTGCCAATGCATATAAAAACATTATTAGAAGTTTAAATAAAATAAGTATACTGCAAAAAAAAATAAAATTGTTTATTTGAATTGAACTTAGATCCAACTTTGATCCGTCAATATCTGATATAAAAATATATGTACACTTCTCACAGGAAAAATCGGGACACCAGCAATCCAGAATTTTAAAATTTCTTGATTGTAAATGCAACTTTCGGAGGACTTATTCACTTATCAAAGCCATAAATCACTTAATTATGTATATTACTGCGATCAAAGGTAACGACTAGAAATTGAAATAGAAAAATAAATATTTAGAGAGGAAAAGGTTTATGTATAGAGTAAACAAATCCGAGTTTCGGTGGCGGCGTTTTCTTTAGAAATACCAATGAAAAAAAAAATACATAACAACAAAAAGAACTCTTGAATAGACGGTTTCATTTAGAAATATATTTGTGTTTACCTTGTTTGATTTTATGTAGAGATAATTCTTTTTTAAGAAAACATGGTGATGGAATTTTATTATTCGATTTATGCTGGCGAGTATTAGTTTAGCAATAGACAATATGTCAGTCAGCCTCCTCAGGTTTGGGATAATGTGATTTTCACATTTCAGATTTATTGACTATACTATTGATGTATTAATTACTATTGTCGTTTAGTATTCTAAATATTGTATAGTTTCTTCTATCTATAAAAATTACCAAAACCAGGTTTAAGATTATTATAAAATTCTTAAAGCAATTAAGTTCACAAAGAAATTATTTATTTTATTAACCTCCGTTTATTGTATTTTCAGAAATATATCTTAGCTATCGCCTGTGTATCTGATGTCGTTGATCTATCTCCTTGAAATATGGCCAACACTTGGTCTCCTTACAAACTGTCTTTATGTAGTACAGGTTTATTAACTATTATTTACGATATTATTGAATTTATAATACATAACAAACATTGTAAGAAAGCATATTGTTCGTCAATCTCAGTTAGTGCTGAAATGTTTAATTTTGAATTTGATACGTTTAATACTTTTTCGTTGCTACTGCTTGAAGCTGTATTCCAGACCAAAAGTGTTAGCTATATTTCAATAAAATAGAACGACATTGGATTACACAGGCGATAGTTAAGATATATTTGTATAAATGATTTCTTTGCGAAATTAATTGCTTTAAAAATTTTGTAAATAATCTTATTAAACTGTTTTTATACATAGAAAAATATTTTGTAGTAATACAATAGTTAAGAATACTAAACAACAACAATAATGAATACATCAATAATAGTGTATTTAATCAATGTGAAAATCACATTGTTCAAAAACTCAGGAGGCTGATTGACATATTGTCTATTGCTAAAGTACTACCTTCGGGCATAAATCAAACTAGGTAACTAACATCATAGTAATAGGTAATATAATTTTAAAATCCCATCCCTATGTGTTTTCTTAAAAAAAGAATTATCTCTACATAACATCAAACAAATTAAATACATATACGTGTATTTCTAAATGGTGCCGTCTACTCAAGGCCTTTTAGTTGTTATGTATTTTTTTTTTGCATTAATATTTCCGTATTTGGTATTTCTAAGAAAACACCGCCACCGAAATTCCAATGTGTTTATTTAATGTATAAACCTTTTTCTCTTTATATATTTATATTTCTGTTTAAATTTTTAGTCTTTTCCTTTGATCGCAATAATACACACAAAAAAAGTGATTTATGGCTTTGATAAGTGCATATATCCTCTGAAAGCTGCATTTATACCCAAGAAATTTTAAAATTCACGATTGCTGGTGTCCCGATTTTTCCTGTGAGAAGTGTACTATTCAAATATTTGATTTCGATGTATAGATATTTCACTGCCGATCATCTTTACTTTCTGAAAGGAACATTCTGAAGGAAAATGCCTGGAAGGACTTACCAAATGCAGAGATTTCCTACATCACCTCGACATCATCTGGCTGTCGGCTGCTACATTTTATATCCTTTTATCCTAATTTCAGTTATAATTTACCTAAGTAAAATTCAAGCAAATTAAGTGTGCATCAATATATCAAAAAAAAATCAGTACGGTTATTGGTGCTTATTCACCAACGAAATTGGATTTTGAACCTCCAGAAGACCCGTAATATTTGCCTTAATTTTCGATGACGTTTAATTTCGCGCTTTGCTCGCCTATTCCCTCCCATTTGGTCTTCGATAAAGCGGTATCGCCCTTTGTGTATTCTTCACACGAGGTTTTTCTTTTGTACGCCTGCCACTGCGGCCACCCCGGTTCGATATGAAACGCATCAATCACAAATTAGTCATAAATCACTCCTCGGTCGACACTTTGGCGACGTTCAAACAGAATCGGTAGGTATTTTTTAGCACTGTATTTTGGTGAAACCGAGCAATAATCAGTATCTTATCGTAGTACTTGCTTGCTCACTCATGACAAGCTTTTCTTTTTGGATCCTAAGAATAATTTTTAATTATTTCATGATATACGCAATTATTGAAATTGATTGGGAGTAAATAGTTTTTAAACGAGATTATTGCTTGCATAGTCTGTCCATAGATACAACGATTTGACTAATCTTGTTTACCGGGAATTATCCTGCTGTAGTAGGTATACCACATGCTGCGGTAGGTACCGAGAATTTATCCAAATGAGGTAATGGTTTCGTGTTAGCAGAAATTGGAGTTTTCTTAAATAGAGAATAATTATCAAATTAATGTATTTCTGCTATTAACTGTAATAATTAGGAAGAATTTTTCCCAAGAAAAATTTTGCTCCTCACTCAGGATTCGAACAATTTTTTTCTTGGGAAAAATTCCTCTTAATTATTACAGTTAATAGCAGAAATACATTAATTTGTTATTTTCTCACTGTAAAAAACTTGCAATCTTTGCATATTTGCCGTCGTGTCGGCCTTTCAGGATCTAATATCGACATATGTGTACTTAAATGCTCGAACTTACATCTCCTCTTAGCTTAATTGGTAAAGCAGTCGTCCGGTAAATGGGAGGAAGTAGGTTCGAATCCTGCGTGAGGAGAAAATAATTTCTTAGGAAAAATTTCTCTTAATTATTATAGTTAATAGCAGAAATACATTAGTTTGTTAATTTCTCATTGTAAAAAGCTTGCAATCCTTGCATATTTGCCGTCCTACGGCCTTTCAAGATCTAATATCGACATATGTTCGCTTAAACGCTCGAACTTACATCTCCTCTTAGCTTAATTGGTAAAACAGTCGTCCGGTAAACAAGAGGATGTAGGTTCGAATCCTGCATGAGGAGAAACATTTTTCTTGGGAAAAACTTCAACTAATTATTACAGTTAATAGCAGAAATACATTACTTTGTTAATTTCTCACTGTAAAAAGCTTGCAATCCAGAAAATAATTATGTTTCATTGAACATAATCCACCGTTCACAATTTAAATATCATTATTCTAAGGTAAACAATTAAATCTTAACACATCACATATACTTGTAATTCTAATAAAGGATATTGTTTAATGGTATTTTAAATATTAGGACCCCTTTCCTTCAATTAACTAATTTACATAAATCAACGTATAGTCTTAGCGAGACCTTTCGTTCAAGTTTATGGGATTTCGGTCAACATGAAAATTTGAAAATTAAAAATTAGATATAACCGGTTCAATTCTCTTTAACTAACATATTTTCAGATATCTAGCGCTTCCGGTTATATCAGTCAAGTCACCATCTACTGTGCTATTTTCAATAGAACACCGTGTATATTTTTACATATTTGGATTTACCTATTTTTAAGCTTTATAAATACCTTTACTTTTTGTAATTTGATTCCACCGTTGTGGAGTTATTCCATTTTCTCTAAAAAAAATCTGCTCTAGCAGACATTTATTAAAAAAATCAGAGAACCCTTGATTTTTGGGATGTGAACCATCCGTGCTTGGAGAATTGAGTAAACGTGTTTTTTTGGAAAGTTTGAATGCTAGTGAATAATTCAAATCTTTATATTTATGAATAGACTATAGTTAATGGAATATGTACATTGATTTTTACTCCCTTTACTTAAATAGCTTAAAGGCGCGCAAACCGTAGCAAATAAGACAATATAAAGGCGGGTATAGACATAGAATCGCACGCTTGATTAGTACGAAGCAACCATTGAACTTTATAAAACATTAATATACACTAACATATTGTAATGTTACTCTTTCTCTCTTTCAAGGTGAATTAATTTTGTGAATCCGGTTGCCTAAGACATGCGTTTGAATCCACATTTATCAATATCCAAAATTTTGAAATAATAATATAAAAATATTAATTAACGTTGAATATTTATAATTTATACTATTTTATTTACAAATTCTTGACAAAACCCTATTTCAATCCCTACTAGCTCGAATTTTTATGGTGTGTGTATGTAAATAGATAAATTTTGCAATCAATAAAAAAAAAATAAATATTAAAGTCCGACCTTGAATCAAATCTTCTTTAACAGCTCCTCTTCAATTTTTCCACCTTAACTTTAAAGCAACCTTCAAATAGTATCTCTTGAAACAATTTTTCTATATCTTTTTTTTAACAGCTCCTCTTCAATTTTTGCACCTTAGCTTTAAACCAACCTTTGAATAGTATTTATTGAGACAATAATTCTATCAACTTGCGTTTAATATTTCTTTATATTATATGTTCTTAATTTTTAGAACTTTTATTTTATCTTTCAAATCAATCAATAATTTTTCCGTAACTAATCAACAATAAAATCACTTTTTATTTATCACCATGTGCACCAGAACACACATATACGATGAATTGCACACGGCCTCCCAAACATCATATAACAATTTTAAATGACTTTGAAATTTTGAAATATCAACATTTGTAAAGGGTTATATGTTTTGTTTGTATTGAATTTAACATTAATTTCGTTCATAAAATAATATAAATTATATATCTTAAGTTTATGCAAATACTGAAATGATATAATAGGTAAATACATAATGAATTCCAAATCTAATATTATATTACATTACAATATATATAAAAAATAGTAATCGATTGAGGTCGATTTCAAGTTAAGCAATCTTCACAAATAGACGTAAGCTTCTACGTGGCAGACAGTGACAGAGATGCTCCTGAATCGCACATAAATAATTTTTATTGCATACTAAGGGTCGGTTTATTCATCTCTGAGTAAAGTGCCAAGTTGTGTACTTGACAGATTAGCGCAACTAAACGTTTATTCACCTTTGAGTAGCACTACTCGTCGAGTAAAATTTCCTTACTGGCTAGATATTTTACTTGATAGCTCAAACACCGATTCAGATGTTACTTGACAGTTTGACATTTGTTAAGTCGTGTTTGAAGGTTAGAAAAACAATATATGATGGCTTTTCCTGAGTAAAAGATGGAAGATATTTGAAGAATATGAGGGTCTATTTATCAACAAAGAATGGAATTGTTAATCATATTAATCGGGATCACGTACTTATACACAGTAGCAGATTTCGGAAGGATGCACAAGTACTGCGCAAAAATTTAAGAAGAAAAGTACCGTTGCATTAGGCGCGTTTAAAACAAGTTTATTCATTTGCCTGAAACGCCACATGATAGAAAATGGAAATAAATAAATCAAATTGTATAAATGTCAGTTTTCCAAAACTTTTGGGAGCCCTGACGGCACGCTGTGCGAATCATCGCCGGGTATAGCATAAATAAACTCTATAGGAGTTATGTATACATAGTTACAACTTGTTTTACAGGTGGTGCAAATGCAGAAAATAGTACAAGAAATAAAAAAGGCTTATTATCTACTTAATTTTCATATTAATGTGCGAAGTGAATCTGTGATGCTTCTAATAAAATTATTGATATCGGTTTCTTGTTGACCTGGATCGGCACATGATAGAAAATTTTTTTGTATAATTTACATTGTTAGGATGCCGTTTTGAATCCTGGAGAAAAGGGAATGCGACTACTTTTGGGTGAGGGTGGTTATCTTGTTAGAGAATTTCATAACACCTCTAAATAAATCAATTACTGCTGCGGGGACTTTGAAAATGAAGCCCAAATACGAACTAGAAATGCCGTAGAAAGGATGTTCGGAATTTGGAAACGACGCGGATGGTTTCCATTCTTTCAGTGGAATAGAGATGTTGTGTCTTTTAAATCAGGACATAGATTATAACAACAGCCAGATTGCCACAATATTGCGGTGTGAAAATAATGACATTCTGTTTGATGTTGGAGAAAATGTAAATTTAGGTAATATTGTGGTGTTGGACAACAATTATTGTAAGGGCCTTTTGTATTCTTGGCATGAGTCCGAAAGCATTAAATTCTGCGGTAACCTTTCACCAAGTTAACTCTTTCTCTTGCCATGTGCATGCATCAGTTTTTTTATTTTTAATTACTGAAGCATCATGCTTTAGTATAGTCTCGACCAGTCGATTTGTCTCCTCAAAATTAAAATAAAATTTGACGATCTGCATCTTAGCAGCAGTTCGCTTCATAATGAAATCAAATTATAGATCCTGCAATGAATATATGTAACTTCCTGTATGAATACAATTCAAACTTGGCTTAAACAATACTATTTAAACTAAATTAACAATAAGCTCGCGAATTCCTAAATAAAAATGTCAAAAATAACTTTGACGTTAATAAACGTCAAATTAAACACCGTAAACATGTGAAGGGTCCACGGGAATAACGATCAAAGTCCATTTTTTGTGAAAATGAGATAAGGGTGCCATTTTGTAGGAAATTCTGAGTATTATAATAATGCGCGTTCAAATTATTTCAAAAACGGTCGTAGTCCGTAGAAATCAAAGTTGTTATAATGTAGTTTCGTGTTAAACCTTTAAGTGTCAAACTTTAAAATTCATTTATCTCTTAATGTATGAATATGGACTTTGATCGTTATTCCCGTGCACCCTTCATGTGCTTTACATATATTTGCATACTATCTCTTTTTCACGTGTATAAATTGATTTTTCGTTTCTCTTACTGTCTTACCAGAAACAATACTACTGACATAAAAATGTTGACTTCCGTCAAGTAGGTACTTATCATTTAAAATATCGTGAAAAGACATAAATATTTTACTAGAGACAAGTAAGTTTAATTGTCAAGTACCTACTTGGCACTTTAATTGGCGGTGAATAAACCGGGCCTAAATGTGATAGATAGTTTCACAGATGTTGAGAGATGTCCCTTAATTCCTCTACCTTTTTCCATTTCAACGCTTGTATTACATTTACATAAACAGAAGTTGTTCCAATAGTAGTAGAGTAAATTGCAAGCAACATTCAGTAAATCTTCAATTCTAAATGCATACGTGTTGAAGTTTACGCTAACCTTTACGCAGATGGGCATGACACCCATTGCCAACCTCACGCGAACAAAACCCCAAACACACGGTTAACACGCGGCAATTCGCACATCGCAAATTATACCCAATGTAATTACAAGCCTGCAGTTATGATTAGGGTCTGTCTGATGTCCGTCAAAGTTTACCGTCTCCGCCTGGGTGCCTTCACCGCCCGAACGTCGCAAAATCGCGGGCTGAGCTACTTGACAGCGGCAATTTAACGCGGAATGTAATTGAGTTCTCAAGTTCGTCTACGTTTACCGTTTTGTCGGTTCGTTTTCTTTGAAGCGTTGTCGGTTCTTCCTTTCGGGCGAATTTTCGGGCGGTCGTGTGGCGTTAATTTTACGGGAAAACTAATTATAGTGTAATTGGCGATGTCAAGGATTGTTACTGTTGTAGCCTTTACACGTTATTTAAGTGAAAGTTGTTCAACTTGTTTTGTACTGTAGAAAAATAACGTAGGGAAATATGTAAACTTTAAGTGAATTGCTTAATATATTTAGTTGAAAATTGGCTAAACAAATTGATAAATGATCTATTTCCAATGAATGTTTTTGCTTATACGTATTTTATCAATACATTAGTCTATAAAAATAGATAAATAAGCATTATTGATTAGACATGTTACACTTTAAAAAAAGTAAGGATCTTTATCCACTTAAAAGCGTAAATATGCATACAAAACTTTCCACGTTATTTAGGAGAAACTGGTAAATACTGCTGTGTACTGATTGAAATTGGAAATGCAAAATGAAAAAAAATTAGCTAGCTCAACGGATAAAATATTAAAAGGGCGCAAAAGAACAATTAAACTCAGAGTTACCCTCGCGGATCAAAACTTGACTCCAACCGCGAAAAGTAAATTGTGAGTGAAAGAAAACTGACTTTTTTAAATACCCCAAAAATTGAAAAGGTTTAATCAAAAATAAAAGAACAGAATTTTGAATGACGTTAATAAACAACCAAGAATTTTATTAAATAAAAAAAAGAAAAAAAATGTTAATTACAAATTTTTGCAGAAAAAAAAACCGTGAACAGAGGGTTCTGGCTTAAATCAAAAACTGCACGTGATTCCAAATTACAATAGGACAATGCTATTTCCTATATCAAAGCAAAAGATTAATTTGTTCAGGAAGACAATTCTTATATATATATCAAATCAATCCACGTGGTTTCAAATTAAAACAAACTAAATTAAGCGTGGACAATTCCCAATACATAACAAAAATGAAAAACTAAAAGCAAGCACAATGCTTCTATTCACCCAATCCGAGGTGATTAATAATTAAAATGAAAACGGAAAAATTAAATCTTTAAACTAAATTGAAAAAAAAACTAAAACTGCAAATATATCTTCCCGACCAAAAATAATAACTGAACTTATATCTATGATGAGTACACATCCA
Organism: Protaetia brevitarsis; assembly: GCA_004143645.1. Lineage (NCBI taxonomy): Eukaryota > Metazoa > Arthropoda > Insecta > Coleoptera > Scarabaeidae > Protaetia > Protaetia brevitarsis. Next base: position 341,413 of record RXPK01000206.1, read on the forward strand.
TACAATAACAATTATTATCAAGCGAATTCCTTGATGGACAAGAATTTTCAATTTATGCGAATCAAATCTCTATATTAAAAGTATAAACAAAATGGCATCAATGAATTTAAAAATACATGTACTCACGCGCTAACGTCTACCAAGGAACTGGCTCATACGATTCACCAGTCGTTTTTCAAAAGAAAACCTTGCAGACGTACAACCAGTACGCCAACGGACAAAAGACAAATAAAATAAACATACATGAGCAGATAAATTACATCTAAATTGACTGAAATTAAATTAAATATATTAAAAAATTAAATCTTTAACTAAATTAATACAAACTAAATTAATTGTGGAAACTTCTCGATATAATGATACAGCAGTTTTTAGCCAAACAAATATGCAACACAAATACACTCGCGGTATGTGGGTTGCCACAGCAATACGTTTTGGATAAAATTATGGTTAAAATTTAACCTAAAACTAATGAAATATGAAATTACTCTAAATAATGAGATAATTTTCATTGCGCATGGGATTTTTTCCAGCACCGGATGTAAAATTCCTTATCTATACAGTCGATCCATATAATATAGATACGAGGTTTACAAAATGTAAAAAATCATAAAATTGAATTCAACTTAATACACGTTATGACGAATATATTTTAATTATTATTTTTTCATTTCCTTGGGTATACCGGTTTTTTGTTTAATTATAAAGATGTTCTTTACATTTCGGAAATTTAATTTTTTCCTTTTTCACATTTTTGACAACACCTCAAAGATGAAAAAAAGAAAATAACTAATGATAAATAAAAAATGAAATGTGAAAAAGGAAAAAATAAAATTTCCGAAACGTAAAGAACATCTTTATAATTAAAAAAAAAACCGACATACCCAAGGAAATGAAAAAATAATAATTAATCAAACACCGGTTACATAATTTTGAAGGAATATATTTTACAAACACTTATTATCAATTTGATGTATACATTAGCAAAAACTATAAATCCTCTTTGTCGATATGCATGATTACGCAAACCATAGCTACATTGCATTAAGTCATACGCATGCGCATTACTTTACACTTTATTTATGAAAAATAAATTATTACAAATCATCCCAACCCCGTGCTCCACCTGAAAGGTAACACAAGGTAAAAGGTAAAAGGTACTACGTGGATTCCATAACAATTGAAATGTTCCTACTCTAACTAAATAATTTTCCGTATGATTGTTAATAACTAATCATATAAAGGAAAGCTTAGCAACCTTAACCTGGAACACACAAAATCATTATACATAGCTCTAACTACTTCTTATAAAATTGAAGAAATCCTTCAAAACCAGATGAAAAGCAAACATACAAAAGATATGTATGATATATCTACATCCGTGCTCCGAGAAGTGCGAAGAAAAATCTCCACACTTTTAGCAATAATTTTCAAAAAATGCATCGAGCAAGGGATATTCTCAAGGGTACTTAAATTGGGGAAAATTATACCGGTATTCAAGAATAAGGACAGGAACAACTGTGCCAATTACCGATAAAAATATTGACTGTAATGTCCAAAATCTTTGAACAAATTATCATGAGACGACTGATCAATTAGTTTGAACATCACAACTATCTAAGACCAGAACAAGATGGATATAGAAAGGGACATTCTGCTATTACTGCCATAACGCACATGGTCAAGAGTATGTATGGAGCTTTCGACGATAGTATGTGCGCGGAGATCAGTATGCTAGACTTGTCCAAAGCATTCGACACGGTTCGCCACGATATTCTCTTGGAAAAGCTTGAGTATTATGGTGTGAGAGGACAACCACTGAATCTCATCTAATCGTTTCTAGATAGATTGCAACTTACTGAGTGGAACAATCACCGATCGGGGCTTGTGTATGTAGACTGCGGGGTTCCGCAGGGCTCCATCCTCGGTCCGCTTGTCTTTGTCATTTACGTTAACGACCGTCCTTCGAGTGTTCATGAGGCCGAGGTTTGTCTGTACTCAGACGATACATCGCTGCTAGTTAAAGCGTCAAACCCACAGAAAGCGACCGAGACACCGTGCGTAACTGCTGAAAGTGCAGAGAAATAGTTTGCTGCAAATAAATTAAAACTAAACATCGAAAAAACGCAGAGTCTATTATTAACAACCAAGAGAACAGGACAATCTTCGGCGATTAAGTTACTAGGGCTTGTCATGGACATAAATTTAAGATGGCACCACCATATCAATCTATTATTTCTCGTGTTTTTACAACGATATTTGATAGTTACATTTTTCCAATTTTAAACAATCAGAGTGGAATTTGGAGCGCCGCTCTTTAGGCAAGAAAACTGCCTATTCGTTAGCAAGCACCTCGAAAGCTAAATTGCCAGGTGATTTGGTGCTCCTAGACAGACCTAGAAAGTCACTTTTTACAATATTCAGTCATTTATCAGAGAGGTCGCTAAAGGCATAAAAAGCACTAAATTATATTTTATATTTTGTTTATTGAAAAAAAATAAATAAAAGAAAAAGAAAAAATTGTATACAAATAAAGAAATTACAAGTAAATTGAAATTTTAAATTTAGTTATATTTTATTGTTACTGAAGAAAAAAAAATGTAAATTTTCAAATCCCGGGCATTTGTTATGAAAGCAATTATTTCCATTATCGAATTAGTTTTCTTCTAATTCGGAGAATATTTCTTATTTTTATATTATAAAAAAAAACATAACTGGAGAGGTCTACTCTATTAACTCAAAGATAAGCTTGTTTTAGTTTTTATTCATTTGTAAAAGTACTTCCCAGCAAAACTACAATACCATTCAAACGTTTCAATTTAACCACTGAATCATTCGCACGCAGCACCACTAAACTGAATCGTAATGAACTAGAACAGCATCGGTAGCTTCATCAAACCTCTCTTTACACAGTAACTCAGGATAATCCCGTATCCACCAGTCTAAAGCCACCAAAGCAGAATTGATTCTGATCTGCTACGAAGGCCTCGACTGCGGAATTTCGACCGACGATAAACAACAATAAGTAGATAATAATGTCTGATTACGGTGATTTTCATAATGACCACGACAGAAACACAGAGCGAGCCACCGAGAAGGACGGAAAAGGAGCGAAAGTGGGCTAGGCAAGTCTCCGAGACCAAGCTGTAAGGCTCTTAGTTGCTGTTCACGTGTACACTTTATATGTGTGACCATGTTTCCACCTAATTTGTACTTCGTTAAAGTTATGTATGGTAATCGGATAATGGCAGAGGCTGCTGGTTGTCTTGTAGAGGCAGTTGAGGACGTGGCCCTGAAGGATTATTATTTTTTTGCGATATTATTTGACTTGGTTTAACTACCTGTTAAAGTAGCTTTAGTTGGCGAGTTGAAATATTGTTTTGGATAAATATAATGCCGCGTGTCTGTTAAGCCCTTAGTGTGTTTTAGGTGTTCGGCTTAATTAGAGGCACTAAAGTTGTAATGGGGTATTTACTGAGGAGAGAATTATTCTTACTAATTGTTCAAACACTTAAGACCAATAACCTGATGCCAAGGTCTTGCATGCAGAAAGAAAAACAAAATTATTTCCAAAGCGTACCACATTACTATCAGATTTATTATTTCGCCTTTTATATTAATTATAATAAATGATGAACTACAACCGTCTATAAAATCAAACTCTCGTACGTATGAAGCAAGCGTGCAAGACTGGTGTCAAAAATGTCCTCTCCTTCAATTTACATGTTAATGACCAGTTTAGATGATGTCGTAGGCACGATAATGTTGTGCCTCGATGTTAATCAATCTCTCACGTAAAATGAAAACATTTAAGTGTGGATAAAAGTGATTTTAATAAAAAAAATTGAAATGTGAACCAGTGTAAGATCAGACGTAAATCTTTGGATATTATTATCTCAGGTAAGTACGTGAGTCCGCTTAATTAGTAACAATAACGTTTTATTAGTAATTCCACCTTTTGCAATATAAATTCATTATCGAGAACGTGGATACGTTTAAATTAAATTTTAAAATTCCCGCGCTTTCTGAACGTCCAAACGGGAGTTAAGCTAGGCTTAAAAAACGTGTGAAACAGAATGGCCAACCTTGATGGTAAATTACTGGATATTGGTTTGTATCGTAAATACATATTAAATACTTATTAACTTAAAATACTACCAACTGATACAAATTTCCCCAAGTGAGTGCAAACCGTTCAGCAATGATACAAACAAATTCCTAACCCCAAAATTTGGTGAACGTATTAAAATGAAATTTCTTATAAGTATCATAAAATTTAGATTAGAATGTTATAATAATACGTTTATTTTTTAGGTAGATTTATACGAGGAATACCTTCTACAAGGACGAATTCTGCGGACATCGGTGTGGTCAGGAATGGTTGGGTGTCTGATAGGAGCCCTGTTACATCGTAGGTACTCCTCACGGAGGATTAGGACAGGAACATTTCAGGAGACTCAGGAAAAACGTCGTTGGAGAAAAATTTTAATTTTAATTTGGATAATATTTATGTGATGAACTTTGTTTAACAAATAACAATTATTTTTAGGTTGTAATTTGGAATAAAATTAGAGTTTATCAAAGTAGCCGTTAAACTTTACGAAACAAATTGAGACACATCTGCCTCTCTCTGAGGTTGGCTAGTGAATGGTTTCGAATTGAAAAATGTTAACCGATTGAAAGCGATTGTCTTCGACATGGGGTCCAACTGTCGCAGAATGTCCGTTAATTTAACCGAAATGAGGGGAATATGCATTGTTTAAATACATGAGAATGCCCATGTGACCGAATGGACTGTCGAATGTTTAAACGAAATAAAATAAATAATTATTGCAAATTTCTGGAATCACCTTACAATTAAAATATAATAAAGGTAGGCGTCATTAGATCATGAGAAAAATACATTTAAAATTTTTACTTATTACTTATTACTAGGTAAAATTAACAATCTTAAAATTCATTACTGTACACAAAAAGTAGGCAACCATTTATACACATAGAATTGTGACGAAACCGATATTCCAGCAATTTTCCATGTCTTTCTGTTGACATATCAATGCAGTTGGAATGCCAATGCACATTAAAACATTATTAGACCAAATTTAAATGACATAAATACACTGTAAAAATAATGAGAATGTTCACTTAAATTGAACTTGGATCCAAATTTGATCTGTCAATATCTATTGTAAAAATATACCATTCATATTCTAATATTCGTTTTCGATGTGTAGGTGTTTCACTGCTGATCATCTTACTTCCTGAAGGGAATATTCTGAAGGAAAATGCTTTGAATGACTCGCCAAATGCAGAGATTTCCTACAGCACCTGGACATCGTATGGCTGTCTGCTGCTACATTTTATATCCTTTTTTCTATTATAACTAATTAGTTTTAAAATATAACTAAGTAAAATAGTAACTCTACATCTAAATAGTATCGAGTATGCATTCCATTACAGTATATTTCGTAATCATACCACTACAGGAAACTGTCAAATTTACAATATAGGTAGGTATACCGCAACTACAATTGTCAGATAATATAACAAATATAAATATTAATAAATATAAAGTTATACATATACATATTAAAACAAAGGAAAGGATAAAGAGAAACAGCATACATTATAATAAAAGATAAACAAACAGAAAAGATTTACTTTTGTAGGAAGTCTTCGATATCGTAACACTCCTTTTCCATAAGTATACGATTTACTTTAGTTTTAAAACTCTTAACGAGAAGGTGTTTTACTTCATCCGGTAACCTATTGTACAGCTCACACCCCCAGTAGTCGACTTCCCTTCGAGTAGATGTAAGACCGTGGAAGGGTACCCTCAATTCATGTCTTTGTCGAGTGGTATTTTTTAAAGGGTATCCTCCTAAAAGGAGATTATTTTGAAAAATAGAAAGAAAATCTGAGATGCTTGTGTTTTTACTGCTAACTCGCCTATTTATTGATCCACCCTCATATAAAGCCACTCTGCCACTTTTGATTACTTAACGTCGTCCTTATACACATCAAGTACAAGGTGCAACATGAATAATGGCATCACGCGCTAGGACAATAGGCCCTCTCCTCATCCATTACGCGTATTTTGGCACATAAATAACGATCATCACGCACAGCAAAACCATATCACAATCGTCTAGCACACCGCAACACCCCCATTTCCATTTGTGATGTGAGGACACGGTGCGTTACATTATTTGCCATTCCCACGTTATACTCCGCCACGCCAGAGACGACGCACGCGTCTGTCAGCGTCGCCGCGTTATATGCATTAAACATCTAATAAATCCGATTCATATGTTAATCCCGAACCGTGCGTTCGTCGATATGTCACAATCGATAGGAGCGAAACTAAAACCGCATTTATTGCCCTTGTGTAAACAATGACGATGTGCACAATATACTACGGGGAACGTATGCGGGAGCCGCTCTTTTGGAGTAGGAGCACCTAACATATTATATGTAGTAGGGGAGTCACCGGTAAACATCTACTTATAACTGTGTTTGAAATGTATTATCGCTGAGGAATGATTGATATTATTTTATTGTGATTAATGCGCCCCGGTGGGATTAGGCTTGTTTCCGTGACGTTTGAATACCGGGATTGGATTGAAAGCGGGGGCGTTTATGATATGAATTTTGAGTTATAACAGATCTGGAATTATATTTAATATAATGTGCCTGAGATTGAAGCATTGCCACATTTTGTTGTAATACTTTGATGGATTAGAATGTACTATGATTTGAGAATGTTGAGATAGGAAGCAGTGTTGAAGAATAGCTGTACACTGAGAAAAGAAGTTTTAATAATAATATCCCTTTATTTTCAAGAAACAAAACAAGAAAAACGTCAAAACAGTATACCAAAGAGCTTATTATAGAACTTAAAAGTAATAATACTATACATAACTAAGTAACTAAGTAACTAAAAAAATCGGTTAAACTGTAACAATTTTTATTCAGTAGTAGGTTTTTAAAAGAATGTTTAAATTTAGAGAATTGTTTAATTGCTTTTAAATTGTCTGGTAGTGTATTGTAGAGTTTACAACCAATACAGGGTGTATCAAATAAAAAAGTAAATTTTGCTTGGGTGTTAACTACACGACATATAAAGCACAAACCCACCGAAACCGGATTTCATCATTAAAGACTAAAAAAAAGTAAAATTTAGAGCCAAAAATTCTTTAGTCCGGGCCTGATGCAAGGAAACGTCATGTTAAGCACCCGCTAAACGTGGTATTATGTATAAATACATTGCACTCATTTAGTATTATTCTTAATGGATGCCGTAAATTCATTTAACGTCATTCTGAATAAATAAAGGCCCTTGTAAAAATAGCAAAACTGAGGCATTTTAAATTTCTTCTTTTTATAAAATAAACATTCCTTATTTGTTAAGAGCATTCTACGTAGGTCTACAAAGTATTATTTTTAATATCCTGATCAGACGTTCGAGATTCACCGGATGTGCGACTTCAGTAGTTACAAAAAACGTAAATATTTTTCTTTTGTTTTGTCGAATCGAGAGTTAGTTGTTAATAAACGGTACCACATGAATCTGAGTTATTTCTTCTGGATTTATTTAATCATATAACGCAAAATGAATTGAATCAAATTACACAGAAATAAATACGGAAAATTTGCAAACACGCCTTTTTACTATGATATCGCGCGAAAATGAATGTATACATTCCCGCGATTTTGCCGCTGCATCAAGCTTCGATTTTCTTTATATGAAATCATGGTGGTCCTGAAAAGGATCGTCTTTTCGAGACGGGAAGAATTTAAATAAAATGTTCGAAGTGGCTTGCACTCCAAGCGGCGATCCATACAAAAGTAACAGCGGTAATGGCTGAATGATAGTGGTATGTGGGGGTATACTCGGGACAGCATTTAGGTTGGGCACAGATGCGGCTCTAGCCCACGGCATTTACAAAACATTTTTTTTCTCGTTAATGCTTACAGATAGACCCCCTGTGCATTAAGACCTTTTGATTGTATATGATTACAGCTGCTACGTATTATTATATTTACTTCTATATCTGATACACGCTGTATATTGTAAACCTTTTTGAAAAGTTGTGGTCCTGTGAGCTGGCGGAACTAAGTAATTGTCCAGCCTGGTGTTGTAACTATGGTTGACTGCATTAGCAAAGTGATCTATATTTTTGTATACAAAACTTATTACTTCCAGTATAAAAATGTCATAAAACGTTAATATTTTGTGTTTCCTAAACACTGCTCTACACGTTCCGCGAGGCTTTGAACCATAAATTATGCGCAAGGCATGCTTTTGCAATATAAAGACTCTTTGCGCTGAGGTGGCTGTTCCCCAGTAAAGAACTCCATACTTAAGTCTAGAAAAGAAATCTGAGTAGTACACTGTTTCCAAAACACTTACGCTACAACTTTGTTTTAAATGATACAGGGAATAGTTGATTCGAGATAACTGCTTACAAACTAGATCGACCTGGTTTTTCCAGTTTAAGTTAGAGTCAAACATCAAGCCAAGTATTTTAGTTGTCTCACTTAAAGGTATAGTAGAGTTGGCTAATTGCATTGAGAGTGAATTTTGATTAATGTTGTTTTTGTTTTCGAATAACATTACATTAGTTTTCTCTTTGTTGAACGATGTTATTAAAAGCAGCAGAAATGTTTATATCATCCGCATATAAAATAATATTCTTTGTGTTTAAGTAATTAGGAAGATCGTTGAGGTAAACTAAAAATAACGTTGGACCCAGAACTGAACCTTGCAGAATCCCTATGTTCAGCTCCATAGGTTTAGACTTGAAGTTGTTACAAATAACCTTTTGTGAACGGTTGGTCAAATAACTTGTAAACCAAGCTTTTGCGAGTCCTCTTACACCATATCTGTCTAATTTGTGTAATAAGATCAATTGATAAATTTATACATATATGAGATTCATCTAATGCAGAGTAGATTGTTTTTAATATATTATTTAGAGCAGTGTTAGTGCTCCTATTTGGTGAGAAACCATGTTGACTGGGCGTGAAAATATCGTTGGTTACGAAAAAATTGATTAACTTTGTATTAACTACTGATTCGTATATTTTTGCAAAGATATTAAACAAACTGATAGGCCTATAGTTATTTAAATTGTCGGTACTACCTTTTTTCTTAAAAATAGGTTTTATGAGTGCTACTTTTAAATCAGTAGGGAAAATGCCTTTCTCTAAGGAAAGGTTTATTAAATATGTCAATACGGATAATAGGTATTTAGAGCAACTCTTTACATTTGCCGTATTAATGCCGTCATCTCCAAGAGAAGCTGAGCTATTTAATTTGTTTATTATACTAACTATATCGACGTCAATAACTGGGGACAGAAAACAAGATTTAGCTGATTTGGGAATATATTTATCCATTTTGTCAAAATCGACATCACCAGAAAGGTTATTCTCCTCAATTATATTGCTTGCTAGATTACTAAAATGATTCACATATTTCTTCAGTTGAAGAAAAATGTTCAGGTAATGTTTCCTTATTTGATAATTGGGACCTTCTATCATTAACTACTGCCCATATGGCTTTTGATTTATTAGATGAGTTGCTAATGTAGCTATCGTTATAAGAGATTTGACATTCACAAACACAGTTTTTGTTAAAAAAATTTTTATTCAAAATATTGCATTAACACCAAATAAAATTAATGCTTGGAATGGCAGTATCTCATTTTTGGAATAGCAATATTTTTATTGACAGGTCGGGCTATCTCCTTTGTCAGCGTCTTTCTTTCTCTCCCAGTATTTCACATGCCATACTTTTCGCCGCCTTCCAATTTTCTTCGTCTGTTATTTTTTTGTTGACTACATTGTCCGGTGTTATTACTCCCATCTGTTGTTTTGCTTCCCTTCTTTGGGCAATCCATCCTGGGCACTCGACGAATGTGTGTTCTGCGATGTCTACCCTTCCACAGTAAACGCACTCATCCGACTCTACCAGAGTCTTTTAGGTAAGACTGAAAGTTCCCGTGTCCGCACAATAGTTGAGAGAGGTAGTAGTCTACGTCGCCATGCTTTCTCACTATCCAGGGTCTGATGTCGCGGATAAGTCGTTTGGTCCATGCGGCGGTACCATCCTGGAGCTGGCATCTATTCTGCCATTTGTTAGTTAGTTCTAGCATCGCCTGTTTTTTTATCGCTATTCCCTCCTTCTCTACCGCTGTCCTGTATTCCACTAGTAGATCTATAGGGGGTATTTTTGCCACAACCAACAGTGCACTAGTGACCGCTGTCCTGTAGGCCCTCGCTATAAGTATAGCACCATCTCCTAGGTTTCTCTATGCACCTCCCATGCAGAAGCCCTGTACAAGACAATGGACTCGGCCACTGAGCTTAATATTCTCCTGCTACGTTCTTTAGGGTCTCCGATATTTGGCATGAGTCAGACAATGGTTGATAGTGCTTCGCACGCCTTTTGCGCCGTTGCTTTACATGCGTTACCATGCCTAGGTTTTTGCCAAAGTACACTCCCAGGCACCTCAACCTCTCTAAATCCTCTATAGTTGTATCGTCGAAGTTAATTTTCATTATTTTTCTACCCCCCACCAATAGAACCGCTTCCGTTTTTTGTAGAGCCAGCCTTGGTTGGTTTCTTCCCATCCACTGATTGATGTCGTGGAGCGTATATTCAGCCTTCAGTTCCAAGGTTTAATAATAATATATAATCAATATATAATCAAATTCCCTTCTACCATAAGTGTCGGGATTAACTATTATATTTCATGCACAAATTTGCACCACAGTTTCTTGTTTTGCGCCACATATCTTACTTCCGTCCATGATTTTCCTTTCCTGTTTAAGATTTTTCCTATCCTGCTGTCCCATGTTTCTTTCGGCCTTCCTCTCTTTCTTCTTATCCGTATTCTTGCTTCCCATATCTTTTTAACTGGTCTTCTGTTGTCCATTCTATGCAAGTGTCCGCACCAACTCAACTGCCTACGCTCTATAAATTCTAATATTGACTCGACGCTCAAATCTTTTCTTATTTGTTCGTTTCTAACCTTGTCTCGCCTTGTCAATCTCTTCACGCCTCTGAAGTACCGTATTAATAATAATAATAATAATTCTCAATTCAAATCATTCGCAAAAAGCCCTGCGTGTTCTAAAAAAAAACTATTTCATTTACAATTGATAGAAATAAGATGGCGAATATAAACAGAGCCATGTAGCAATATCATTAAATTGAATTTTACGTAAAACTTTTTGCAGTGTAATTTACTACTAAAGTGAGTTTCGCACCGTGTTTACATTAATTTTAGTATATTGTCATCGAAGAAAACAGATTTAACCGAAGGGCAGCTCTTAATAACGAACAAGGCTGTAGTGGTTCGTTTACTGCCAACAAATTATAATTTCGTAAAGCAGTCGATAAGTCTAAGTGCTATTTTATACGCAACTATAAAGTTGTAATTGACGATTATATCGGTTCAATTTCAAACCGGTTATTATGAAGCCATGATGTGTGATCAAATTTTTCGATTATATTACACATAGACATATTATAATGTGCCGAGATGTTTTTGCCGCGCTGAACATAGCGAGAACCATCGTCAGTTAATCAGTCCCCTTGTATAGGTACGCAATTAATATAATTTTCCCTTCTATATTTTAAAAAAGACGGGATAAATTGTTTTCTCATACACATTATCTTCGACATAAATACCTCAATTACCGTCCTGCTTTTATAATCGGTGCATAATTTTACTGCTTCATTATTTGGTTGCCGTCCTGACTGATATAAGTAGCTGTGGCGTTGTCGGTCGATTTTCGTCAGAAATTTGCAATTTTCAGTCGTTACTCGTATAATCTATTCAAACGATTTTTAACATTGAATACCTGGGCCTTTTACATAAAATTAATGCTGTAATTTTGGATAATCACCTTATTGTATGTGTGTGTGCACATCAGCGTATATTTTTTGTAGGTTAAGTTGCTTGGAAATTAAAAAATAATTTAGTACCAACGCTAATCGAGGCCGATGGTTGTATTTGGAAGTTATTGTAATTTATATGCAAACTAGTTTTTTTCCTATATTAAGTGGGTTTCATTGTAGGTATAATCTATTACTAATCTACTAAAAAAAGCCATCGTTGCTTTGTAACACGAAAGCTTAAATGTTAGCTTCTCATGTATGTAATTTTGAAGTTTCCGATTACGGTCTGTAATTCCACCATTCATATAATTATCACCAGCAGTAGCATTTCTTATACCAGCGTTGACATAATAATGCTATAATATGCTTAGATTAACTTTTGCTATTTTGGAGACACGTGTGGATAAAATATTCGAAAGCTTCTTGCTAGGCAACCAAGACTTTTAGTTATAACTATCGATTTTCTAGACTAGGATTAGATACCCTATTATTGAAAATTTAAATTATTATACTAGATTAGTAGTAGTTATGTTCTTGAAATTCAAAAAATCTGGCGGTATTTTAGTCTATTCAGAGGAACCTGTCCTATAATTGATAGTCCACGATTAATTTTACTTATTTTAATAGTTTGTATGTCGTCGTAGTTTGAATGTTTTAAAAGAATAATGAATGTTCATGATTTATAATAATAAAAGAAATCAGATCAAGATACAGCGGATAGATAAGAAGAGATGGGTTACAATAAATTTATTTAAATGGTTATTTTAATTAACATTATAATATAAAGTGGATTTGATAGTAATATAATTAAGTTAAATTATATGATTTTAGCTCTAAAATAATGAATGAGTTGCTCTTCGACCACTCTACTGTGCAATCTTACCTTCCAGTGTGTAGCAAAAATAGTGCCAACATGCTAAGAATGGAACATGGAATCTAAGTATCTAATAAAATCTATTTTATGTTCAAATTCTATTTCACTTTAATTTTGCAATAACCTGTACTATTATCAATTAATTTCTACGGTTGATATAAAGTTTTTTGATGTAAAACTCATTTTATTTTAAAGCTATCTAGAGCAATCGTTGCATCAAGTACTTAGGTACAGTCTTTGATTTTGATGCTTCATGGTATTACAGATTCCATTCTACAATACTCCCAGTTAAAATTATAGCTAATCGAGAGAAATTCATTCTAAAATGGAACACGTAAAATTTAATTTAAAATAAAACACGTAGAATATATTTTATTATTACACCTGTTTACTAGACATCTTCTGTTCCTGTCAGTAGTTTTATATGTTTCTAGAAATATAAGTTGGAAGTTGATTTGCTATGATTTAACATAAGATTTCGGTGCATATCTGGTGATTTTATTTTTCCAGTAATGCTGGCTTACGAAGACAACATAAGTATAGATATTAGCTGTGTTCGCAGAGGAATCACAGACTAGTCAGACGCAATTCGATTGGCTCAAAGAAATCCGAAACAGTTTTCTGATTGATTTCACAGTATATGATTGGCTCTGACTAGTTTGTGATTTCTCTGCGAACACAGCTATTAATAACATCATAATTTCGGATCCTCACTTTATTCCTGAAAATTTTGACAACTGTTTTATTAGCGACCCTATGAATGTTGTTTCAAAAATTGCTATTTCATCACAAACCCACGTTAGAGTACATAAAATATGTTAGCAATAGAATCTTTGCTTTCCCGTACACTGAGGGTAAACTGTTAGATGTTTGTGCTTCATTACAGAATAAATATAGTTTCGCACCTGATGGTGTACCGTCTGCACTTATACAAACGGTTTTGCCGATAGTATAATTGGTTACATTATGCCAACAATTAACCAAACTGGTTAAGGGGTCCTTTGAAGAGGATATTTTCCGAATGTTCTGAACTTGGCATCTGTGCAACTAATTGTAGAAAAATACAGAATTACTGCCCAACTTTTTTGACATCGTGTTATTCAAAAATTTTTGAATATGCCATGCTTTCACTGCTTGAAAAACATTTGCGGTTAAATAATATCATTCATGCGTTGCAGGTATTGTTCGCGAGTGTTAACCATGATCTACTGTCAGCGAAATTAGAAAAGTATGGAGTGAGGAAAGTTATTGCCAATTGGTTTAAGTCATATTTGAGTAATCGTACACAATTTGTTAAAATTACCTATGAATCCACTAATACTATGAGTTCTACCTCAACTATATTGCCAGTGATTATGGGTATTCCACAGGGTTCTATGCTTGGACCGATTCTTTTCCTCCTATTTATCAATGATATTGTTGGTTTTGTTAATAATTCGTCTTAATCTGTATGCGAATGACACATCCTCGGTGGTAGCGAAAAAAGATGACATATTGTATCCAATTTATTATATTGGCAAAATAAGAAAGCATCTATTTATCTATCTATCTATCTATCTATCTATCTATCTATCTATCTATCTATCTATCTATTTTCAGACGGCTTCCCAGAACAAAAAAATAAATAAATAAAAAGGAAACTCGTGGTAAACCTTACTCTGAGAGCAGGATCTGAGAATTAGCACCAGACCTTGTGACTACTGATAGCCCACAAATTATTATTATTATCCTTCTAGGTTTGAAAGAGGCAACCTCCAGAACCTTTCAATTCTGATAGCTGCGCCGTCTCCAGGTAACTCGTCGACTCTTCGCAGATCATAAAGCTGTCTCCCCCATCAGCGAAGGATGGACCATCGCAATGAACTGAAAGCAAATAGAACTACAGCAGTATCTATTCTAATATTTAATAATAAGTAACTTTACTCTGGCCAATAGTAATTAAATTAAAGATTTATATTTTAAATATACAGGGTGTATCAGATATAGAGGTAAATATAATAATATGTAGCAGCTGTATCATATACAACTCAAAAGTCTTAATGCACAGGGGTCTATCTGTAAGCATTAACGAGAAAAAAAAAATTATAAAATGCCGTGAGTAGGAGCCGCACCTGTGCCCAACCTAAATGCTGTCCGAGTATAACCCCACGTACCTACTATCATTCAGCCATTACCGCTGTTAGTTAATGCAAGCCACTTCGAACATTTTATTTAAATTCTTCCCGTCTTGAAAAAACGATCCTTTTCACGACCATCATGATTTCATATAAAGAAAATCGAAGCTTGATGCATCGGCAAAAGCGCGCGAATGTATAGATTCATTTTCGCGCGATATCATAGTAAAAAGGCGTGTTTGCAAATTTTCTGTATCTACATTTATTTCTGTGTATGTCGATTCAATTCATTTTGCGTTATATGATTAAATATATCCAAAAGAAATAACTCAGATTCATGTGGTACCGTTTATTAACAACTAGCTCTAGATTCGACATAGAAAAAGAAAAATATTTACGTTTTTTGTAATGTGAACTGAAGTCGCATATCCGGTGAAACTTGAACGTCTTATCAGGATATTACAAATAATACTTTGTAGACTTACGTAGAATGCTCTTAACAAATAAAGAATGTTTATTTGATAAAAAGAAGAAACTTAAAATGCCTCAGTTTTGCTATTTTTACAAGGGCACACTGGCCGATTGGCCTTTATTTATTCAGAACGACGTTAAATGAACTTACGGCATACCATTAAGAATAACACTAAATGAGTGCAATGTATTTATACATAATACCACGTTTAGCGGGTGCTTAACATGACGTTTCCTTGCACCAGGCCCGGACTAAAGAATTATTGGCTCTAAATTTTACTTTTTTTTATTCTTTAATGATGAAATCCGGTTTCGATGGGTTTGTGCTTTATATGTCGTGTAGTTAACACCCAAGCAAAATTTACTTTTTTGTTTGATACACCCTGTATATGAATTTTAGTCGAAGTAGGGTCTGACAGTTTGGGAGCATTAGAAACCTATTTATATATTCCCTCCACAGAAAGAAAAGAAAAATGAATGAACAAATACGAAAACCAACTTTCATCTATTCTAATCGCGTTATTCGACTCTCAAATTCTCTTCCCATACAACGAACGGTCCTGCTAGGTGGCAAAAAATAAAATTCCGAAATCGTGTGAGAATACTAAACAACAATAACGAATTTAAATGAGTCCCAGGCCTCGGCGAACACACACACAAAAATAAACAAATTCTGTAACGACGCGGCGCTATAGCGTTCTGTTCCCTTCTCTATCTCATGATGCTGCTGCTGTTACTAACACGCCACCTCTGCACCATAGGGACTCGGGTATTATTGAGGAAAACACCGCGACCAGAGAAGGATGGAAGCAGAGAGGAACAAAAAAGGCACCTCGAAAGGAAACAAGACGAGTTCTGAAATTCTGACAATAACGGTCCGAATTCCCCGAACGAGAATCTCCTATACAAACTTGCGTACAAGTGTACACTGAGAGAAAAAAGTAACCGCGATGCTTGCTAGTAAAGAAAAAGATACTTTTTTTGGAATATATTGTGAATATCTGGCTCTCTCTAATTTTACGTTATTTAATGATGTGTTTTCATTTGTTTCTGAATGAGTCGAATGTGTGTGTGTTATCGTGCTTTTGTAAAATTTCTTTCGCGCAAACGATTGTCTGAATATAATCCTACTCTGCAGTCTCTCTTTCAACATATTGCTGTTCAATTACGTTATCTTCGCGTAATGCTTCTATTGACGACTGAACCTGCAAAAATTCCCCGTAATGTGTCTCATATTTAGATATCCTTTCACGTAATTCTAATAATTCGCTAATATTGAATGCTACTTTTTCATTTACCGAATTTAGATACTTTTTAAATACAGTAAGACTATGTTTTATACCACCACGTTTTCGCGTTAATATTTTAATATCCGTTGCCATCGTAATTAAATGAAACAATATTAAGTAAATTTACGATTGATTCTGATGAAAAAAGATTGGAGGGATAGAAGGGAACTAGACGTAGCAACTCACCCCGTTGCAACAGCCTTGTTCTCGGTGATGTGCTGATGTGTGAATTGATGTGTACGTCTGTACCCCAATTACGTATGTGTTCTGGATCTACTCCTTCCCGTCCGACTCTGCCTTCTAATTGCACCTGATTCCGTATCCGGTTCGATGGACCATATTTATGTTGCTAACATTGCTTAGGCTTGCACGCCGCTGTAACTATAACAAACAGCTCTTGCGGGTGTCGCCGTTGTCAAAACTTTCGCTCGACGTTTCGCTGTTCATACGACAGCTTCTTCAGGATAACTGAACTGATTCTCCATGGTCCGACATTATTCTTATATACGCCCCTGGTGCATCCAACCGTGTAGTTTCCGCTATTTCGACAAATCGTAGGTCGGTGATCCAATGTTGCTTACAATCGGTCTTAATGGCACTCCTTCTTTATGTATTTTTGGTATTCCATACAGCTGAGTGTTCTAGCGGCTCTTGTAGCAATCTGTTCTGCATCTCTTAGTATCGATGAAATCTTTATGCTCTCCCTTACTGTTTTTGTGATCTTCTCCGTTGGATCTTTCTTATTTCCTTGTAGTTTCTCGTCAAGTAGTTCATTCATCTTTTTATATGATTTTTTATGGAAGGCATTTGAAGAAGAAGCGTAAGTTCCAGCGATATGAAACCTCAAGTGTTGGCTGACGATAGCTGACGATACTTTTGTAATATGGCAACACGGAGAAGAAAAACTACAACAGTTCTTGGAACACATAAACTCACAGCACCCAGCCATCAAGTTTACCATGGAGAAAGAACAAAATGAAAATCTCCCTTTCCTGGATGTTATGGTTAAGAAAACAAAATAGGGAATGCTACAGCACGCTGTATTTAGAAAGAAGACGCACACCGATAGATGTCTGCATGCAAGATCTCACCATCATCCGATGCAGAAGAAGACATTAATACAAACATTGCTATCCAGAGCCGAAACATCAGTGACCGAATAACGTCTTACCAGTGAAAAGATACATTTGGAGAAAGCACTAAAGAAGAATGTTACACTGACATCGCATAAGGAGAGCCACTAAGAAGAAGACGACACTGGAGACAACTACAGAACCACGAATAGGATGGCCGTGTTACCTACATAGCAGGAGTCACCGAAAAAAGTAGGCCGAATTTTGAAGAAACGTAACGTACAAGTACGCTTCGGGACTGCAACGTCGATCAGCAGTATCTACCGACCGTAAAGGATAAGATACCAAGAGCGCACAGAAGTATCTACGAGATAACATGCCAATGCGGACAGTGCTCGACGGACAAACAGAAGAACCATCGACATAAGATAAAGAACACGAAAGGGACGCAAGATTAAGAAGGACGAGCAATCATCCGTGGCAGAACATATGACGACACCGGACACAAAATAGATTTCAAGAATGTAAAAGTAATAACTACCACAAGAACTACGGGAAAAGACTCATCAGGGAAGCCATAGAAATAGAGAAGAATAAAACTGTTACAGAGAAGAAAGGTACCCCTTAGCAACACGGGAAAGAGCCTACTACGAACCGTCACGGTCAATGGAGCGGAAACTACACGGTGGATGCACCAGGGACTATATAAGAAGAATGTCGGACCATGGAGAATCAGTTCAGTTATTCCTGAAGAAGCTTCAGTATGAACAGCGAAACGCCGAGCGAAAGTTTTGACACACGCGAAAACCCGCAAGAAGCTGTTAGGATTATAATATTTTAGTTTGATTTTTTAATAAAATGTGGACTGTATATTGTTTGTTTTTATGCCTTTATACAAAACGCGTCTTATTGGCGTCATCTTTTTATGCACACTATCTACCAACTCTCAAAACTTAATGTCTAAGGTTTTTCACCTACCTGCGCATGCGTGTTTTATTAATAGTAATCTTAACAGTTTTAAACTACCCAATTATTTCATAGTTGAAAATTTAAAAATACGTCCCCCAAGTAGTGGTAAACAGATAGATATATTATGCTAAATTTTTCTAACTGGTGTCGTTTTTACGCCTTTTTACGATTTTGGCTCAAAACCGCGAACAAAAATAACATACGATGGTATTTATTGCCGCTAGTCAGAAAGCTATACCTGAATTCTTTTCATTTCTTTTTTCAATAGAGCCGGATATTTACAATATATCCCGTAAAAACTATGTTCTCGTTATCTTTTCCTCTACTAGCAATCACCGCGGTTACTATTTTCTCTTACTGTACTATAACAAGGTAACCGGGTCCTGGGGATCGATGCCACGTCGACTGTCGATATCGTTCTCCTTCTCGTTTACATTCCACCCCGATCGGCACAGACGCGGCGGACAAGAACCGATACGGCGAGTCTTCGTTATTTTTCTGTTTACGGGGCTGGCGCAACTGTCTCGTGTTATCGGGAACTGCCGTATGTATACGTGACTCGAAAATCGGAGCTGGCGATCGCGTTATTCATCAAAAACGCATTTTATAAGGTGGTCCTTATAAAGGGTTGAATTATGATTAGCGCTTATTGGGCCTCATATTTTTATATCTCGATCTCCCTTCTGGGAGGATGATAAATAGATAAAGGGAAGAAACGGAGTTTGGAAAACGTGCTTTTTTCCTTTTATTTTTATAAGATTATTTGATGGAATCAGACGAGAACAGAATTTCAATAGAGAGTTTTTCGTATACATCGTATGTACCAAGTAAAATGTAGTTTTACCCTGGGGATCCTTGCCAACTTTGGAGCTATGACCCTTCCTTCATACAAATTTACTTGGAAATGTAAAATTACATAAGAATTCGTAATATTTACACAAAAGTGTAAATTTACAGTTTAATATGTTATCAATTACATCATGGTTAAGCATTTTTCAAACCTAAACGTAATTTTACATTTCAATTGACTTTACAGATTTCAGAAAATTTCTATTAAAACTAATTTGGGAAAAATACAGTGTGACTCATTTGAAAACGACACACCTTCATAAAATTTCTATCTATAATCCGATTTTAACCAACTTTTTTTTTTAAATGTAGTGCGTGAAAAACTACTAGTGAACAAAAATTTCAATTTCACATTTTATTATAGAAAACTAAGGCATAGTATCTGATTGTACAGTGATGAAAGATGCAAGAAGTCAGACTAAAATGGGCATGTACCAAATATCGCAAAAAAATATTGCTTATTAATAATAATAATATAACTTCATTGCCCCAATAGGTCACAACCTAATACAGGACAAAAAATAAACAATAGTAATTTAATTGATAAATGAACAAGTGAGAGTGAAGCAACATGTGATGTTATCTCATGACCAGAGATTGTTGATTGATGGATAAATACTCGAGTTGTTGTTTGGGCTATTGCCATCGTTTGTAGGATTTTGTTGATCCGACGTTTTGGCAGTTCGTCTATTGCCATCATCAGGATAGTCCCGATGACAGCAAGCCGCCACATCTATACGCTTTACCAAAAATTCATGAACTGGACATTCCCCAAGACTAATTGTCAGTTCTAGAAAGTCTCCCTGACACCCGCTAGCCAAATTCCGACTGCATATTTTCACTCCTATAGCGGGAAAAAACACAGTCAGCAATATCCAATAAGCAACACTCCATAGAAAAAAATCCGAAACCTGAAACTTGAAGAATAGAACATTTTGATCAGTTTTGAAGTCACCAGTCTCTTAACTAATGTACCTACTGGACCTACCATGGTGGCAACAAAAAACACACTCTCTGCTGCTACCACATTGCACGATAGAACTTTAGTAAGTGTAAATATCATTATAGAACTCCTGTCCATCTCTGTGAACACGACGTATCTCCAGGTGGGAGACAAGTACTGGCTAGAAGTAAAAAGACCTGAAAAATCCGCAAGACACAAGTTAGCGAAAGTAAAACGAAGTACATGGTCTTGAGGCGTGGCAATGAGCATAACAAAGAGATAACAAAGAGCATACAATCAATACACTGAGGCTTATGAAATTGGGAAAAGGCTCAGAAAGGCAAACAGAGTGCTATATCTCTTATGCAAACTCTAAGCTTAGAAGTGTCTCTCGAAGGCTGAAGTCAAGAAATTATCAAAACAGTTATAAGACTAATAGTTATGTATGGCTGTGAAATATGATATTATAGACAAAAATGAAGAAAAAAATGTTGATACGGGGAGAGAAAGACGAACTATTGAAGCAAAAAAAAAAATAAATTGATGCAGAACTAATCAAGAATGAATATGATTTATATGAATATCCACCATTAAATAGTGTTATTATCTCAAGAGTCCTATGTTGGATTTGTCGTAAGATTATTCGATTGAAGAGCAATGAAACATATTATAAAAGGGATATAGATGGGAAAAAAGAGAAGGGGAGACCAAGAAAGAATGGTTGAATGCAGTGGAGATGATCTAAGAAAATGAACATGAAAATTTGGAGAAAACAACAAGAAATAGAGGAAAATGGAGATTAATTCGTGTTACCAAAGTCTTTGATCCTCATGATCTGTAAAGATATGTAATTAATTTTCCCGATAACATATAGTGTTGTTGCATTATAATAAATATTAAATAAAGTAACCTTAACCGATTTTCAGGTGTAACTTATACTGCTAGCAGCATTGCAAGTGGTTGGCGTAAACGCTTGCGAATTATGTTTTTAGAGACAATGATTGCAGGCTATTTGAATAAAAATGATATGAAGAGCTTATGCAGGTATTAATAATCTACAAACCATTATTATATGTTAGGGAAATGTAGACCTCTTACTAAAGACTGTATGCAGAACATACTTGCTTCTTATTTGTCACTAAATGCCTTATGCAGATGCTCCCCGCAATTATTATCAATATGCAGGTGATATGCAGCATATTTACATGTCATCTAATGTTGTAGGTGATGTGCAGATTAAGTCTGCTATTGCAGGTTAAATGACGACAAAATGCAGATTTACACATCTTTGCAGGGTTTTTACAAGTTATATGCAGCAATTTCTTGCAGGTCTTTGTTACTTGGGTAGTGACCCATGGTTTAGTTTTAGTCATGCATATAAATATGTATAAAAAATAATATTGTTTATTCTTCTGTAGTCTTAATTCAACTGAACATAACATTTACATCACGAATATAGAACCATACTCTCCTATGGCGCTTACCTTTCTGCTCAAAAGTAACCAAAATTCCTCAATAGACCTAGCCTGAGGAAGATTGAAGTGTTTTCAGTCTTCAGAATAAAAAATTGATGCTGTTTGTGACTAACCAATTTCTTCTGGCGTAGTGGCACGAGGCTAAGTCAGGCCAGAACATTATTTGGTCGTTGGGATGATGTATATTGGTAAAATTAAAAATTGGTAAACGTCTGCATAAGTGGATTCATCCCAAACACATCCAACATGTGGTTTGCGTGTGATTTGCCACACCACACTAAATTTTATCTTCAAACTTATCTTCACCATATTAAACATCAATCAATTTACTATATTTGCAACGAGTATTGAAACGGATCATATTTACTATAAATCAATTTTATTGGATTTTTTTTTCCGAAAGCTGTTGAGACATAGGTTATTATTATTATGTTAATACACCATTCAACATATGCTCACGACAGATACTATATTGATAAAACTAATGAATTCTAATACACGATTATTAGAATATAGACTAATTAGTATTATAGAGCAAATGCACTTAACGTGTTATCTAACCATACCAGAAGTAATTAAAAAGTATTAACAAACATCTTTCTAATACCGCAGCACATGTCGGATGCACCGTAGCACCATAATGAGAAAGCAACGTTGACGAAACACCTTCTCTCCAAAAGGAAGAGGAGAACATTAATTAAATTTAATTGATACACATCTCGTACTCGACTAATCTTTCTATCTCTCCTGATCATCTCCGTGGGCATGTTTATTAGTGCTTTTAATTTTAATAGGGATCTCGTTCGGGCCAATATGTTTATTTAAATTCGCCATTATCGTAACATATACTTTTTAAATGGAGGCGATTATGCGGATATAATGTATGTAAATATTGGGACGGACAATGATATCTCGAATTAAATATAATGGGTTCTACCGGCTGTTGTGCGCCTCGCATACTCGTCCGCGGTTGTTAAACTCCTTGATTTGCAAGTATCGTTTATTCGGCAGTACATACATACAACGTGTTTAGCAAGTCGAATATGAGATGCACGCATTCGGGCAGGGTGTCTCGCATCAGGTACTAACTACCATTGGGCACATTGTACTTTGTTTATTACGATGAATTTTAAATTAACTGGGAATGAGATAAGTGGCCCAAATATGAGTTAATTGTATATGAGCAGTGCCGTTCTTTGTTCTTTGGAAATAAAGAAAAAAAACCATGGTTAAAATATAATATCGTTTCAACACGATATTACATATTTTAAATTTACCTTGTTTTATGTTTTCTTGTAATGACGCTATAATTTAATTAAAGTAGAACAATTCTATACTTTATGTTTTTTAAAAAAGAGATAAATTTCTACCTGAAAATTATCGCCATGTTGTACTAACATCTTGTTTCTCCAATATATTTGAATACTGTTTCTCAGACAGACACGAGGCATTTCTTACTAGCGTTAATATATTTTCTGATTGCCAACATGGTTTTGCAAAAGAATTACTCTGCTTTTACTGCCTTTAACGCTATCCTCAAGAAAATCATTGATTCCAATGAAAATGGTTCTGATCCTGTAGGTATTTTTGAAGTAAGTAAAGCTTTCGACTACGTTTGTCACAATACTTTCTTAAATAAACTACCAGCTAGCTACCAGGTATCAGGGGGAATGCCTTAAATTAGATAGAGTCATTCTTGCTGGACCGAACGTAATGCGTTAATATCTCATACAAAAGCAACAACACCATTAATAATTTTGTATCAGATTTTACCCAATGATGTGGAAATTCCTCAAGGTTCTATTTTGGGACCAGTACTCTTCTTATATTATCTTACTCATTTACCCTTAAATATATAAATATAACAAAGCGTTCATTACTATGTATGTTGCTTTAGTAGTTGCCGACAATGTTCATAGGTTGGGTAATACTTGTAATGGTTTGTTGGAAGACGCATTATTATGGTTTGCTATCAATAAATTTTATGTCAATGAAAACAAAAGTTCTTACCTATGACTTCATCCTTACCAGTTACTGCCTACACATGACTTTTACTTAAATATCTCACTCAATAGTAATCTACTAAAACTAAATTTTTGGTATTTTAGATTAATGAGCATTTGAGTTGGATTGGAGGATTCTCTTTCCATGTTAAATACTTCGTGTTTTTTAATTTGTAATTTAAACTCAATGGAATTATATTTTGGGGCAACTCAATCCTGGCTAAAGACTTTTTCATCTGTCAGAAGCGAATTATTCGTTGTTTTATTGGTTGAAAACCTTCGATTCCTGTGAACAAGTTTTCATTCGTTATAAATTATTAACCTTCATCTTGCATTTTAATTCTTAATCTATCACTTTATGCCTATGGCAATATTAATAAAATTTCACTAAGCAAAGACATACACGACCACTTCACCAGACGTAGAAATGACTTAACGCTGTCCAAGTCTAGAACAACTTAATTTCAGCAGTCCCTAGAAGTTATCGCTATTACAAAGTATACAACAAACTCACAAAACAATTGAAAAATCTTCGACGTGTACGTTTTCAGCGCCTTGTGCGTGAACTATTACTAGTAATAGGTTTTATTCTCGACCTGAATTTTTAAATCTAATAATATCTAGTTATTCCTTCCATTTAATTATTCTATATCATCATAATCACTATTATTTTTAATTGTATTTTACTTTTATTTTTATCATACTTTTGTTATGTATGATCGCTGTTACTATTGCCATTATTATTATTAGTATTAATATTATTATTATTACCATTACTTAAAAAAATATTAATAATCTTTTATTAGAGTAATTTAATTTCCTCCAGAGTGGCCTTTACATTCCTTATTTTGTTTTTTTTTGCTTTTGTATTTAATTCTCCCATTTCCATGCTCTTTAGACTGAAGTCCAATTCTGTTATAAATATAAGCTCCCTAGTCTGTCCTTGGTTCGTTATAAGTCGTGGTCATCAAATTAAATATGTCGATGTGATAGTTAAATCCTTCGATATATCCTTGTCTCACGGCCTATTTTGTCTGCGATCAAACTTGGTTAACGCCAGTATTTTTAAGTATTTCTGGGTACTTTGGAGGTTCTACTATAAACCAGTTTATATCTAGACCTTTGTGTCTTCACTGTGGGAGGTCATTTACTCTTCTAGTGAAAAATTATTCGTAAATTGCATAAAATTAATGCTCCCACTCAGAGCAATTGCACATCGCAATCATGAGTCGTTTTTGAATTAGATTCATCTCCTTTCGATTCTTTGCTAATACTGCCTTGGGTTGAGTTTCTTCGAGGTTTGGGTTCTTAAAATGTTTTTCAGGTCTTTTTAATCTCTTCTTATTACCCTTGATGGTTTGGCTCACGTCTTCCCTGCTTGGCTTAAATATTTATTAATGACCTGGCACACGTTTCCCGCCAAACACACACGTATTTTTTCGCTGACGTTACTTTCCTAACGTGGTTTGCTTCTAATCATGAGGATTTGGAAAATTTTGCAAATACTGACTTTTTTAAAGACGGGTGGTTTGGTGCAAATAAGATCATCCTTAACACTAATAAATTTAAATTATTACTTCATAAGCATCAAATTAAAATGAACATATTCATTAATAACAGTCTGTTTCTGCCATCTTCCGAAGTTAAATATTTCAGGGTTGTTGTGGATGCCGGCTTGGAGTGGGCCGGGAACGTGTAGCAACTCTCTAGGAGCTCATCATCTTTTTGCTATGAGTCATAAGGCGGAACCTTGGTGAACATATTTCAAGAACAGTATATTTGCCCTGTTGAGTCACGCATGAGATATTGTCTTCTTTGCTGGGATTTCACCCCGACAACGAACTTATTAGAAATTTTCAAATGACAAAAGCGTGCAGTGCAATCTCTATATTTAAGTTTTGACGCCAAAAATCCAGTCTTTTAATAGATAGGAACTTGAGAAAAAAAGTGGTATAGGCAAATAAAATCTTTTATCAAATGTAGCAAAAATGCGAATTTAAGACATAATCGCTAGAGCAGTTTTCGAGAAAATATCAAAAAATCGGAAAGAGTAAACACATCTACCCTTCAGCCCTTTTAAGAAAACTTTGCTGTGGCGTCTTCTAGGAATATTTCGTTCTTAAGATAGAAAAGAAAGAAGTAGGGTTGTGTAAGGGAGATTTTGGGCTGGCTGTAATTGCTGTGTGTGATATTTTGGGAAAAAATCCAAAAACACGTAAATTTTATTTTTTAATGTAGATTATGCATTAGAACAGAGAAATATGAATTTCTAAGTTATGTAGTGTAGGGATTAATTTTTTTTCTTATTTTCATCCCTTATAATCCCCATAATGCACCACTGATCTCCCTATTAAACCAAAATGTCCGAATTCAGAAGAACATTTTCCTTTTTAATTTAGATCTTCTGGTTCCGAAGATGTCGTTGAAAATGTGTTTTAGGGGTGTAACTTTAAGGGTCTATATCTTCCCTACAAGTGAGTATCAATAGCCAGAAAAAAATACAGGTCGATAATTTTTCATTGCTCAATATACCTGCAAAATTTTATCAAAATCGGAAGTGACCAGGTGACCACTTGAATTGACTTTGCTTGTTAGTGTAGTCGAACTGACAACTTAGAACAAACATTCTGCAGATTACGGAAAAACTTGTGGAATAAAAAAAAAATCTATTATGGAAAAAAAATGTTGGCAATATTAATTTACGCGCTGCCGATATTTGGTATATCTAAATTTATAAAAATGAACATTTTAATCAGTCTAGTTATAACTATTTTACAACAAAAATAATTTGTATTATTTACATAGATTCCACAGCAATATATATATTGCTTATAATTGGTACAATATACTTGTTCTTTTTTTTAATTTACATAATCCTTTCATATGCAACTGCCGCAAATATTATTTTATCCAATAACTGTACATGGACAAAAGGATCGAGTTTGGAATATAGGCGATCGAAAACTATCGTTTATACGCCGAGGCTCAAGTATGTTTTGAACGCGTTCACTAGCAGGACATTGGACGCATCGTTACCCGGGTCCTCGCCAATTATACTTGTGTACGTGTATACGTTGCGGTTTAGTTTGCGTATGTTTTTACAAGAGATTAAATTTGCCAGCGGTGATTTTGCGGCATAACCAGATATTGTATACACACATAAACCGTGCATGTATTTGAATATCTAGGCATGTACGGGAACATACAGTTCATATTCCCGTACGCAGTTGAGTATAGAACCGATAGTTACCTTTTGTCTTTTCTGTTGCATAAAAAAAATAGACAAAATTTGCTACATAATAAGTAACATGTATTAAAATCTGTTAAAGTTTCTTGAAGCAATAGTAAAAGAAAACTTTAGCTGGATCATTAATAGATTCAAAAAATTCCAACAAGGCAAATTTAAATTATACGGGATTATTTTCCATTTTATAGGGTTTATGAAATATAAATAATAAAATTTTATTTTAGAGCACGAAAATATAAATAAATATCAACGATTATACGATGTGATTTTGATAGATAATAGGTTCACTGTTCATGTACAATATATACGCGTTTATAAACTGCGTTCATTAGAGACCGCTGAAAAATTTAAATTTACGAAAATTGTATTGTGTTAAACTGTGCACCGATGTACGGTTTTCAATGTTTTCCAATTTTTATGTTACATTACTCCGTCATTTTTCAACAATATATCGCCCGTAGTGCGGGCTTTTAATAAATATTTATTACACGGACGGCCGGTATATCGGAAAGGGCTATTGTTCGAAAAACAATATGAATAGTTGTCGTTCGTATGAAATAAATACGGATAGTTGTTGCGTGGAGCTAATTTATATACATATTTTATGTCTAGTGCCTATTGTTTGAAATTTATTATTATTATCATTATAGCTAACGAATTAACTTCTAACAGAGCACATTGTGCGTTTTAATAAATTGTGAGCAAAAAATGTTTGTAAAAAGTACAAATGCAGACTAACTATTCATCAAATTCTGCTCTACCTTATGTAATGTATTAGGATATTCGTATACATATAGTAATCAGATAATTTTGGTCTAGGTAGGCAATCTGTTTTGCGAGCTTTTATGAGCAAAATCTAGTTATTAGAATAGAGTAGTAGAACTCTAATAATAAAGTAATAGCATAGTTATGTACAAAGATGTTTGTAAACAATTACATCTTAGATGTTAATTATGAGCTACATTTAAGTATGGTTGACGGGACGAAAATGTTTAACATTTTGGCAGGAACGAAAGCTTCATCAAAATGTTATACAAGTATGTATGTGTCGCCAAACCAATGGAGAGCCTAATAGAAAAGATGCCTAATGTAGATAATTTTTAATGTGGAGTATCAACTCTCCACATGGATAAGTGTTTTTAAATGTTGAATGGAAAACTTGAAAGGCGTTTGAAAAAAAAAGATAACCAAATCTCTGTTGTAACATCCACAAATTGGTAATACATGCGGATGACAGAATTGACAATTTCGATGTACCAATCGCACAATTGTTGCAAGACGGTCCTCTAGCAAGCCACAAAATGTTGTGTCAAAATCGTTTTAAACTATACCAGGATATCTTCAAGAGCAAATACATATGGTGACCTCATGTCATCAGGCTTTTGTATCCGACATCAGTAATTACTGTTGTCGGGTCCATTTTTATCGTCAAAAAGAATGGTTATTGCCAAAATCCATTTTAAACCTACGTGTGATGTTGAAAAGTATTTGATACCAGCACCAGTTGGTTTTGATAAGAATGGGAGAAATGAATGTTCATAACCTAGGCTGAAGTTCAGCAGACGAGTTTGGCGATGAGTAAGATCTAGTTTTAGACACATGAATTTACATGAATTGTTTCAGCCATTCCATGTTGTCAAAAGCAATAAATGCAATTTGTTGACAGATTAAGGTTTTGTAGAATCGTCTTATACATGTCTTGTTGCATGTTCTGAGCGACGAAACATTTACAGTGGTAGTCTTGTATAATGTCTCCTCTTATGACAGAAAGAATA
The DNA here is from genome assembly GCA_004143645.1 of Protaetia brevitarsis. Taxonomy (NCBI): domain Eukaryota; kingdom Metazoa; phylum Arthropoda; class Insecta; order Coleoptera; family Scarabaeidae; genus Protaetia; species Protaetia brevitarsis. Next base: position 370,406 of record RXPK01000206.1, read on the forward strand.
TCAAAATGACGGTCCCTTGAATGTCATAGAGAGTTCGGCTTCTGTCGGTTTGCGCAAAAAAATCCGACCAATTTGTTGTTAGATACTTGGGATATGTTGCGCGAGGGAGGTATAAACTTTTTTGGACTAGGGCTCATGTAGGTATAATTGGTAATGAGAGGGCGCATCAATTAGCGAAAGAGGCGGTATCTAGGGAGATAGGAGATAGCTTGATTATTAGAATTGGGCTAATTTCGGCTAGTGTAGTTAAAAAAGCGTTTAGGGATAAACTTGATAATGATTGGCAGAGTAGGTGGGATAATACCTTAAATGGGAGGTGGACTAGGAAATTTATCGGTAGCGTTACACGTTTTAGGGAAATGAGGGTTAATTTATCGTATCAGGCGGTAGAATTAATAACAGGTCACGGTAATTTTAAATCATTTTTATGTAGAATTGGGAGGGTTAATGATTCGCTTTGTGAGTGTGGTTATAGATACAGCGGGGCATATCTTATTTAAATGTCCACTCACTGATGAGTGGCGGTCGCGTACGGAGGTTAGGGCATTAGCTAGGGGGTTAAATTGGCCGCGACGCGAAACAGATATTAGAGATAATGAGTCGATCGAATGGTGGGAATTTTTTAGTAATGTTGCTAAAGAACTAGATAGGCTACGGCATGATATTTAGATAGTCAGTAATAACGTCTAGGACTTCTTCCCAAATCCTCCCAGAGTAAGGTTTTTGCCATGGTTTTCCCTTACACCGTGGCCATTGATTTTATATAAGTATATTATATATAATCAGTGTCCTTGGCGAATGCTGGGAGATAACGGAAGTCGTTCCATGGGCGCATTTAATAATAACTGATAGCTGACTGATTTACAGTAGACTCGCGATTATGTGAACTAATCACATTTCACATATTTTATCATTTCTCAAAAGTAGTATTCATATGGTCGCGAGGCTACTGTAGTATATTTTTGTTATTAAAAATTATAGGGAAGTTATTTAGTTAGAGTAGGATCATTTCAATTGTTATGGAACCCATATAGTACTTAGAATAGGTAGCCTCGTGTAGTACCTTTTCAGGTGGAGCACGGGGTTAGGATGATTTGTAATAATTTAGTTTTCATAAATAAAGTGTCGGTTTGCGCAGATATAAACCTTAGAGAGCATATATACAAGCTTATTATCGTTTACATACTGAACCAATCGAAAAGCAGCCCTGGTATGTTAATATATCGTCTTAAGTGAGTTTTCTTAAACATCCCTAAAAATGTAATTTTGGCACTTTTGAAATTATTTAGATATATCTAAGTACACTAGAATATAATATATTATATAATATCTTTGAGAATTGTAATACAACCTTTAGATCAAGAGAAATGAATTGCATTAATTTTTGTAAGATTTCAAGATGGTTGATATTGTTTTATAAAATAATTTGAAGTGGGAAATCAAGGTTCAGGAAAAAAATAAACGTTATTGATCTGGAAAAAAAATTGCGCAAAACTGCAAATGGGCATTTTGAAGGAATTTATAGGCCATAGGATTTTTTACTGTTTTCGCTTAACCACTGTTTTAAATTTTCCGAATTCGTCTGAATATCCATAATTAGGTAGTTTGAATTAGATATTAAGAATAAAAATTATAGTACTCCCTAATTATTTATTCATTTACTATGAGACTAATTAATTTTCAACTACCTGTTTCCATGATACGTCTTCATCAAGCTGTTTTCATGATCCCATAACAATAACATTAAATTGTTTTAATGTTTTAACCTATATAACCAAAATGCCACCTGGCACAAGTCTCACCCGGGATAACACAGGAAATTTCCACACAACTCAAATAACTACGCCTCCCAAATTACAATTCAAACCGCAATTCATAAGCAGAATGGTTATACGTACATGATGTCTAAAAGACACTTCATGGGTCCAGAGCAAGAAGGGAGATCTGGACCTGGTTAGATAAAGAAAGTACAAAGAAATGGAGGTCGACTGATTGAATTGGATGAAACAAAAGGCTCAAAAAAAGAACTTAATAGAAAAAGCTAAAAATTAAAACAACACTAAATGAATTCTAATAGATGGCGATTAAAACAAAATCTCAAAATAAAAGTGAAATAAAAAAAAAATTGCAGAGAAGGAATCTGCTAAGTGGAAGTTCGGCAAAACGCCTATAGATGTCACTACGGTAGTAACGATTGAAATAAAATTAAAAATAAAAGAAGGAATACAATTCAGGCGTTACAGGCTGTTACATTTAAAATAAAAAAAGTTGATAGCGACTGCCACTTAACCGGAAGTATAAAAAAAAATAAAAATATTTTAGGAAAAAGATGACTAGCCAAATTCCAAATTTTTAAAGCTGAAAAAATTCAATAACCTGGAAAACTTCTAACTAGCCAGTTCCGTGGAAAGCCCTGTATACTTTCGTTCACTAATCACATTATTATTTAGTACTCGAACGATTGGGTTGACGCTTTGATGGTGTTAAATATTAATGTCGTTGACTGTATGTCGTTTCTGTACTCTTTCCCAAGGCCTAAATCCGTCAGGAAACGTTAGCGATGCAGATAAAGCCTCCTGGATTATTTAAACTATACCCAACACAACGCGTCCATTGCTTACAATGAAGAACTGTCACCGTTTAATATCGATGTCATAATGAAATATATTTTTGTAATATAAACCATCATTTTAAGTAGCATCCACAGCAACTGTACCAATGTGCTAATCTTTGCATGCGTGTTATATTCGACAAGAAGAAACGATTTAATGAAACAACGAATCAACAACACGTATGCTAAACAACGAATACGAAACGTCAATCGTATCGCAATTATAAAACCCTTCCGCATGGCGAAAAAAAAAAGCGTACAAGTGTTCCAAGCGGCGTATACCAGAAGGGGTGGGTAAGCTACGAGCACGACAGACAGGAGTTTGGGGTTGCTGGCTGCCTAGCGTGGCGGACTGACGTCCGAATGTCATCGTCACACGTGATACAGACAGGGCAAACGCGACGTTTCAAATTTATACTTTTTATTACGATCCGTGAAAAGTGTAAAATTCTAAAATTGAACTCTCTCTCTCTCGGTCACATATGCTCCGATGTGTACGGACGTGTCGTGTGTACGGGTTCGGAAAAGGGCGGTGGAACATTTTTAATATCGACGGGCGCGCGTGTGAAATATGTAGAAGATGGGCCACGGGCACTTCGCGACATTTGTTCTGAGATATTGGACGAATTTATTTCGTACGCCACGTTTCCTTTTCCTTCTGCCTTGTTCGACCGTCGCGGACCGGCGCACAGTGGGTTTCAGTCCATATAGAGATTTGCCAAAAATGCATTTTGGCGATGTCATCCTTGATGTTCGAAATTGTTACTATAGTAAAGTGTACATACTAAAGTATTACTTACCAAATTTTCTTTTTGTTTGAAGCTTCCGCTATTGTTTTACAGTGCCTTAAAGTTGAGCGTTCCGATTATTCCCGAGAAAGGCATACGCGCGTGCATTGAATGTGTAGTGAAATAAGCTAATACTTTATCAATATTTACTAATGTGTTATATATCAGTAGAACGAGTGTTTCATCTACTTTCCAGACCTATAACTTCCTAATTAAAAAATACATTAGTTTCTTTTGTAGAATCGTTTTTTCATACCTGTGCTGAAAATTAGATAATAACTACTTTAACTAAACTTTTAACTACTCGCCGGGTTTGCCCGGGTCAAGCTATTTACTGCATTTGGAAGCTAATATATTTGTCTATGAAATGTACTAAAACTCAAACTGCATTTCGCTGCATTTCTGTGTGAAAATTAAAAAATTGGGAACAGGAGCGCGCTTGCATATTATTATTTTCTAATGCATAGCGTAAATGATTACAATATATGTTTTTATTTACATGAATAAAATAAAATTCTATATGTGCCCTCTAAGGTACATACATTATAAAGATTATAAAATTCTAAAAATATATTAGGTATAAACATTCCTGCTTAAATGTTGTTATTGTATGTGGCGTACACATAAAGAAGATAATAGGTACCTATCTGATATTTTTATTTGTGGCATATGCCGCATATTTATAATATCAAACTATATTAGTAGTTGATAAGGTAGAAAATATCGTTATTAACCAAATCCGTGTTTGTTACTGGCATAATAAAAACAATCAAAACAACCGCAAATTTCTAGAATCATCATTATTTTTCTATTTGCACCAAAATACATTTTGTGATATTCTTGTGGTAAGTACTAAGTATAAAAGCTAGCACAAAAGATACAATTGTTAGTTTTTGTAGAAACGTGTATTACATTGTTTTCAACATCTTTCTTCATATTAAAACAACTTAAATAGAAAACATGAGCTATATAAACATTAATAAACGCGAGTTATGTGTTCGTTTAATAGAACATGGAAAGCACATAAGTACAGTGCATATGTACATCAAAGAAAGGTTTCCTGGTTTAACTGAAGCAAATAACACCTGTACTGTTGCAAGAATTAAAAAATATTTGTTGCCAGAATTCAAACAGCGATGGAATAAAGCTGGCAGATCTAAAGACATATTTTTGACAAGATATGCTGAGTGGCTCAATGGCGATTTTCGTATACAATTCGATGAAGAGGAGGCCCCATCTACATCACATGCAAGTAAACGAGGAAGACCGTGCAAAGATTATGAATTATCATCGGCCAGAAGCAAGCACAGACAAGCCATTAGACTATTTCAGGAATCTGGGTTGGATCATGTTCACCATTCCTATATACAAGGCCTAAAATCAATTGGAAAAGGTAAACATGCTGCCATTATTGAACAGTTACGTTCTATGCCGACAGAAACCTTGGATGGGCTTCATAAGAATTTAATGGAAGAAAAGATATCTCTGGTGCCTTATTCGAATGACGAAGCACTTGCATTGTTACTAGATCTAGATTTAACTAAACAACAGTATGAGTACTTTAGAAAATGTATTACAGATAAAAACCTCAATTTGTTTCCAGCGTACAAGTACGTGCTCGAAGCGAAAACCCAGTGTTATCCAGATAACATGGAAATAAGTGATATAGGTGCTAAAATAAAATTGCAGTCTCTTTTAGATCACACAGTTACTAGATTATTGATGCTTGATTCCATTAATCTCCCTGGTGCTGACGCAAGATTGATTTTATACTGTAAATGGGGATGTGATGGTTCTTCTGGACAAAGCGAGTACAAACAAATTTTATCAGGTGAAAGCAAATTAATATCAGATGCAAATCTGCTGATAGCATCGCTCGTACCACTTAAGCTTGTTAGTGAAGTGGATGAAAGTGTCTTTTGGCAGAATCCATCGCCTTCGTCAGTACGTTTTTGTCGTCCTATCCTTATAGAGTTTGCAAAAGAAACTCCTGAGAAAACTAGGAGTATAGTTACAGATATCGAATCTCAAATACTTGCATTAACACCATCCTCCGTACTAATAAATACAGCAACATTTTCTATAAAACACACGTTATATTTTACTATGGTCGATGGTAAAGTTGTTCAAGTTTTGACTAATACTCCATCGAGTGCTAACTGTAATGTATGTCTTGCCAAACCAAGTGAAATGAATGATCTTGCACGAGTAAGTCAAAAACCAGAAAGAGAAGAAACTTTCAGGTTTGGTCTTTCAACTTTGCATGCCTGGATTAGGTTTATGGAATTAGTACTTCATGTATCCTATAATCTACCGTTCCAAAAATGGTCTGCTACCACCGAAGAAAATAAAAAACTAAAAGCGGCTAAAAAGCAACTTGTGCAGGATCGTTTCCGTAATGAATTTGGTTTAATAATTGACAAACCTCGTCAAGTTAGCGGCAATACCAATGACGGAAATACTGCAAGAAGATTTTTTGCCAATTCCTCTTGTACATCCCAAATAACAGGAGTTGATGAAACACTACTAAGAAGATTTTATATTATACTTCAAACTATGTCGTGCGGTAGGAAAATAAATCCGAGAAAGTTTGGTGAATACGCACGATCCACAGCTGAACTCTATGTAAACAAATACAATTGGTACTATATGCCATCTTCAGTTCATAAAGTACTTATTCATGGAGAGAGCATCATTACATACAATTCAATATTACCTCTTGGACAACTATCTGAAGATGCTCAAGAATCTAGAAACAAGGACTACAAAAAATTCCGACTGCATCATTCTAGAAAATGTTCGAGAACAGCTACGAATGAAGATGTTTTTCATACTTTACTATGCTCATCGGATCCTTATATAAGTGGTCTTAGAAGACAACATACACCGAAGCATATAGAACTCGATGAAGAAGCATTAAATTTACTAGATAGTGATGAATAACGTAAAAACAGGTATTTTGTATAACGTTATGTACCGCTTACTTTATAATTGATTTAACTTTTATTATTATTTCGAAAGTTGTGACTCTGTATCATTTCACCTATTACTTTTAAGACGTGGATAAAATTTATGTCACTTTGTCCGCATTAAAAAATGCCGAAATATCATATTTTTATATGAAAAATTTATAAACAGCTACATATAATTCTTTTTGAAACACTCTGTATACATCATTATTATAATTGTTATATTAATAAGTAGAGTTTATTATATTAATTTTTATAATTTAATCTTTTACGGTGAAATATATGCAATTAATTTCACATCTTCATATGTAGATATTTTTTTCTTAATAAAGTAATAATATTTTCAAAGTTTTCAATTGTTCACATTAAACTTCAACTATTTAGCAGTACTCATACCAAATTTTGTGAAAATCGGTCCACAGATGACAAAGTTACAGATTTTTGGCAAAAAAATGTCGATTTGGAACCACTGTGCGGCGACCAGCGGTGTCGATATGATAAAACGAGCGGAAAATATATGGGGTTCAATTTAGAAATGTTCTAGGGACGAGGTGGCGGAGACATAAAGATACGTTTTCTACACGTGTTCGGACGCATCCGAATTTTGGGAAGGAAATAAGAAATGTTGACATTTGGAAGGTTAAATTTTCAACGAAATAACCAAATATCAAAATAAGCTTCCAGGTCATTTTTTTTATAGGAAATACCACTAAATAACTGGTTAAAACAATTCGATTACTTTCCTGTTCCACAAAGTACTTTACACACTTACTACACAAGTAACTTTTTTCCATCAGTCACTGGAACGTGATGAGACGGGTTCCATTACCTGCCTGGTACCAAAGTGGGGAATAATTGTTTGGTACTAGTAGAGATAAGTTTCCTTAGAAGATAGGAGGCTCTCAAGAAAACACTTGTAACTACAAACCAATATTAAAATATGCTTTTATTCAAATTTTTATTTTTCAATTTTCATTTCATTCAACAGAATCAGGATTTACATCAAGCCATAGCTGCGTAACCGCTTTGCTTCATGTATCTGATATTATATCGCCTTTAGATGGTGGAAACGTGGTTATAGCGGTGTCTCTAGATTTTTTCTGTGAATGATACAGTTGCAGATCTGGTGTGCCGCAAGGGTCGGTATTGGAGCCATTACTATTCATTATATATACTTGTTGTCTTGGTGACCACTTAAAATTCTGTTAGTACCACTGTTATGCTTATAATATATTAATATATTTAGTGTGTGATAGTGGGATCTACACAGGGCGATGAAAACCATTTAGAAAGGCCGATTTGGAAAGAGGTGTAGCCTCCGCGGAACAGCATTGTCTCAAGATAAATCCATCAAAATCTGCAGCCATAGTTTTTGAAAAAAGGGCGGATGCAGTTTTGACTAGCGCAGTTGTCATTAGAGCGAGGGAGAAAGATATTCTTTTGCTGGCGGCGGTTAGGGTGTTGATTTTGCGGTTTTGAGAGCATGTATCGCGTATTGTTAAGAAATCATACATTACCCTTAAGTCCCTATATACTAATAGACACTATTTCAACACGAAACTAAAAACGACGTTGTGTGAGGCCTTATTGTGTTCCCGCGCAGATTACTGTGATGTCCTATATGGACCTTGTCTGGACTCGGCATCCCGCCGTCGTTTGCCGTTAATTTTGTTTGAGATTTATCTGTAATATAAGAAAATATCAACACATATCTATGGCACTGCGTTGGTCTGACTGGCTAAACATGAATTCGCGAAGAAAGTTGCATGAGGCAGTGCCGTTTCTGAAGATCATTTTAGAAAAGAAGCCGGCGTATTTATATAATAAAACTTCGTACCGAACCGCGATGTTCACAATATTAATGTACGATATATCTAAACACTGCATTTGTGTAAAGAAATTCAATTTAAAGCTTTACAGAAGATGTTTTTCGTATAACATAGCCAATGTTTATAATGCGATACCGTTGGAACTCCGGCAGCTTTAAAAAGAAAATTAAAATGGATCTTCTGCGGTGGCAGTGAAGGTCTTATGTGATCCGAGCATTCTATTGTGCGGTAACAAATATTTTTGCGGTTGCTTGTTTTTTTTTTTTTTGTAACTAAAGTATTCTCAATTTCTTATGTTTTACTTTATTTTGGAGAGAATTGAAAAGCAGTCAACAGCATCATGCTGGAGACTGACATTCTCTTCAATTTTTTTTTGGAATCAGTTATTATTATTATCTCAATTGACAATATAACAATAAGGTACCTAAAAAAATTGTGCGTAAAAATAACCTTTATTTATGTATTTAAAATCTATAAATCACTTATGATAATATATAATACGATATTTGGTATTCGAGAAAACTAGTAAAAAAGTTCTATCCAATCCCTTTATTTATTAAAGGGAAAATAAATAAAAATAAAAATTATAAATAAATTTTAAATTTTAACGTGTTATCCAATTTTCATTTTGTGCAATGTCTTATCTCTATTCTATTTTATATAATGTTTTTAAACTTTTAAATTGTAAGGAAACTTTAATATTGAGTGACGCAGGTTTTGATTTCTAATTGACATATCACACTTGAAGATGGCTAAGGCCGAAACCGGTTGTTAATAATATTAAATAAAGGGACTGGATAAAACTCTTTTACTGGTTTTCTCAAATACCAAATATCATAATGCCACCAATCCAGAAGTTACAGTATCCTAATATATATTTTTTTTAGAAATTAAAATTCATAATATATTTTTTAGAATAGTCCAACCGTACGACTGTGCCGTCCAATAAAAAAAATAGAGATTCCACGACCTGAAAAAAAAAGGTTTGTTTTAAAATTGAAGGAGAGACGCGTGGATAAGGGAAGAAAAAGGACATATGTTTGCAATTATTCCCAGAAAAATTAAATTTGCGCGCGAAATAAAAAGTTTTCATACAAAAAAGTGACCAGAAATTAAAAAACAAAAAGTTATTCCAACGAAAGTACTGTTTAACAATTAGAGTGAACATTTAAAAACAAGAATATAACTTACCGAGGATATTGAGGCGAAAATCCCAAATTCAAAACATTCTAGAAGAAAGAAAATTACCCAGCCAGACATTTTTCAAGTCCTGGAAAGCGTAGAGAAAAGCTAAGAGGCATCACCATCATTTAAAAGTGACCAGACGACAGGATATTCTGAAGATTCCACCGTCAACAAGGAGGCAGACCACGGAATAAACAGGCCTGTACCCTTCAAAACACAGAAAGAGATTCACATGTAATTCAGTGCATTATTTTATTTTACTATCTTTACGTATTTTTATAACGATGGTATCAAAGTTTACTTCGCACCACAGACGCTAGCGCATATGCGAACACTCAAAACTATGTTCCGGGGAACTATTTCCGATGTACCTATTTCGAGTTTGAATCGGACAGCTCCGCTTATCTTCACCATATGCGCTTATACGGTCGCTTTGGGGCACGCAATTTCGTGTCTCTCATTTCAAAGGCTTGAAGTGACGTTTATTATTAATGATGGAAGTTAATTGAGTATAAAATCTTTAAAGAAAGACCCGCTCTCGAACTTACAATAGAGTATTCAATAAAAATATATATGAAAAATATGCGTGGATGTGCGGATGTTCACTAACAAATAAACTATTTTGTTTTGTCTGCTTAATTTTGAAGAAAGAGGTGAGTGCGTGGAATAAACAAAGATTGAATGATTTGTAGGATATCACAGACACGGCAAAGGAACACAAAAATTTCGTTTTTTCACATGAATGCATGCGTGGATTTTAATGTTCTAGGCAAAGTGAATAGTTAGACAGTGCTTATTTGCGATATAAAATTAAGTACAACGAAGATGTGGAAAAAATCCTCATATTTTGCGTCGATTAATTATGTGTGTAAAAAACTATGAAATCTTATCCTATGTTGGACAGCGTAAAATTGAAAATTGAATTTTCAGTAATTTATGACTGCCATGACATATGTGACGTAGGTGTAGGTGGTGTTTTGCCACTTTTAGTGTTCATAACAGACAACAACCTAAAAAAAGTTTTGACGGAAACATACAAATTGTTGGATATTATTTGTACAACCCCCATGTCGACAGCAAAATGTAAACGATGTTTTTCCACCCTCAAACGCATTAAAACAAAGTCATAGACGCCTTTTCTAGCATGAAAAATAGGAGAATGGATTTTATGTACATACAAAAAATAGGCAAGTTTTTATTTTGTGCCCACTCTCTTTCATAACTTACTAGCCGCCACTGTGAGAATCGTACCTAAAACGATATAAAACAGTTAAAGAATAATATAATAATCAGATCCATTTGAATCTACATGAAAAATACCAAATTGGTATATTACTTAGTTTAGTTATCCCTTAATGCATTTAGAAATTCGTTTTTATCATTATAATCTTAAAAATCTGAAACATGATGTGTATTTTTATTAAAAGTTCAGAATCTAACCAGCATTTTAAGCAATTTTAAACAGTTAGAACTGAGTTTGAAGGTTAAGTTGCAACAAGAATTTTTGTAAAAGAGTTAAAATAAATGTTAATATCTAGTTTCCATTTAAAACCTGTATTTGATAATCCACATTTATTTGATTTACAATATACGAGTTAAAATTTACATGAAAAAGTGTGTGTTCCTTGATAATCGGCTATTTCTTTACACCACACTTTTGTGTTAACCATCATTTGATTTGGCGACAAATACTTACCTCGTCCAAGCAGATAAACAGGAATTTTTACAGTTTACACAGTGGTCACACTGTCGAAAAGTCACAATTTGAAAGGCGCCAAATAAGTTACAATTTGAATACAGATGAGGTAAGCGATTCTGTACAGATACCGTTACTTCGAATCCTTTAACGACTCTGAGATTAAAAAATTATTGACGATTATAGTCAATCAATTTATTTAATTTTTTTTTTTCTTATTATTACACTATAGGTATCAGTAGTTTTCTACAACCCTTCTTAGATGTTTTTCGAATAAAAGAAACCTAAAACAATAAAAGAAAGTAATTCTCCATTTTTAAACACTTTAGTAACTGTAAGTAAAGAACGAATTTATTTTTATAATTAACGGATTTGCATTCTCCTCAATGTAAAGGAATCCCGAATCGATTATTCTGCGACCATTAAATCGCCGTCTCCTTTCCTACCTCGCCTAAATACCTTACCTATAAAATCTTCCCGTTCTCTCTCATTCGGTAGCGCACATAGGTATACGCATAAAAATCTGTCATTGGTAAACAAACAAGACGATTTCAATAGTCACGCAACATTAATTTTATCGCCCAGGGCTGACAAAAGAGCCCCCCACAAAAAAGACCCCGCACATAATGGCATCACTTAAGTAAATATAAAGGTCCCGACAATAAGGAATTATATTCCACTAACGGTCCCGGCCACAACCGAACACGCCGAAAGCCATTATCCGGGGACATAATGAGACTCAGGGAGAGAAATTCTTTGGTATACCGTCGCGCATACGGTATACACGCATTACCGTCGCACATCGGGACATCGTTGACGATGAGAAAGGAGAAGAATATGGGAGAAATGACGGCGAAGAACAACGATATGACAAATGCGAATCTACATGTTCGTCCCGTTTGTTTGACCCGTCACGGACAATGTTTAAAACCTCACAATCCGTGTACAAATATTGTAGTACCTAACCTAACAAAGTATAGCTGTGTGTATGCATATGTAGGTACAGGAAAGGGGAACCATAGACAACGCACGCACAGAGACACACATAGATAAATAGGGATTATCAACCCACCGGTTTCCTATGGGGTATTGTTTGCCCATTTACCGCTAGCTAAGCTGTCTGTTTGCCAACACTCAGTGTGTTAAATGTGTCTATATATACATGTGGTGCGATGCTTTAAAGACCGAGAGTTATAGTATGTAAACAGATCCTTTAATATACTGGATGTTCTCGGTGTTAAAATAGAGTTAAATTGTTGTGTTAAATGTTAAATTAAAAACAATATAAATATCGTCATGAGTTGCCAATCTTGTACCCGAAACAAAATTGTACCTAAATCGCTAGTTGCCTTATGTAGCCATCTTTTAATTAATTAATCAGTTCATATATATTTTTATATTGTGACTTATTTTATGTTATTTTATTTATACATGTTGTTAGTGTTTATTTCTTTATATATATATTGTTACGCTACACAGTAGCATACAGCCCGGATTAAAAAAATAAATTTTAAAAGAAATACATTAATTGAATAAAAAAAATCAAGTTTTATATATGCCAGTGTCATCTATTTTTTATAATTTTGATTTAGAAGTGTTCTATCTCACCAGCCAGATGGCATGCAAGGCATGAAATTTCCGATCGAGGGGCGGTGACATAAAAAAAATATTGAATGGCTCGTTAACTCTCTTATATTTAACTCAGTACGCATGGAGATGTGATAGGATGATGTTGTCAATTGTCCTTTCCCTCAAATTCAATGTTTAAGACCAGTTTAAATGATGTGTTAGGCATGATAATGTCGTGTCTTAATCGTGTTCTATCCCTTATGTGTAAATGAAACATTTAAGTGCGAATAAAAGTGATTTTATTTATTTAAATCAAATTCAAAATCTGACTTGTTTAATATCAGACATAAGTCTATGGATAATAATCTCAGGTAAGTCCGTGAGTTCGTTTAATTAATAACACTAAAGTTTCATTAAGTGATTCCACCTTTTGCGATTCAAATTCATAGTTTCTTACTTAAATACGTTTGAAATAAATTTTAAAAATCCCGCGTTTTCTGACCGTTCAAATGGAGTTATATTAGATTTGAATAAAGGTGTGAAACAGAGTAGCCAACCTTGATGGTAAATCACTGGATATTGGTTCGTAACGTAAAAACATAACAAATACTTATAAACCTAATTACACAAATTTCCCCAAAATAACTGGAGACCGCTTAGCTATGTTACAAACGATTTTTCTAACCTCAAATTCAGCAGAACGGATTAATATAAAATTTCTTATAAGTATAATTGAATTTTGATTAGAATTGAAATAATACGTTTATTTTTTAGGTAGATTTGACGTGGAGTACCTTTTTACAGGACCGAACTCTGCGATCATCGGTGGTCAGGACTGTACAGGTCGGATATGGGCCCTCGTAACTCGTAGATCCATCAGGTCAGAGAGGATGGGTCGCTCAGGACAGGAACATTACTCGGAAAAATCGTCGTTGAAGAAAAATTACCCAAAAATCGTGTGTAATTTGGAATAAAATTTATGTGAAAACTTTGTTTAACAATTAACCATTACTTTTAGATTGAAATTTGGGATAAAATTGGATTTTATCGAAAAAGCCGTTAAATTCCAAGAGAACAAACAGAAATATGTCTGCCTCGAAGGAGGTTCGGTTAGTGAATCGTTCGAATTGAAACTGTTTTAACTGACTTGCATGCGATTGTCTTCATCAAGAAATCTAACTGTCTGAGAAATACCGTTATAATAACCGAAATGAGGACCCTCCATTGTTTTACATATGAGAATGGCCATGTGATCGACAGGATTGTCAGATCTTCAACGATGTGAAAATAAATTAAATTACAAAATCTGGAATCACCTTACACTTTTAATATAACAAAGGTATGAGTCTCTGAATTATGAGAAAAATACATTTGAAATTTTTAAAAGCTTATTACTATAAAAAAATTAACAATCTAAAATTCATTACTATGCCCCTAAAAGGTAGGCAACCATTTATACACATAGAATTGTTACAGAATCCAATTTCCAGCAATTCCCATGTCTGTCTGTTGACATATCAAAGCAAATGGACTGCCAATGCATATAAAAACATTATTAAACAAAAATTTACAGAAATAAATACTCTGTAAAAGAAATAAGACTGTTCACTCGAATTAAAGGTGGATCCAAATTTGATCTGTCACAATCTATTGTAAAATTATACTGTTCAAATTCTAATATTCATTTTCGATATGAAGGTGTATCACTGCTGATCATCTCGCTTCCTGAAGGGAAAATTCTAAAGGAAAATGCCTCGAACGACCTGCCAAATGGAGAGATTACCTACATCACCTGGACATCGTCTAGCTGTCTGCTGCTACATATTATATCCTTTTTTTATTATATCTAATAAGTTTTAAAATATAATTAAGTAAAATAGTGACATTCCCTTTTTAAATAATAGTAGAATATTAAATACTCTCTCCATAACAATATATATATATTTTTTTTTTTTTGTGATGTATTATACACTCTGTTCTTTTGTATTTTGTGACACTGTCAATGTTCCCGCGGAATTCATGGCAATATATACATTATTTATTATGGTAGGGGAAGGTGGAGCAAGATGAGAACATTAAGCTTTAGAACACTGCATCAGGATTGCAAATTGATATACAAGGTTCTAAGTACGCTTGTTGTAATCTTTAAACATTTATCTGCTGATGGATGAATTTACAATTTTTCGATGGGTACTCTTGATGTTGTGAGAAAATTTTGAAAAGAAATGTGGAAATACACCATCTTGCCCCACCATGGGGGCAAGATGGGGTTCCAGGTGAATTAAGAATGGGTCGTACCATAAATCTAGGTAATAGGTAAAAATAATAGATTCTTAAAATATTCTTAAAAACATGCAGGAACAAAGCTTCAACTCTTTAAAGCGGAACTACTTAAAATGAAACAAATACAATAACGATAAGAATATTAAACTTAATCTTCACAATTGAGACAATAGAAGACGAACTCATCCACGTTATTCGCACAGCCTCCATGTACCAAACCTCGCTATCCATAGCATTGCATCAATACTTCCCCTTAAAATACTAACATTGAGCGTCATCTTCCTCAACAGAAGAACTTGATTATTTCCTTGACGTGTTCTAAAAATCTATCTCTTTGCTTCCTTACAAAATTCGGCTTCTTGATCTCTTCTGTTTCTTCTGTCATTTTTTTCCTTTAACCCTCCTCCAGACTTCTATTTTCTTGTAGCAGATTTTTATACATAGTGCTTGTAAGGATTGTTGTCTTTCCCTTGTTACGCTTTCATTGAACCTGTACTTTATTCCTAACATGAGAAATATGCATTATGTCTTCGAGAAAGCATACTGGCATATCCAGGCATAACGGACCAGACTGAAGAGTGAGATAATGATGTTCCCATGTTGCCCATACCAATAGCCCATCTTGCCTCTTTGGACATTTTCTGGTTATTTTATAATAACATATTAAATATTTGAAATAAACAAATAACTCACTATAGAAAATACATGCAATACATGTCAATTAATAAACACAAAAAAGTGTAGTTGTAAATAATTTACTTATGCTTCCGATACTGGCCGATGAACTCACCATCAAAATAATAACGAAATTCTGGAAATTGCAAAGTTCACGCACAAACAGCAATGACTTTGTTATTACGACTAGTAAAGTTTCCTACATTACAACAAACATAAAACAGCACTTGTCAATATTAGGACTGCTATTATTTGACAGATGCTTACTGCCGTTTTGTAGATAAGACGATGTCCCCATCATACTTCGTGGCCCCATCTTGCCCCACCCTCCCCTATGTGACTTCTGAAGCATAAAACATTGGTTCACCTCACGCCACACAAAAATTAATCCCAGGTGGCAGGATGACCTGAAGTGACGTTTAATGGACGTCAATGTCACGTAATATTGACGTGTATTAAACGTCATTTTACGTCACACTTCTATCCGAGGTGCGTTCATATATCTACTCCGTAACCATTAAAATACCAACATTTGCCTTTAATACCAGCCTATGAATTATATTTACGTTTGATGCAACATTAAATTTGCTTCTTTGATACTTATTTTCTGTCTTTTTTTTTGATTTTGCGTAGAAATAAATAGATGTGTCCTCAGGTTACATTGGTATTGATTGTAATTGTTAAAATTACATGAATTTGTAAATAAATTTATTACCTAGAAAACAGAATGGAAGATTGTAAATATAACAAAAATCTTACAGCTTACAAAAAAATGATATAACAATAAATACATGTAATAACAATGTTTAACAACGAACAAAATTTAAAAACAAAGATTTAGTTAATGATAAAACAGACACATGATACTTCACCAAACTATATATTTTAATTTTATATAATAATTTTCCTAGAAATTGAATTAAAAAATTTATAACGTTTCTTGCATTAACGAAAAAAAAAACAAAATAAAATGAACAATTACCTACATAATAAAAAAAAAACTAAAAAAATTATATTAAAACCAAAATAATATTGATTTCATTATTTATCAAACAAAAAAATTAGTTGCAAAGAATTTCATGTCATTTTTTCAATCAAATGGAACTTGAGAAATAAATCGGAACATGGTTGATACACTTCTATTTTATTTTTACAAGACCAAAACACCAATAAAATAAGTATCAAAATATTTACATCGGTCAGGAAAACAATTTTTTTTTTACATTAAATTTATGATATGATACTTGTAGAAAAATTAAGAGACACCTTTTGATAAGCTGTTTTATTTAATCTCAAATGTATTTCTATCATCTTTAAAATATTGATTTTTTTTTAAGCATAACAATGACTAAAATCTAATTCAACAATTTTTCTTAAAATTGACTTTTGTGCCGAAATGGTATACTATGGAAAATGCTTTTGCTTTGGGAAGTATAAGTGGGCATAGAAATCTTACTTAGATGAAAAACAAAACAAAAAAACAGGTGAAAGAAAGTTTTTAAGTATTAAACGGTAATTTATTACGATATTAATTGGCTTGTGGTAAGAATCTTTATTAATCTTCCAGCATGGATAAATATACAAATAAAAAAATAAAGAAGAATAAGGAATAAAAAGAAAAAAATGATATCCTTTTAATTTTAGCCAATCCTTGGTTTTATGGCACCTTCGTGAATTTACCTAATTGAACTTTAGGTTTTGAGGATTCCTTTTTTGATCATATAAATCAGCAGAAAGAATTCTTCCAATCATTTATTTGTTTTAAAACAATAATTCATTTCTTGAACATTTTCCAATTCGCACTCTTTCTAGATTCACTACTTACTATTTTAACTGAGCCCGAAAATAGCTTTTATAACTGTTCTCTTTCAGATTTTTATTAACTTTGCGCTTCATGCATAGCCACTACTGTTATTATCTTAAATATATATTTGTTTTCTACTTCTGTTGATAATAATTTGTTCCTTGATAGTTGTTGGTTCACGTGGTAGATAGTTTTGTAGCAATTAGTCAGTCATTTCACCTCCTAATTCTTTTGGCAACATGAACTTTACATACATGAATTTGAAGAAGTTGTTACTTATAGTTTGATAACTTTGTAGAAGTATGCAGATTTTATAAAGTCGTAACGATAAAATACTAAAGAATATATTATATAATTTGACGTATACACGAGTACAAGTTATGTAGATTTTATATTTAAGATTTAGTTCAAGCCATTCCAAGTCCGTTTGCTAGTTGGTCTGCAAATTCGTTCTGAGATGTCTTTATGTCCCGATACCTTTGTCAAAAAAACTGTGTTGTGTTTACTCAGGGCAATTAAATTTTGTAGGTATTTTCAGACCAGTTATCTGTTAGAATATTATAGGCCTTAGGACTGTCTGAAACATGATTTGATTGCATTTTAGTATATGGTGGTATACTGTCTCTCTCTGGTTTAGAATTTCTTCATATATAACCGCAACAGAATATGCGCTTTTTTTTCAATTGATTTGTATATCAGTTTTGTTTTTTCATATTTCTGTTTAGTCCTCCAATTCCTCTTACTCCAGAATAACCTTGTGTTATACATGTAGGAGAGTTTGGATACCATTGTATCAATGACCATTTCAAAAACAGGGTTTGTAATTGCCACTGTTGTTCTGGGATCCCTAAAAGTGTGTTCTCTAGTTTTGCAATCCAGTCTGTACAGATTAGTTTTTTGCACTTCCATTGATGTTAATATTCAATAAAGGTAACTCAGCATCTTCTTTAGCTTCTAAATCTTTGTGAGTTTATAATTGCCTCTATGTAATTTAGATCGACAATCTAGCAAATATATTCACATTAATAATGAGACTTCCATCTTAAATTCTTATTCAATTATTCTTCCACTTATTCAGTATATATAAGAATTTCTCCGTATAATACATTAGGTTGACCAGTAGCACTGAAGATCCTTGGTAAGGTGAAACATATGTATGCTAATATCAACCGAGTGTTACACACATTTTTTTTATGTGATCTAATATAGATTTCGTTTTGGTTAAAATATCAAACTATACAAATTTGTTAAAAAAAGAATGTGTTGCTTAGATTCTAAACACTCTGTAGTAAGATCTACAAGCTCAGATAGTTAACAGGCACCCTCTTGCCCTGTCAATGAGTGATTTAGGTACAGATCCAGGTGTGTTTGCATAGGTCGCAGCTTAATCCAGACGCGGGCGGCGGTGGTTTCCATAAACATGGCGGTTCCGCTTTGATCTTCCACGGCCTACTCATCACTGAAACGTGTACGAGTGTATATACAATCTTGAGATGCCGCCGATGATGTTCCGAACGCTTGGATGACAAGCCGCAAAGAAAGTTATTTTAATATTTTCCGTCCATCCAGTCGTGTTCTTTCTACGTCCGTAAGCTTAAGTGCGAAAGTAATATTTACATACCTTTTCTTTAAAAAGATGGAAAAACACAGTGAAGATGAGCGGGAATTGTTAAAGGCTAGATAATATACTGCTGCGGAACACCACAATACCTGGTACTAAAAATTTTAATTACTTACTCAAATATTAATGCTCATGATAAGTTTCTTTAAATGCAATACATTGTATAATGTTGTTATAATTCTTACTTTAATATGTAGGTATTTCTTTTTATTTCAGTACCAATATATTACAGGAAAATTTCCAAATTTTGTTCTCTTAATATCATCAGTATTTACTACCAAATGCTAGCTGGCAAGCTGTAAGTTGACATTTATAACTTATATATATATAAACCATGATAATACCCAGGTAGCACCAAATATTAGTAAAATATTTTTTTTGCCAATATATATTTTAATAGGAAGGACAGATTTTTTTTATTTCATAAATATTGCTAACTAATATTTTCTCGCATATTATCCAATACATATGTAGTATATATTTATTCTTATATAGGTATAATATTTTTTTCAAATATATATTCCATATAGGAAATGACAGATTTTTTTATTTCGAAAATATGTTAATTAATATATAGAGCATATGAGAGAATACTGTTCTTATGTTGCTTTATATTGCTAATCCATATACATGTGGATGTCTCGTGAAAGTATCTGCTATATGATTTTCCATTTGCAACAATAATTATAAAGCATTGATTTAAATATCAGAACTCAAATCTGATCTCAAATGAATAGGAAACAATTTGAATTGAGTGTGATTTCAGTTAGGATGTTGACCGCTAATAAACACTTCTAATTATTGCTGTAAAAATTACATAGAGATTATGTCACAACACCATTCCTATGTTACAGTAGACCTCCAGTATCCAGACTAATTGAAGGCTAACATGGTCTGGATAATGAAAAATCCTAATAATCGAGAAGACATAAAATATTACATATGAACTTTTTTTCAATATAATTCTGTAATGAGAGATTCTACTGCAAAATAAAAATATGGATTAACAATATTTAAGCAACACAAATAACCAGTAATTCTCAACATACTCTACATATTAACAACATACATATACAAAAAAAAGGGTTAATGCTGGACGGCATACTTCTACAAGACAAAAAAGTGTGCTAAATTTTTTATTTCAAAGATAAATAATTCAAATGCACATTACTTAGATATTACAAGATTTTGATTGCGCTAGGTATACTGATACTGTCTTTTTAATGATTCATCTGGTACCCTCGTATGTCGATCTCATCCTTATGGCAACTGGATTAAATTTATACAACAATTGTACATTGTTTATCAGCAAATATTCCATACCAACAATCGCCTCAAGACACTGCAACACATCAACTTTTGTATAAAAACATCTTACTACTCATATACTGTACAACTTACCACTAAAAACTGGGTGCTCGTTAGAACTTAGACCGCTGATAGCTAAAATCGAAATATTCACGTAATATATAATTTTTGCAGTATTTTAAACCTTGATGAAGTTTTTATGCAACTATTGTATTAAGGAAACAAAATTTAAAAAAACAATACAAAACTGTATATAATTATTGCAATATTGTCTACTTTTAAAAAGCCCTTGCCTACCTGTATCAACACTTCATAACAGCATTCGTCTCATTCTCGTTGTTTCATCCTTCTGTATCTTTACTACAAAAAAATCTTTTAATGTACTGCATCGTGTAACCATTCCTCTTACCATCAATTACTGTTTTGCTATATTTTGCAATATCCCCAATATGTTCACCGATATTTGATATTTGTTATGCATATCTCCATTCTGTAGGCTGCTAATTTCATATTTTTTAAGTGGTGTTTGACCAAATGATACTTATGACAATTTCGAGTTGGACGACACATACCTCTATCCTGTAACATTTTTTTGTAAACAAGCAGTAACACCTGCGTTGTAACAGTTCTTAACCTATTAAATTTATAATTACGACACTTACCAGTTGTCAATTATAACCAGTGCAATGTTATTCACGACTTCTTCTTATAACCCACAATCATGGACCACAAAACTACACACCACTGCTATGACTCCACTCACCACTCACGTGATGCACACGTGCTTGTCGCTTGTTTACGATACGATATATGCACTAACTCACGTGACTCAAAACAGCAAGTAGGATTGACAACCGCAGATGAAAAATTTGTAAAACTAAAGCCAGTAATTTAATAGTTCAAATACAAATTAAAATAATAAGAGAAAGATATTAATTTTTGTTAAAATAGAGTATATTTTGTACATGCGTATTCTACTTAAAATCTATTATTAATTCTTTCAATATTACGAACACGAATTATATATAAATGTTTAAGATATTCGATTAAAATGCCTGTTAGAAGCCCATGAATTAAAATTTTTAATAATAACCGAAATTATGACCAACCCAATCTGTGCTTTGTTTTTTACATGAATATCCCAAAGTGTAACAAAACACTACTTTTGTTGGTTAAGTAAACCTGATAATATTTATCATGTATGTAATATAATAGTTGTTAAAATATTAAATTCATGTTGTATAATATTGTGTGCTTACACATGATTATATTTCCATATAAAATAATATTAAATAAATATTTCGTAAAACCAAATAAGATATTGGAAAACGATTATAAAATAAATATTCAAAAAAATATTTTGCAATCAATATTAAACTGGCAATATTTATAAATATTGTTATATGTTGAATGTTAACTTTGGTTTGAATGTGTTGATTATAAATATTGTTTCCAATGTATAATAAATATGATTTTTAAATATATATGCACGTTATAAACAAATATTATATAATGTTGTTGTTTATGTTGGAAATATTTCTCATACATATAATATTTGTAAAATATAAAATAGATATATTATAAATATTGTGTGCTACCTGGGTACATATATATTTAAGAAATGAATATGCAAACCTACAAAGTTTCCGTTCATATTTGAAAATAAAAAATAATAATGCCGGTTAAATTTCACTCCGACCCCTCATTGTCTTAGTATCTCTATTCTGTTGCAACCCTTGTTCGAAACTTCGGCACGATATTTCTCCTTTTTTGCTTGCTTTATTTTAATTTAGCTATCGACGGCGACTGCGTTTCAAGTTTTAATTTTAATCTTCTTACGATGGAAAGTTTAATAAAGTGATAAAAAGTTTAATTAATAGTGACACGGGCGTACTGGCAGAAGCGGGAAAGTATCCCTCCGATTATTCCTTCTTTGTCTTTCGCTACTCACTTATAAGTCCCCTTCTTTGGACACCCCACACTTCGTTCGTTCGGAATTATCAAATTAATTAATACAGATGTTTTTTTGCCGATGGACATCTACAACGTAATTCGGTAGGTAATGTATATAATACCATCTCTCTCCTTCAACACTATTCATTTCTGAATAGAAATACGTTACATACATGCAAATTTATAAAGGAATTGATCTCTTAATATCTGCAATAAGTGTCGAAGAGAATGAAAAATCATCTTCAATATTATATGCGAAGCTGTCGATGTTCAAAGTTTATGAATGCTGTCAGCTGAGAACTTCAAACACTAATCTAATCATATAATTGTAATAATGTATGTATTTAAAAAGGTAATAATCGTTTCAAGACTGACAAAAAATGCTAATAGCATGCAGCATAGAACAATAGATTTTTCAGTTACAGGTTACAATGTTTGCAATTAAATAAAAAAACAATTGTTGAAAAGAAATTTCTACCCCTGACATCTATATTTATTTCATTGAACTGTCGTCGTGTGTAACTTGACTATTTCAGTATCTATCATAGAAAATGACCCAAATGCAAACCTTTCTTTCAGGTGATGTGGTTAACATTTGACTACTTTCCATACTTTGAATACTGTAACTACAAATTTGATCTAATCCAACAATAGTATGCAACTGTCCATAACATGAACACTTTTTTTTAAATGGTAACCTGTATTTTTGTTTATACTAAATTATTTCTCATGTCCCCCTTTTTAGTTCATATGAAACGTTGATTTAGAAATAAAATATTATGAATAGTTGAATGATTTTGTGTAAGTTTTAAAGAATTTTATTTTAATTAAATATTTTAATATTTAATTAAAATTTTATATTTAATTCCAAGTATGCTTTGATATATCAAATTCCAACAAATACAGGAAGCCGCAAGTCAACAGATGTTGTCAAATAAGAAACCCAATTTTGTTACAAAATTTTACGTATAAATGCAAAGCTATATAAGTTCCATTACATTTTGGACGTTCTACAGATACGAAAATACTTTCTTTTTTTTAGTTAAGTCAGTAAATTTTATAAAACTTATGCTTTAAAAGTTAAAAATAGAGCTAGGATCCAATTACCGCTGATAGGACATCTAGGCGGACATTACAATTATAAAATTTCTTTGGTAAAAGAGGAAGAGGTTTTATAATACATAATGGGTTAACTTTTATAAAAGATAGACATCTTTTATAAAGACTTTGTAGGAGTTTTAAATAACAGTTCTTTGTCAAAGATATTTTATGGTGTAATATCAGCTTTAGATATTTTAGAAGAATTAGGAGTTCAAATTTTTAGTTACGCCATCACGGGTATGAAAAGGTAATACGTGTTACTGGAAACAAAGGAACATAACCGCGAAATGCCGTCCGGAAGCATGGTTGCAATGTTACAAACTATTAATACGAAAGAAATTCAGCTTCAGTTTGTTGAAAAATGTTGGTAATTATAACCAAGCAAATCAAGCAAGCAAAATATGTCTAAACCTAACCTTAAACATTTCTATTAGTACTATTTGCAGGTTGGAATTTTAGGAAAATTTCCAATTGTTTTTAATAGGTTTCTTATAATTTCCTCTCCACCATGACGTGGATTTTGCCATTTTTTCCGCTAATATTCCACATTTGCAGTTACCCGCCAATAATATGTTAAAATGTCCTCTGTGCTCTTCAAAACGTAAGTAATAAATTCTAATTTTAAAATCAATTTACTAGATTTGATTAAGATATTCGTTATGCACTTATAGATATGCCTAAGATTCACAGAAAATGCAAATTTTCTAGGTGTAGAAGTACTGATAGGGTTAAAAAATCAACTCGCCTTCATAGGTTCTTAATATATCAACCAAACCTGAAAACTTGGAAGGAGATACATTATCTGGATGATATATTTCCTTCTAAAAAACAGAAGTGTACAATTTTCGAATATGCAACAATCATGATTTGTAGCATGTACTTTAAGTGCCAATTGCTATTCTTCGTGCAACTTCTTTAATAATGTCAGTGACGAATTATCTTCATTATACCTAGGTTCAAGAATTAATCAGGTAATTTAAACAAGATAGTAACAATTTAATTTTGAATTCATGGCATTTATCATGATTATCGCTGACAGTTTCATGTCTAAAAATGACTTCTTCATCCCATCCCTGTCACCTACAGAAAATAAAGAGTCCTTCGTTAATAATTTCCAAGTTTGATCAAACATTATCCTGCATTTTGTTACGTTAATGTCTTCGGCTATGTATCTATAAATACAAGCAAGAAAAGGGAGTTAAAAAATTCAAGCCCTATTTCAACAAAATTTCACTTTACTCTAATGCTTAATAGTATTCAAAAATAAGTACGTAAACGAAGTGTAATATGGGTATAGAGGACATTTTTTTAAGACTTTATTGACTGTGTGTTGTTCTTAGAGCTTATTTTTGAATTTTCAGAGTTTGTTTCAAGTTTTTCTACATCCAAAGTTCATATTCATTTTTAAAGTTTATTATAGTGATTTTGTTTCTAGTTTAACTTCTAGGTAAGTATTTTTATTTAAATTAGAATTTGTCAATACACATCTAATATTTAACTTTATTTAATTTAATAATGCTGTAACTAAATTTAGTTATAATTTTCAATATTAAATTGTTATTATTCGTAACAGATGCGTTAAAATTATTACCGAAAGAAATTACAATCGCAAAAATTATTAGAAAAATGAATTAAACATGTAATCACGACATTATTAAATTAAATGTAAGCTGTAAATACGACCTCTTATTAGCAGACGTGTCACACTGATGAGATTAAGAAAATCGAAACATATCTATTTTCAAATCTAGCGCCATATTCGTATAAACACGTTTAGTATATTCTATGTTTATGTTCTTTGCTCAGGAGCCGCTTTAAGACGTAATCAAGTGTTTCCAACGAGATGTACAATTAGCACAAAAATATTATGACCCAATTAGTAAAACGAATTCTACTTAAATGCAATGCCATCGTAATCTGCGATGGAAAGACAAAATCCTTTTACGATGCGCGACAAAGATGCCGCAACCTTTTCGCTTGCCCAGCATTTACACTCCCAGAATTAAAAGCTTGTAGTTACCGCCAAAGTTTTATACAATAATTCTGATTTCCAATTCTCTTGTTTACGTGGAAATTTTATTTCAATCAACTGTTTATTTGTAATGAATATATTTAAACAATAATTTATTTTATTTCAGTTATAATAGGGTATACATATATAACTTGCTATTACATCAATAAATAAATGTTCACAATCTCTATATATCTTCTTTAACTTTACAAATATCAATGCAAGTTTACTTGTTTAGTTATTTACAATAGATATACTATATCAAAAGTACGAATATTGAAAAAGAAGCAGTTTACTTTTTCTTTCTCATTCAATTGAAGGAACGAACTTTCTATGGAAAAATCCCTAGAAGAACAAAATAAAATTATAACTAGATACTTTTTGTGATAATAGGTTTACCAAAACAATTTCATGTATGGTATTTTCTTGTTCATATTTTTAATTTTACTATTAAGTCGAATCATCTTAATTTTTAAAGTTTAAAACTGAAAACATCTAATCCATATTTTATGCAAAAATTACAACAAATGTAATTCGATTTGTGCCGTCATAAAAAGCAATAGAAATGAAACATTAAAAAAGAATAACTATTTTTTAATAACTATTAAAATAATTTTTAATAAAAAAAAGATTTTTTTCATATTTTCCAGACTTTTTCAATAAAAATGCCATTTGGCATTTATTTGATATGTACATCCATATTAAGAAATTCTTATAAAACTAAACGTTAAACAGTTTTTTGTAACTGAAGTAATGGTTTCACTAAATTTATTTCTTCAAATAATTATACAAGAATACATTTTAAATATTTTCACAAATTTTACCATCTGGTCACCTGTGAGTAATCGATGACTAAAATAAACAAAGGAAAGGTATATATGCCGAAAATCGTTACGAAAGATAATCCCCTTGATGTTATGCGACAAAGATGCCGCAAAATTTTCAGCTAGATTTACATTCGCAGTGTTTTGCTTTATAGTTTCCGTAGGAGAATTCAGTAACAAAATAATTCTTAGGATTTACACACACGCAATGGCTGGTAGATTAAAGGAAGTATATCTTTCTTTATGTTTTTCTTGTGGCTTATTTCCCATGTCATCTTTCTTTGAATCGATAGCCAGGACTTGCGTTTTTCTTTATTGCTGTTCTGTGCAACGCCACTGAGCAACATATATTGTAAGCCAATGTTATATCATACAAATAAATAAAATTATTACTATTCAACTTTATTTATATCTGTTATAATAAATTCATTTTATTTCTATATTTTCAAGTTATTTAACTGATTAGTTTCAGAGTTACTGTAGCTGAAACCTACGTGATACATATTTTCAGAGACAAACCAGTTCGTTACCTACGCAGATACTACCATAAGTATATCAAACCAGTCTTACTCAACAATCCCGCGAACAAAGAAGAACAAACAAACACATTACCATTCTAGAGGAAGAAGACGACGAGACAAAATAAAAAACGAAATGACAGCATACCGAGGCAGCCACTGCATCAGCAAGACAAAACACGAACGCCGAGAAGGTCTCCGCCACCGCCGCCGCGGGAGAAGAAACAAAACCGACCAGAAGAGAGGAAAGAGAAGACAAAAAATAATCAGCGCTCCTCTTATCCGAGCTCCATCCGCTCTATCCAATCTTATCTACAATCTTGGAAATAATGAAAACAGCTTATACAGCAATAAAACAACACAACACAGTGTTGTTCCGTTTCGACGCCGTCAGATCGCGCTGGCGTACGCGGGCCGGTGCGTCCGGGGTGCCGCGAACGTTCCGGTGGCGTGGCCTGTGAGGGGCGATGCTCACGCCCTCCGACAGAGACGACGACCTCCATGTTAGATCATTCCGCGACGAACACAGGACATGTTAAGACTCCGGAACATCGTCGACAGACCGACTGTCTGTATGTATGCGTGATTTGTATGTAACTACAATGCGGCAATGTGTGTTTCTCATTCTTATACTTACTTGGGGATTGGATGTATTCTTGTATATTTACATATAGCACTTATAAATTGTTATAGGCACTAAGTAATAGTAATAGAGAACAATAATTGCATAAATAATATCCTAAAAAAGAAACTTCCTAAGTTTTAAAGCACGATTCAGGTACACTGAGAAAATTTTTTGGTGATATTAAATATAAATATACACTTACCCATGAAATTAACTATAATTTTTATTTATTTAGAATAAGCCTTATATCAATTTAGCAAAGAATCCGTGAATCTGACAGCTTCTTCATGATACACCAGCTATTTATTATGAAGAAGCTAATAATGTAAAAAGCATAACGCCACGCAGGACGTTGGGACATACAAATGCGAAAAAAAAGTTAAAACCTTTTTCTCAGTATACAAAAACGAGTGGGTCACAGTGGGATTTAATAGCAAAGCTGTGGTAAATAGTTAATATCTTTCAAACTACATTTGGAAAAGATCTGTAGTTTTACAGCGAGTATAGTTAGTTGTTTGTTCTCATTGATAAGTGTAGGTAGCTTTATTACATGTAATATTCACTACACTGATAAAAATTGATGTAATTTCCCATAAAATATTCCAAGATGTTGATATCTATTTCTAAAGGAATAAAGAAAACTACATGCGATAGGTATTTACGTAATAAATATCACCTACCATTCATGGAATCAGATTTCACACTATAAAATTCTTTAAAAAATTTTCAAACGTTTGTGCCTTATAACGAAATTTTGTTCAGATTTATTCATCACCTTAGTGTCACCTTATTTACTGGTATTATAATATTTAACGGTTATTATTATATCATTAAATTAATAATTTTGTGGAGGAAGAAATAAATAGTTTGGTGTGTTCTTTCTGCTGTGCTGATTAAAATAGTGTTGGCAAATATATATGAAGCAGTAATTTTTGCATGTGTAACGAGAAAAAAAACTACTTACATACTTATGTATAGAAGTAGAGGAGAGTGAGGCACGTTCGGACACTAAACTTTAAAAACGGATTATATTGCTATTTAATGCGGTATGGAAAGTTTCTGATATACACTTGAATACTACACAGTTTTGTTTGAGATACTATATAAGAAATACGATAATGTTGCAGGGTTTTTCTCGATTATACCTTTTTTCCAAAATAGCATTTGTCCGAATCTACCCCATATCGGGGCACTTCCGGACATAGCCTCCCTGCATGTTAGGTGCTACCAACCTGCTATGCAATTATAGATTATTTAACGGTATTTCACGATGTATAATGCTAGGAAGCTTGGTTAAAAAATAAAACCGGGAAAGCTTATGCTACTTACCTCAAATACTATTACAGGATCTCAAATACCAATTTTTCTTAAGTAAAAAAATTGTTTATTGCTCTAAAAAAGCAAACTTTCGGTACACAATAGCACGTCTCACTAGCAACTTGACGTAAGCTTCGTTTTGAACTAACACGATGTTGAAGGGGTAATTTCAAAATGTTCGAATGTGCCCCAGTCTTTCTTACATAGAAATTAAAAAATGTTTCTTTTTAATGCATACGTGATAATTGCAATATCATAGTTGTATAATGTATAGGGTTGCCATACGTCCGTATTTTCTACGGACAGTGCGTTTTTGTAAGCTTTCTTAGATTATAAACTGTCGATAAGTTTTTACGAGTTTCTGCAAGGCGTCGTATTTTTTTTCTAGTTCCCAATTTGTCGTACTCAGTCACACTTTTGTCATTTTATAGTTATTTTAGCATTCAAACTTTCGTATGATGTGCGTTAACAATTGCATTCCAGTAGCATCAGTCTGAAGAGATATATATTTATATTTTATATAATAATATTAATAATCAAACAATATGTCTCAAGTGAATATTAAAGAAATTTCACGAAATTTAATTTGATATGGTGCACTGTCCTATTTTGCTTTAGTAGGTATGTAATCCACCAGACACCAACTACAATAATACAAAAAGTGAGTTTAGATTGTTTAGAGTGTAAAATTAGTAAAGACTATATCAGTGTTTTACTACCCAATCGATAATTTGACATTTATTATAACTTGGCTTCTATCATAATTAACGTCACTAAATTAGATAGTACTACTATTTTCTTTGGTCTTTGGATAGTTAAATTCTATTTCACAAAATTGTTCATGTGACCTATTTGCTATTTTATTGTAGATAATTTTCATCTTCATGTCTTGTTTATTCACCAATTTATATTTAACCTTAAAATTTTACTTTATTTGAAATGATATTCTTACAGAATCCAAAGCAAATTTATTTGTATATATTTACTTATTAGCCGCAAATTTGGTTTGATTAATAATAATCCTTTTGCTGAAATTTTATCCTAATAGTGAGTCAAAGTCGAAAAAAGAAGAACTTGAAAGAATAAAATTTTTTTTATGTACGAACAAATGTAAAGAATTTAGTAATATTTAACCTATCTGTTTTTTATATCATATATCAAAGATATTCCTTATGTTACGTTAATGGAGTGTCTTTAATTTTCTTATAAAATTTTATATTTAATTTACCAAAGATAACTCTTTGTTTTTTTTTTATGTCGACAAAATGAAATGTAGCTATACACTGCAGATTTTTTTTCTTACGCCTGCACCCTATTATCAGAATTCTGGACAAACTAAAGGAAAATTACATTGTAATTACATCCTAAAAAAGCCCCTTCCTCTTTCGCCCTGTTTTTAAGCAGTGTCATCCCGCACTCAAGAATATACTATAATCGTCAAAATTTAATTATAGTATAGGAAAGCAGAGAGTAGGAAAGATACGCCGCTTTAAAATAGAAACGACATATAACCGTATCTCTCACCATATGCTTAATTCCTAATATCGTTTCAACATCGTCATTGGCGCGCATTGCAAGGCCATTTTATGCAGGAGTATGAAATTCTTTTTCCAAGTCATCAAGTAAGAAAGCGTAATAGATAAAGTTGCGGAAAAGGTGTCGTTAAACGTGTCCGAAGCCTAAAGTACTTTTACATCTGCAGGTTTTTTTTTCATGATTTTTTGTATTTACCGTATGGCTATTAAGGCCGTTTTACACCTAGCTATTTATTGCGCAATTTATTGGCCAATTTAAAATTTTACGTGTATAATACGGATTAAATACGTGTATAATAATTAAATAAAAGTTTAATTGGCCATAATTGGCATAATAGCTAAGTGTAAAACGGCCTTTAGACAGATTGAATTAAGAAAATATAATATAAAAGTGATTGAATTTATATACACCCTTCGCAGTTTACTATAACAACAAACTTTATTTACTTTTATAATTTTAGTACATGGACACATACTAAACATCCCACTCTAGACTCCTTTCCTGAATTGCGCAACCATTATTTTTTTTTTCTCACACTCTCCTATTAATGTACACGTTTTCACATTGTCCTTGTCCGAGAAAAGAGCGATCTTCTCCTCATTTGCTCGGAGAATCTCCAGCGCAAACACCAGTCAATCAAAGCCTCCCTCATCTCTTTCACGAAACCAATACATTAGAGCCGAACAATACACGAACACATTCTACAGGCTTTCCCTAAAGTGCAGCGTAAGTCTCAACCTCAACCTAGCCGTCGCCGTTAACTGCGAGCAGCCTGTAGCATAACACAGCCAGAAGCGCGCCCATTATATCCACCTCACCCCTGATATTGTCGTCTAATGCGCGTTCCCCGGGAGGAGGTCCATTATCGCGCCCCCTCGACGTTCACCGACGCGCACAACGATGCCAATTCCCAGGCGCAACGGCTAGAATACGTTTAGTTTATGCCCGGCTCGTCACCAACATCAGACATATACAACAAACGGACCGAGGGCGGACGAACTTCTACTGCCAATAAACGAATAAGGGATACTACGAACATAAAAAAAAAAAAGAAATGGAAGCGAACGCGTTGTTGGGTGAACAGCCCCGAAGTCCGGCGTTCTGGTGGAGTAAAGCCCGGCTCCGAGGCTGTTCGGCGACCCCGCGCGCCCGCCGAGGTTCGTTTTGTTGCGGATTTATTTGGATTGCCACGCCGGGCAACACGGCAATCCGTTTTTCGACGATTCTGCAGCCGAAACGCTACAAATGCATTTTGGGCGCCCGCTTCGGTTGTAGTGGGATTGGTGGGTTTGCGTTTTGGCTGTGTGTGAGATGACTATGGATCTAGGATGTTGAGATAAAGGCAGACGGTGTGAATGCTTTTATTGAAGTGATTTAATATTGTCGAATATAATACAGCATAAATAAATTAAAGATCTGTTTATGTATATTAATTCTACATAAATTTATATACGTAGAACGCAGAGGAAATGGAAGAATTATTATTAAATTGGGCTTTTCCAGGGGACACAGTTAGATGATGGAGAGGAGCATAAGCGCATTAGGGAATTAGTAGGGAATCTAGAGATGAAAATGCAACCTCTATTTCAGATTCTGAAATAGAGGTTGCTTTTAGGTCGATGAATCCACGTTAAGCCCCGGGTATAGACGGTATACTGTTAATATTGCGCTAAGGGCTTATAAGGCAGTACCGTATTTTTTTTGGGAAACTTTTTAATAAATGTTTAGATGTATTAGACATTTTTCCAACTTGCTGGAAACGTCAATTAGTTGAAGTTATTCCTAAACCGGTAAAATTGATGTGACAGATCCAAGTAGTTATAGGCCTATTAGTATATTACCCGTTATCGAAAAGGAATTAAATGGTTTAACTGTAAATAGAATTTTTTATACGATCACGAACATGCTACGAACATGGCAACATGGATTTAGTATGGGTAAATCAATTGTAGATGCGATGTAAATTTCACTGGTACTATTAGACAGCGGCTTTACCAACAGCGCACTTATGACCTGTCGATTGCTGTTATATAACTAAACAAGGATGCATTGAATGATTTTATAATTATATGATATAATACATAATTATAAAATTATAGTATAATATCTATTAGTCATCAAAGTCGATAAATATGCGTACTATTCTTCTGGGCGGTTGTGTGTGATATATACGCTTCGATTTACCATCTCCAATCCGTATGCTATCGCTGTCTAACGACAAGCACTCGCCGCTATTTTTTACCCTTGACTAACTACCACAAAATGCTATCACCACATCGATCTTTTCAATTTAAGTCAATTCAATATAGTCGCATTCCGTGTACTCAGGTGAGGAACGATTCGCTAGCATGCGTAATTCACTTACAGTTTAGCCGGCTTTTGATTCATTTCGCTCATTTCTTAAGAAGGCGTTGCTGGAATATATATATTATAACGATTAGTGAGTTTTGATCGCCTCAGTAATTTTACAAAAAAAAAAAAAAATGGAATATTATACGCCCGAGGAAAAACTTTTTATTGTGAAACAATTTTACGGTGGCAATTCAGCAAAAGCTGCACAGGATTTATTGGCAGTAAATTATCCGGAAAGATTCATTTTTAACGGGATTACTATTGGTAATACAGTCCCACGTTTTGAAACGTTTACATTAATTAATAACAAAAACAAAAATAACCTAGCGAAAAATGTCAGTGATATCGAAATAAGTTTGTGTGTGCATTAATGGAATACAATCCTAGTATGACGTCTAAACAAACTGCTCGCGGATGTAATAGTGGAAAAGTTTTAAACCTTTTACATATAAATAAATGTCGATCGTACAAAATAAGCACATCTCAAGAACTTTTACCCAACTATTATTACTGTCGTATGGAATTTTATGAAATAATGTTAATAAATATCCAGAACATGATTTTTTTTCAATAATATATTATTTACCGTCGAATAGGTATATACTATTGTTAAGTTTTTTAGAATCTATGTTTGTTTTTTATTTGATTATTGAGTTTTAAAACTGTTTTCATTCTTTCCATCTTTTGATGTGTTTATGAGCTCTGACACCGACATTTATAATTTACATTATCTGATGCTTTGATATAGAAGTAAGTATAAATAGATTTTAGTTATCGAATAAGTGTTGTCTTCTTATTTCTCTTTTCACTAAATACAAAAGTAATGTTAGATTTAATATTACTTTTACAAACGTTATAAATAAAGTGCAAAAAGAAATATCGGACTCAAAGTAATTCAGCTGGACTATGACAATTCACCGAACGTTAGTAAAGTGTGGTGCGGCTTCGTGCGTAGCTACGCCTACAGTGCTTCCCATTTCCAGTCGCCCAGAATGCAATCGACAGCTCGCAACTTTTATGGACGGTGGCATATAAAATTAAAGGTAAAATAATCGAGGCACAAAAATTGTTAATGGTTAGGGCCGCGAAAGCGTATTCAATCTACTTCAGCAGACGCGGCGTGCGTTATTTCGGTATATTACTAGTCAGTAGATTTACGTTTGAGGGAACTTAAATTTCGTAGGGAAGCAATAAAATAGCGTTTGAGGGTTTAATTACCCCAACGGGAATTAGATTAGAACTGCGCGTTTTAGTAAGGAGTGAGAATGGCACAGGAGCGGCTTTGATTGTTTATAATAGGGGTATTAAAATATATAATTACAAGTTTAAATTAGGGGATCATTGCCATAATAATTTTCAGGCAGAGTTAGTCGAAGTAAATCAGGCAGTAGTTTATA
The DNA here is from genome assembly GCA_004143645.1 of Protaetia brevitarsis. Taxonomy (NCBI): domain Eukaryota; kingdom Metazoa; phylum Arthropoda; class Insecta; order Coleoptera; family Scarabaeidae; genus Protaetia; species Protaetia brevitarsis. The sequence continues at coordinate 404,378 of RXPK01000206.1, forward strand.
TTAGGCGCAAGTGGGAATTTATATAAGGGGCTAATTATAACTGATAGCTTATCTGTATTAGAGATGGTAGGAAATTTAAAAAATCCCACTGATTTGTTATTAGATTATATTAGTGAGGAGGGTGTAAAACTTTTTGGATTAGGCGAGACTAGAGGTCACGTAAGTACTATACAATCGGCAGTAAGAGGGTGGATCATTCGAAAGAGGCGGTGTAGCATGGGTTAACTTTAATTTTAGCAAGCGTACTGAAAAAAAAACTTGATAGTGATTGGCAGGATAGATGGGATACTATTTTAGATGGGAGGTGTACAGCACAATCTACATAGTTTACATTACATACATTTTCATTTCTGAACAAATGGCAGTTTCAGAGAAACCGGCTTCAATTTCACTGATTATATTAAATTTGTCTTGAACAGAAAGTGCACGTCTTTAACTTTTTCTGCCATTACCTTTTTTAATTTCACTGGAGCAATATATAAACAATAAACACCCACGAACTTCCACTGCTATTAAACGAATGCGAATACTTTGTAAAATTAAAGTTGTATATTTCTTAGTGAATTTGTGACGAAATTATTTAACTGGAACTCTGCCGGGTAGCGATTCGCGTATGGTAAACTGGCCATTATATATTTAGTTCTCTATAACTAAAAGCTCATTATCAAGGAGTTCATTATATGCAATTTAAATCAGGTGGAACTTTAAAATATTCATTATAAGCGATATATCATTACACACAAGCTCTTTATAGCTGGATTATATGCTCTGTATGTTAAGCACTAACAATGTAAAAATATATGTTTGCGGAGTACGTTGGTAGCCTTCTGTTTTTAAGATAAAACACATTGTTTATCGAATGTACCGATAATTTACTTAATTAGGTATCAATCAGCTATAAATTTCTCATATTATCTTTGATTTTCGTTTCGTTTCGATAATGATTAGCTTAAAAACATAAAACATATTTTTTTTTTTATTTTTAAATAATTCAATGATAAACATATCTCGTAATTCACCCTTAAACATACATCTCGATTAAGAGGGAAAAAAAACTTTCCCAAAGGTGGAAAATGGAGGAGGAAATAATAACGTAATATGCCAATTAAATAGAACACGACAAACATTTTAAAAACAAGTCAAAATGCCCACTCAACGTATAGCAAATCGCTATTCAGAAATCTTTTGTTGAGTATAAAAATTTATTTCGCATAAAATAAAAAAAAAGAATGTTTTTTTTATTTTCTTTTAATGTTAATCATTTCTAGTATACATCTGAAATTATAATTATCTTCCTTTTGGTATCGTCATAATTAAATTTACGTTGATGTTTTTTTTTTCAATCAGTCGCCAGGTAGCCGTCATTTTTTTCCGAGGTGATAGAAACCCTCCTTTCTTGACCTTTCACTCTTGGGTAAGTTAGTTGAGATTTATCCTTTCAGCTGTGGTCGTTTTTGTTCGGGACTTTTGAAAACGAAATAATCTAGAAATAAACAAAACGTCGACAATTATAATTGTAATGAATTTTAAATAAAGAAATACTGTATACGTAATTAGAAAAGAATTTTCATTACACTGCAGCCTAATAAGTGAAATAAAGTCGGAGGATATTACCCCAGTGACCAACTATATTTATTTCATATTTTATAAATATTCAAAAAATATTAAATCTTTCTTGAATATTAGTTATATTAATATAATATGCATAAAATATATTAGAAAAACATTTAAAAAAATATATATGTTATGTAGCATTAATAATATTTTATTGCAAATGTTTTCTCAATATATTTTTCATAACTCTGCAAGAATATTTTACTTTGTATTTCTGTAAATATTTATTTCATATAAAAAAAAAGATTAAGTATACATATTAAATTAGATAATATATATCTAATATGATTTAATTAGTATCTAAGTTGAGCGCTGTAACTTTTCTATTAATATATCTGCGTTTTGTATTATATTATTTGTAATATTTGTAAGTTGCGAACGTCAACACAACACCTCTATTCATTACGGTGCCGGTGTTATATGATTTAGTATTGTTTATGCGTCTATGGATTAGGTACATAGAATGCATACGCGCACGTGCGTATCATCAACGCTTTCATTCGTTTGTCCGTTGCATGTTATAGTTTATAATAGTATACAATTAGGGCAGATTAGGGTTAACTGTGTAATTAATTGTTGCGGGTGAGTTTTAGTTTTTGTGGTGACTACGAGGTAAGCAAACTTTGAACATGTCATGGCATTTATAAGATATTGGAATGCTCAATATCGCTATGTACAGAAATCGTTTAATAATATAATTGTAGGAATTTATGCATCATATATGTACTGCATCTACCAGATAAATTTCTAGTTGATTTGCTTAAGAAATTCATCTCGGTAGATAAGCGTTATAACCTCAAATAGAGGTTAGAATACGTTGTGTTGTTTTATTGTTTGTATGTAGAATGTTTTCAAATATTATGAAATAAAGTAAAAATAAGTATCGTAAGTATTAGAATGTAGCTACCACTCCAATTATTGTAAATGCTCCAAATGTATTAGTAGGTGTTGATAATGTTGTACGATGTTTTATTCATGGTATGATCTAATACAATTGCATTGTGTTAGAGGCACAAGGAAACGCCATGAGAGCGCCACTACCGAAGATATGAAAAAGCCATAGGGTTGTACCTGGCATCAGCCAAGCTAGATTTAAAATGAGTATTTTTTATTTTTATTGGCTTATTCAAATAAAATGATAATAAATACGTTTGTTTTTTATTTAGAACACTTCAATTAAAAAATAGTGATTAATTTGATAAACTTCAGTATGCCTTAAAAGATGCCAGAATTATTGATTATTAACTTGTATGGTGAGTGTGAAAAAACAAGTTCTTGCCTTTTAGACAACTCTATATATGTTTCAACTTTTCGTTATCGACGTTATACATTCTAAATAACTAAGAACAATTTTAGTTCATTTTGACAAATTAAATAGATTGCATAAAAAAATCTCAATTTTCATATAAATATTTTACAAATATATTAGAAAAAATATAGCGCTTACATTAATTTTAAAATATGGAATAAATATTTTAATTGAATATTTTATCTATATTTAGAAAAAAATATAAAAAATATATTCAAAAACCTCTCACGAAAAATATTTATAAAATATATTTTTAAAAATATCTATGTAATATTTCTGGCTGTTAGGGTACATCAGAAGAACAATCCTTAGTGATATTAATGATAGAAGTATAAATAAGAAAATGATCTAAATGTTACTCCTGACAGAATATCCAATTCCCATCGAAGGAAACTATAAGAGAAAGATAAATCCCCAGGGAGTACGCTGGACATACGAGTAACTCCTATCGACTGGTGTCGCACTCCACAAAGTCGCGGAGACACTACCACACTTCCGTCCTCACCGTCGGTGTAGAATTACATCTAATATTGACTTGCAAAATCGCTGTCAGTCGGAAAGGAGCACGTCCCTGGGCGTGCTAGCGCCAAACGATCCCAGACTTACGGCTCCCGCTTTGATTGATTGGGCTCGCCGTTGCCGAGTCGCCGGGACTCTGATACCTAGGCCTTAATTGCATTCCAAATGTGTTTGCACACATACTTGATATCCCACATCAGCCCCGGGGGCAGCTCTATCTCCAGCGCTGTTGATACAATGCCGTAGCGTGTAGTCTTCGTCTCTTTTCCGGGAGCCGCTGTATTACGTGCGGTACTGTGGCGCCCCCTATATATATACTACAACGTTGTGTTTACAGTACGAGGGAAGGTCGGGACGGACGGTCGTTAGCACTTTTAATTATGTGCTGTAAGTGGCGACACACACGGGAAGGATCCAGAGACGTGTGTGTGTGTGTTTTTATCGCTAATTATTGCGATCGGTATTGTTTGTCTTGTAGGGTCTTTGATGCCGATAAGTATTATGCATTGCGGAAAACGGATACATAATTAAATTTCATTAAAGGGAAAGGTAACAAAGGCAGGTTTTTTTCTGCTAGTAGTTGGGCAAACATTTGGGTAATGTAAAACTTTTTTTTTAATTATTTTTGGCGCACATGTTTGGTCGTAATTGTAAACGTGGTAAAAATTATAGAAGTATACTGTGAGAATGACTCAATATTATTCGCTGAATGCAAAATTAATAAAGGGCATATAAAAAAAAATGAAAAAAGTAAAGAATAAAATTACGAGAATAAAATGAACTTTACTCGCAAATATATTCAGAACGTATTTATTTAGCATGTTCCTAGTTTTCTTCTTCATACGAGTCTCTTTCCTTATCAGTTAGGCCCCTTCCCTAAACTCTAACATTTTTACCAAAGTGCAAGATTTAATTTCGCTCAGTTAGCGCTGTAGTTTTTCAAAATTTCTGAAGAACTATAGATTACACATGATCTCTGATTGACTGCGACCTAAGAGATCTATTATTTCCCCTATTCTTGCTGTTTTACAGCTGGCCTTCCAATGCTATTCCTTCCAGAAAGTGTAGGATATCAGAAGGCCCCAAGTTAGGTAAGTCTCCCTCTTCGATTTCACATGCTCTCAGGTGCAACGCCCTTAAGTTACACAGTGCTACGCAATTTGAGAGGAAGTGGATGGGTGTTTCATCTTATTCCCCACAAAATCTACATTCAGATTTCTTTTCGAATTCAAGCTTACTCAGATGTCCTTTCAGTTTACAATGGCTTGAAAGTATTCCTGTTAACTGCGAACATTGTTCCTACTTAGGTTGATGCATTATGTAAACCTCTTCTGCTCCCAGAAGAATTTTACTTTGCCTTATTCCCTGGAGATTCTCTCAATAATTAGATTTTCCATGCTCAATTTCTCTCTTCAGTTTCTTCAGTATTGTACTGCTACTTATCCCGCAAAAGGGTTCAGGCCCTACAAAAGGTATTGCAGCCCCTTTTTTGCGAGATTATCCGTTATCTCGTTTCCTTCCACTCCTGTGTGACCCGGAACCCACAGGAGGGGTACTTTATTACTTTTGCCTCTCTGAGTATTTACAATATTGTCATAATAATGCTCCACTAATACTTTTTGTTATAATGCTGCCCCACGAATCATGAACTAGTAATGAAGCAATTAAGAACAATATTTTGCACAAGCGTACCCGCACCACATTCAACAAGTACTTCTCAAATATCTTTATACACTATTATAGAACATTATCAAGCTGTATTCGCTAAAATACTTAATTAAAATTATCCAATTTTCAAGGTGGTCAGAGCTATATTATTATACCAGTCAAAAAAATTCCAAAAAGAAACTAGTTTCTTTAGCCCAAAAAGAAACCATTACTTACAGCAAAACAAAACAAAGATTTAAATGGACTGAAGTAAATAAAAGTTGGGTTGTTAAGCAGTGGAATTGGATTCATTGGGATAATGAGACTCGATTGGAAGCTTTTGCGGGTGATAATAATACCTCAGCACTACAGGCCTTGAAGGCCCTTGGCTTAGAGTGCCGGAACACACCGAGCCACTTAGAAGTGCTGTCCAAATGGTTTCACCCACTAACAACCCGTATCGCATATTGCTGCTTGACTTTCAAGATTGGCAATGATTCCTTCACTGCCGGCTTGTGAGTGGTAATCGAAGAAAAGTTGTTCCAATATCTTTCTTAATGTCTGTAATAGGAATGTTGTAAAACTACACTTTATTTACGGAATCGTCAATACAAAGAGAAGAATTATATTACAACACATTCATTCATTTTATTTTGCAGCAAGACGGTGCACAGTGGACCGCTCTTATGGGCCGACCCGGACATCGGACGGCGTAACTCACATTCTCTAATTTCAATAATACTAGATTTATAAAATATGTTCGGTTGTTGTATATATTCTCTAGAGTGGCATAATATATTTCAAAAGAATCTGTTAACAGAATAACCACCTTTTGATAATAAAACGTTAAGAATAAATAGTAGTAGTTTGCAACATAATAAGCACTTTTAAATATTTTTGCCAAAAAGTGAAGCAGTATCTACTACACATGCAGTAGGTAATTGGTGTAAAGCAAATAATTGGCAACGAATAAAGACATACATACTTCAAAGTAATCACAAGTTAAACAGTCTTGGACGAGAACTGATAGCGAACAGTATTAATATTAACAACACCATCTTTACATCAATCCGTACCAGGTATGAATCCAATGTGTACCACATTGCAAGCAACTTTATGAAACGATCGAAAATATATTGTGCCATGAAAAAGAAATTTTTTCTACATAAATGTAAAGATTGTAAAATGAAATAATTGAACCACAAGATTTTTTTTTTGAAAAGCACAACTATATTGTCGAAACGTAAACGAACATAAGTGTTATAAATTTTAAATAATAAAAAAAATCGCTACATCACGATGTGTTAATTAATTGCTATGATAACACTACGATTACGAACTAGCTACCCAAATAATAATCAACCTGATTGAAAAATGGGTAACAACACGAAGTCAGGTTAACTTTTACATCAATCCGCATGGATATGAATCCAATACATATCACATTGCAAGCAACTTTATGAAACAGTCGAAAACATATTGCGCCATGAAGAACAAGACAATTTTCCTCTTAAATGTAAAGATTGTAAAATGAAATAATTGAACCATAACGAAAAGAATTTTTACAAAAATAAAATTATTCGTCATTATTCGTACTAAAGTTTTCCATTTTCAAACACTATTAGTTGATTTTTGGAAAAATGGAAAAGAATGTTGAAAACTGAAGAACTGAACACTTATTTGCACTGGTTTTGATCTTTTGAATATTAAATAATAACCGTGGGTATTGCTAAATCGCAAACATACAAAAATGACATATATATGACATAATATATAATGACACCTGTCATTATGAGGAACAATAGTATTTAAATGACGTGCAGTTTAGCTACAATGTAAAATAACTTTCAAAGTAGCAAAAATAGCAGATTTTTTTACATGAAGGCAACCTGAAATTGTTTTAGTTTCTAACTGTGTGATAAAAGTGCGGCATATGCGAGCATTTTACTATTTAATCATTAAACTTGTAACTTATGAAAATAAAGAATCTCGACTTTGAAATATCATAAAAGGCTAAAACTTTTTTTAAATACTGCTAAATTGTATACCAACAAGTTGAGAAAACACGTAAATATATAATACTTTAAGACAATTACGTGATTTTTGTTTTAAAAGTTTAAAAAAATGCGTTCAAACCGCTCCCAGTTCAATACATTCATTTTGACAGCCGAACATGATCAACTTTGAGGCTTTACAAAGAAATACAGCAGTGATAGAGATCTAAGATTTACTATAACATAGAAAATATAATCAAAATTTGAAATCGGCGCTAAATGTGAAAAAATCCAGAATTTATATTTTGCTCCGATGTCCGCCTGATTACATTGGCCCGGTCCACTGTGCGGTGCAAGTTGTCATATGACAAAAAAGCTTTGAAACAGTTTTCAGAAAATTCTTTTCCACTACTAGACTGGGTGCTCCGCAGTCTAGATTTGTCAGCAGTAGAAACACTGCGGCAACACAAGAGAAACGGTTGCGCGTGAATCTTGTAAGAATAATCCCAGATTTAAAACAAAAACTGCAAGAAAGATATATCAAAATAAGCTACTGAAAGTTACATACATGCAAAAGTAGCAATTTTTGAAGGTAATGTTCTGTGCAAAATTTCATCCCCTACAACTGGTATTTGGAGGATTGATAAAAGTAGTTAACCCCCAAACTACTTTGTTTCTTACCTCTATCTGTTTTTAGCCAATCGATTTGAAATTTTCCAGAAATATGATGTTTCAGTAGTACCTACATTCATTTAAAAAAAAATTAACCCTCCTGTAATAATTTTCACGATGGTTAAAAAAATAAAATATGTTTGGGGCCTCCAGCAAGAGAGTCGTCCTTCCGCGCACAAACACTAAACTTTTGTCAAATATTCTTAGCCTTGTTGTATGAAAATTTGACCCTATTTGCTGTGGTGACACAGCTTATAGACGCATACCCGACGAAACCTTGGTGGGCGTGTTATAAGGAATAATCCTCTTTCTAGTGTTCGAAAAAGAATGTTACTTTTTTTTACCAGTTAAAATGATCATTATTTTTCTAGTGGGAGCACTACCAGAAGAATAATTATTTCTGTAAAAGTAGAGTACTCTTCTGTGGGTTAATTGTTTGTATCAACCTTCCTAATAGTAGTAAAAAGCTAATAGTGTACGTAGGTAATTACCAACACAAAGCATAACTTTATATATTTTATCGCTGTCAGGTAATCCAACATAGGATTCAAATGGACAACCAGTAAAATTGACATTAAGAGATCGTTATTTATTCTAGATGGAGAGGAATACAGTAATTTTTACCGAATATAAACATCCCGAAGGTTGATAAATCTTCCGGAGCAAAATATAATAAAATAGAAAAAAATACCAAGCAAGCTTGAATTAATAAATAAAATACAGTTCACATTATATATAAGACTATAGTTAGCATCTCGAGTTAATATGGTCTATTTTCATAGTCAATTTTTCCAATTTAAAAATTTAGCTGTAGAGTAGGCAACCGAGTATGGACGTTAATTAAAAATAATTCCTTTATTGGGCTTCGAAGCCTATTTTAAATGACTCTCAATTATTTTCAATACAGCTATTTCCATAGCAATATATTAATTAATTAAAAAAAGGCAGCTCCTGATTATTATTATTATTATAAACTATAACCATCCTTGTGAGATGTTATATGTAAACTTAAAGCGCGAGATGTTTAATCTATGTAAAGTTGCAACCACTGCAAGATATCTTACACATCACTCCTGATCTGTCTTTCTTTTCTAAAGAACTTTTTAATTTTGGAAAAATAATATTAATAGTTAGTTTATGCCGTTTTTGTTGTAACGTTACCTTTATTGTGAAATTAATTAATTTTGGAGTTAATTCTTTAATGTATGGAAGGGTATAGGCTAACGCATTTACGTAACTACTGCTGTGTACTGATTGACTTGAAAATGAAAAATGAAATTTTAAAAATGACTAAGAAAAGTAAAAATTAGCTAGTTCAATGGATAAAATCTTAAAGGGCACAAAAGAACAATTAACCTCAGAGTTACCCTCGCGAATTAAAACTTGAATCTAACCACGAAAAGTAAATTGTGAGTGAATGAAATCTGACTTTTTTAATTACCCGAAAAATTGAAAAGGTTTAAATAAAAAATAAAAGAACAGAATTTTTAACCCAATGAAGATAATTAACAATCAAAATTTATTATAAAAAAAGGTTAAATTACAAAATGGCAGAAAAAAACCATGAACTGAAGGTTCTGGCCGAAATTAAAAAACTGCACTTGATTCTAAAATTACAATAGGACAATGCTATTTCCTATAAAATGCAAAAGATTTGGTTGTTCAGGAAGATAATCCAATATCTTTCAATCCACGTGGTTTCCAATTAACACAAACTAAATTAAGCGTGGACAATTTCTAGTAAATAACAGAAGAAAAATTTAAATGCAAGCACAAAGCTTCTACTCACCCAAACCGAGGTGATAGATAATAAAAAACGAATCAGCAAATTTGAAAACGGAAAGTTAACTCTAAAATAATGGGAAAAATTAAACTGAAAACATATCTTCCTGCACAAAAATAATGAATGATCTTATATCTATAATGTGCACACATCAATATAATAACAATTATTGTAAAGCGAATTCCTTGATGGACAGAATATTTAAAAGATAATTTAAGCGAATTAAATTACGATATCAAAATGAAATACAAAATGGCAAACACTGATTCACAAAAATACGTGTACTCACGGTAACAGTCAACCAAGGAACTGTCTGACAAAATTCTATAATCAGAATACTCATAAACTAGACACAAAAATGAAAGGAATTAATTTAAAAAAAAACTAAACACTTAATTAAATAAATTATACAAACAACTCTTTAACTAAAATTTATACAAAAATAAAATCTAAATTTGTGCAAATTCTCGGTACAATGATTCAGCAAAACGGAAAAATCATGACAACATCTATACAACACAAATTACACTTGCGAACCATAGCACTACGTAAATATTTTCTGCTTTCTAGCATGGGTTTCAAATCGTCACAACTATTTCACACAATTTGCAACAACAACCACGAACGTTGTACAATCGAAACGAAACATCCGAAAACCGGGTAATTTTCGATAATCACCCCGTCCCATGTAATGCGATCATCGAAATAATCACCCGTACAACAACCGAACCGATACAGTAACATATCGCATACACTCTGTATAGCAATTATCGCGGCGCGTAATACAAAAGATACAGAAGCATTTACAAAAAAACTCGGCCGAATATAAACAAGCGGAGTTGACGCGAACGCGTACACAAACAGGTTTTTTTTTTAGTCCCGTATACCAACTCATTTAAATCCGCCATTGACTGCACGGTAGCACCTCTAATTAAATCGATAGCGAAATCAACCGTGTGTCCAACGTCCAGACAGCGACAACACTTTCGTTTTTTTTTTTCATTTTTACGGGACAAGACTGTTGATCCCAAGCAGAGAGAGCGAAATTTTCCCGCACGCTTAGTATTATTCATCATTTATACCGAGCGGATACAGGCGCCTCCACCATTTCTAAGCTTAAGCGACGGTCGATGAATGTGCCGCTCGCTAAGAAACGGACACGCACGAAGGCTTCCCGATACAATTAGGGGCAGCATAGGGCTAAGTACAAAAGCGTGTAGCAGCTTGGCAAGTGTGAGTGATGGTTGACAGCTGACCGCGGTCCGAGCGGCCAGGACAAAATTACCACGATGTCGTCTTGCTTCTCTGTCTGCCGCCTCGGAGATGTGTTCTCCTATTCGCTCGTACTGTGGCGCGACCGCGTCGTCGTTAGTGAGCGTCCGTTGTGTTGGATTGGCGAGCCGGACGTCTTATGTTCGACACTGAGGATTTTAGTTTTATGTATTTATGGGAGAACGACGCGGACGGCGGACGAAATTGGACGTTCCTGGTCGTCCGTCCCGTCCTCCACCTCCGAGCATCGCAGTCGTGTTCGTGTTGTGTCGCGATGATGTGATGTTCTGCCCTTCTTCGTTTCACGATCCTTCTCATTTAATTCTCTTTTTTTCCTCACGGTTAAAGGGAATACGTAGATGGGGACATCAGCTTTTACAATTCATTTTGTGCAACTATAGGTCTGAAATATTTTCTCAAACAACATCGTTCTACTTAAACATTAACATACAATTACCAATTATTTTAAGGAATCGGTACGATACCGGTTTAATATCAAATATATTGAAATAATATTGATTTTTGTAATTAACCCCTAACAGCCAGAAATATTACATAGATATTTTTAAAAATATATTTTATAAATATTTTTTGTGAGAGGTTTCTGAATATATTTTTCATATTTTTTTCTAAATATAAATAAAATATTCAATTAAAATATTTATTTCAAATTTTAAAATTAATGTAAGCGCTATATTTTTTCTAAAATATTTGTAAAATATTTATATGAAAATTAAGATTTTTTTATGCAATCTATTTAATTTGTCAAAATGAACTAAAATTGTTCTTGGTTATTTAGAATGTATAACGTCGATAACGAAAAGTTGAAACATACATAAAGTTGAAACATACATAAATTTGTCTAAAAGGCATGAACTTGTTTTTTCGCACTCACCATACAAGTTAATAATCAATAATTCTGGCATCTTTTAAGGCATACTGAAGGTTTATCAAATTAATCACTATTTTTTAATTGAAGTGTTCTAAATAAAAAACAAACGTATTTATTATCATTTTATTTGAATAAGTCAATAAAAATGAAAAATACTCATTTTTAAGTCTAGCCTTGGCTGGTGTCAGGTACAACCCTATGGCTTTTTTCATATCTTCGGTAGTGGCGCTCTTATGGCGTTTCCTTGTGGCCTCTAAAACAATGCCAATTGTATTAGATCATACCATGAATAAAACATCGTACAACATTATCAACACCTACTAATACATTTGGAGCATTTACAATAATTGGAGTGGTAGCTACATTCTAATACTTACCATACTTATTTTTACTTTATTTCATAATATTTGAAAACATTCTGCGTACAAACAATAAAACAACACAACGTATTCTAACCTCTATTTGAGGTTATGACGCTTATCTACCGAGATGAATTTCTTAAGCAAATCAACTAGCAATTTATCTGGTAGATGCAGTACATATTTTTTTTTTAATCCCTTAAAACCTTTCTACCGTTAGGTGTAAGGTTAAAGTACATATATGATGCATAAAATTCCTACAATTATATTATTAAACGATTTCTGTACATAGCGATATTGAGCATTCCAATTATCTTATAAATGCCATGACATGTTCAAAGTTTTGCTTATCTCGTAGTCACCACAAAAACTAAAACACACCCCGCAACAATTAATTACACAGTTAACCCTAATCTGCCCTAATCGTATACTATTATAAACTATAACATGTAATGGACAAACGAATGAAAACGTTGATGATACGCACGTGCGCGTATGCATTCTATGTACCTAATCCATAGACGCATAAACAATACTAAATCATATAACACCGGCACCGTAATGAATAGAGGTGTTGTGTTGACGTTCGCAACTTACAAATATTACAAATAATATAATACAAAACGCAGATATATTAATAGAAAAGTTACAGCGCTCAACTTAGATACCAATTAAATCATATTAGATATATATTATCTAATTTAATATGTATACTTAATGCATACTTAATATGTATGCATATTTTGCCCATTTTATATTATTCGTCCTACGCACTAAATGTACAAAAACAAAAATTTAATCTTTTTTTTTATATGAAATAAATATTTACAGAAATGCAAAGCAAAATATTCTTGCAGAGGTATGAAAAATATATTGAGAAAACATTTGCAATAAAATATTATTAATGCTACATAACATATATATTTTTTAAATGTTTTCCTAATATATTTTATGCATATTATATTAATATAACTAATATACAAGAAAGATTTAATATTTTTTAAATATTTATAAAATATGAAATAAATATAGTTGGTCACTGGGGATATTAATATCTGAAATATTTTCTCAAACAACATCGTTTTACTTAAACATTAGCATACAATTACCAATTATTTTAAGGAATCGGTACGCTAAAGGTTTAATATAACATATATTGAAATAATATTGATTTTTGTAATTATATGTGTAATAAAACTATATCAACGGTTTCTTAAACCGAAAACATGTCGCTAAGTTGCCACATGGCAAAAATAAACGTCACAAAGGGCACTGATGAATAAGAGATTTCCACAGGGATCCATTCTTAGACCGTTGTCTTTCTTTATAGATGTATATGTGATAGTTGCACCGTATATTTTAATTATATTTTACGTAAAATTTAATTGAAAATAGTAATATAACAAATAAATTTATTGTAATGCAATATTTCTTTAGTTGATTGTATTGAAGGTATGTTATTATTGTTATTAATGAATATTTTATTATTACAATCCCAGGCAGTATATATTGACTGTGGTGTTCCACAGGGATCCGTTCTCGGGACCACTACTCTTTTTTAATATATGTCAACGATCTTCCGACAAACATTAGCGAAGTAGAAGTATGTTTGCGTGCGGATGACACCTCGCTCTTGGTAAGAACAGCCGACACAAGAGAGCTACACAAGAGCTCAGAAAAAGCTACTGCCAGCGCAAACAACTAGTTCTCTGCAAATAAATTAAAAATAAACCTAACTCTAAAACTCACACACTACTAAGTTTTTCACAGCAATTGATGTTTACTGCAACTGAAACGCTTTTATATTAATCGATCAACTAGCGTTTACTAACAAGCAATTGAAAAGTTGCGACGGGCATTTACATTTAAATACCAGCTAAGACGGACGGGAGAAAGTGTTAATTGGGTGCATAGATTACTTACGTTTCCAACCATGGGCTCCTTAAATACATATTATAAAGTTTTTAATATCGAATTTTGGCCAGCTAGATCGGCGAAGTACCACACTGTGCGGCTGATACTTTCTTATTTTCAAATGAATACCCTATATTTTTTTAAATCATTATATGCCCCTTTTTTACAATCTTTCATTTGTGTAAGGAATATGATATATCTGAAACTTACACTTTCTGAGATAATTCAACATTTTTATAATTTATCACACAACCCCAGTAGCCAACTATATTTATTTCATATTTTAGAAATATTAGTTACATTAACATAATATTTATAAAATATATTAGGAACACGTTTTACAAATATCTATGTTATGTAGCACAAATTATATTTTATTGCAAATGATTTCTCAATATATTTTTCTTAACACTGGAAGAATATTTTGCTTTGTATTTTTGTAAATATTTATTTCATATAAAAAAATAAAGATTGCATTTTTGATTTTGTACTTTTGGTGCGTAGTACTAATAATATAAAATGGGTAAAATATCCATACATATGAAGTACCTATTTAAAATGATAGTTTAAGTATTAAATTAGATAATACACATCTAAAATTTTGGTTTCGTTAGTATCTAATTGTAAGTTGATCGCTATATTGATATTACGTAGAAGCTACAATAATTGCAACGAGATAACTGCTATATGCAAGCATTCATTCATACCAAATCAAAAAAAAATATCTAATTCATAATTCAGAACTATATATACTCTACTTTATCAAACTTTAGAATTATTTTTTTATTTTTTGATTTTAATTATTTATTTTATTTACTATATTATATTTTTGAGGCATTATTGATTATTAACTTCTATGGTGAGTGTGAAGAAACAAGTTCTTTGCTTTTAGACACCTCCAGGTATGTCATCCTTTTTATTTTCCAGGAAAGTTTCATATAGCTTTTTGTTATCCATGTTATTAAATTAAATAGCTTTGTATGATTGCATAAAAAAATCTCAAAGTTCATATAAATAATATTTTACAAATATTTTTAAAAATATGAAACTTACATTGACTTAAAATATGGATTAAATATTTCAATTGTATATTTTATTTATATTTAGCTAAAATATAAAAAAAATATATTCAAAAACCACTCACGAAAAATATTTGTCAAGTATATTTTTAAAAATATCTCTGGTATATTTGTAGCTGTTAGGGAAATGAGATATTTATTATTATCCGAGCATATGAGATATTTTAATCTTTTTGTTTAAGGAGGATTCAATATAACCCTTAACCACAGCTGAAGACTTCCAACCCTCATGTTTTTCAAGGTCAACAAATTACAACTGTGATTTACCAAAAGCGTTGCACTCAAACAATTCTGGCTTTGGCAATACTAATTAACATGACCATTGTGATAAGTCAACCAAAATCGCTTATGACTAGTATTAATAGGCCATTATAACAAATTGTAATACTTCGTAAATAAATCGATCCATATTATATCCGAAATTGCGAAGATTCCCAGAATATTGTTTCTTGTTTTAGGTACAGAAATAATGATGCTGTCAGACTTGTAGTCAATGTCGTCTACAGACATACTGCTCAGATCTTCACTTTACAAGCTCCGTTGTAACATATTATCAAAACTACCTACAAATGAATACAATGATATATAAAGCTACGATAATGTGAAAAATGTACCTACTTTTACCTTAATTGTCAAATATATTTTATTATTTGCTTATATGTATAAATCTAATATATTTGAAAAGGAGTACCGACCGGAACTTCGTTGAAGAATAAAATAAGCTATATGGGTAATAGGGTCTTTAAAATAAAACTGCTAAATAGCCTCAATATTTCGTCATATATTTATGACTTCCTCAGGAGGGCATCTACAATATTACAAAGAATATGAACCAATAGTAATAAAATATTTAAAATAATACTTACAAAGTTCAAATATAATAATCAAATTAAACGTATTTTAAATTTAGAATTTTTTAAAAGTCAAAAATTTTTTTTGTAAACAAGGTAATGTTACTATGTATTTTTTAAAATGCAGTAAATATGGTTGAGTTGATTTGTGTCTATCTATTAATTTCAAAACAGACAAGTATTATTTTAAATATTTTATTACTATTGGTTCATATTCTTTGTAATATTGTAGATGTCCTCCTGAGGAAGTCATAAATATATGACGAAATATTGAGGCTATTTAGCAGTTTTATTTTAAAGACCGTGTTACCCATATAGCTTATTTTATTCTTAAATCTAATATACCCAAAAACACATTTATGGGGTATTTACCAGCTTTTCCCAAATACCATGGAATGTACCCCAAGCTTAGTATGCATATTTGTACTTTTAAGTAGGGAAAGTACCCTGCTTTTTTTAGAGTGTTGCAAAAGGAAATGATTCAGTATTTTTGTAATTTTTTATTTTTATAGTTTTGTTTCTTATCATGTTTGATCGATTTTGTTACGCTATATAACATTAAATAAGTTGTTTTTACTTCACTGATCTACTGCATTACTATTTTACATACTTTCAAATATTCAAAACCGGTTTTTTGACACATTACATACCTTATGTCAGTAAATATCACACGTATCCTTCTTACAAAGTGAAATAGGCATACAATTTTAATGTTTATATAAATAAAGGCAATCGAAGCTGTCTTAAAGTATCAAAAGAAAACGTTTTAACACTTGAAAGCTATTAAATACATCATTAATATTGTTGCGGTACACTGAATAAGAGCAGAATAGAGTTATTTAAAACAAGAGAACGTACCTAATATTTCAATCCGTTTGATTTATCATTTTCGTTTTAGTTCTGATATTAATTCGAACTTACATCTGTAAACGTTACGTTGCCGTCGCGTTGTGCGGCATTTAGCGTCGCGCCCGGTGAAATACGCCCGACGAGAAATCCAAGTATAGACGCGTGCACGCGTGTAAATTATTTGTTTACTATTTCGCTAAATTAATGTCGCAATTTGTGTCGCGGATGGAGAATTTACGCCAAGCACAAATAGACCAAGTAACAGTTGTTGCCAAAACAATTACATGTGTAATTGATGGCGGGAAATTTATTTTACGGCCGCGGCATCGCGGTGGTATTTGAATACCGGCGTTCCTATATTTAGTTGGTGGCGAAAGTGCTCGCAGATCCTCCGACATGAATTGCCATGCGTCTAAAGAGGACAACAATTGCAATTATACAGGGTGAGTTTTTTTATCTTGAGACAACGGAACATCTCTAAAACACTGCATCAAATCAAAAAAAAAAAGATTTTAATAAGATTTGTTATAATGTAGGAGGCTCACTGAATGGTGCCTAACTCGACCCCCCCCCTCATACCCCCGCCCCCAGAGTGAGAGGGAGGACAACTTTGAAATCTTAAATGGGAACCTCCATTTTGTATTGCAGATTCGGATTCTACGTCTAGAAGAAATACACAAAAAGGAGAAGCAAGCAAACATGATTTTGTATTTTTTTTTTTATTTTAACATTAAATAACATTTCAAAAAGCCATTCAAACAAACGAAGAACTTTACTTTATCATACCCTCCATAGCCTCCATTGCTGTTCAAATATTCAACACTAACTAATTTGTATTGGATTAATAATTAATAATCTAAATGAGGATCGGACAATGTGTAAGTATTCACAGCTTGTCAAGTACTGAATAAAGTACGGTTTTGTATCGTTGAACAGCATTCCAATTGCGAATAAATAAATGTGTCGAAGTGAGGGGGCACAGTTTCGAACACATGGCTTTTTGAAATGTTAGTTTATGTTAAAATAAAAAAACACAAAATCATGTTTGCTTGTTTCTGTTTTTTGTGTATTTTTTATAGGCGTTCACAATCATGTTTTTTTTTGCGATTACAACGCAATCTGTTACGAATCGAAAAAAAGTTTCAAACAAAAACTACATACTTGATGGCGTAGAATCCGAATCTGTCATATAAAATGAGGGTTCCCATTTAAGATTTAAAAGTTGTCGCCCTCTCACTCTGGGGGAGGGGGGTGAGGTGTGGGATCGAGTTCGGCACCATTCAGTGAGCCCCCTACATTATAACAAATTTTATTAGGATCTTTTTTTGACTGGATGCAGTGTTTTAGAGATATTCCGTTGTCTCAAGATAAAAAACTCACTCAGTATATACCGTTAATAAATGTATGCTAGGTTACGATATTGTCTGGTTTGAAAAGATGCGGGAAAATGCTATTTTATCGGGAGACGCTTTGTCATAAATCTGTGCATAAATTGAAGTTATTCCACAGATGGTCACACATATAATATAAAGTAAGGTGTTAATACTGCTAGTTCCAACATTCATATTTTTATTCGAACAAATATGAAATATTTAATATAGTATTGTGACTTATATGGCCCCACGTTGGGCGCTAAAAATAGCGTTGTCCTTGCTTTATTTATTTTGTTTTTTATTTTTGCTTGAAAATTTAATAATAATAATAATAATTCGTGCATTGACATGTTATATTATGTAATTTTATTTAGACTTCTAATTCTCAGATTCATCCCTCTATTTTTGTAGAAAGAAATAAAAAAAGCAAGAGGTACAGCTGTTATTTTTGAATCCTTTGGTGGTTACCAGAACATCTAAGATACGTTTTCTGTTAGATAGAAGACATTTAACAATCTTTCCATAATCACACGTCTTATCCAAGATTTTCACTTCACTGAACGTGTCGTCAGTAACACGTACATGAAACGACCCGTTAAATTTGATCGTTTATATGACCCCAAGCGCTGACAGGTAACTACATGTTTAAATTCCAGTTGTATATAGAATATCGCTTAAGTAAACGTCATATAAATCATTAAAAGTCAACTTTAACAACATGGTTAACCGGCGTATGATACGGAATAGCGCTGATTGTCATAATACAGAAAGAATCTTAAGATTGCCAAACTAATAGATGTCGCAGTAGTTGGCGAACATAATGTGGAGCAAACCATCAGGGAGAATGTATATAAGTATTTAGAGAAAAGACTACGGAATGTGAAAATACTAGAGTTGTTACCTACAAGGTGAAAAGTTGCAAGTTGTGGATTGAATTCTGGACTACTGGAAATGTAAAGGAGTTCAGTTTTAGGCGTATCTACACACAAGGCCGCAGCACAAATTTATTAGCGTTCGGCGAATTGCCATAGCTCAGCCGAAGTAAAATGAGTGTGATAGGCTTTTTCTCGCTAAAGCTCACTCATATATCGCTATTGATTGTAGGAATAACAGACTAATAACCAATTGTCTAACCGAATTGCCGCAAATACGATTTTGAAGTTTGAAAGTTTGAAAAACTAATATTAAATCCAATATTACATTTGTATTAGTGAAAAGGAAATAATAAGACAATACTCATTTGATAACTAACACCTGTGCATGCTTCTTTTCTATTCATACTTATTTTTATATCGAAGCATCAGATGCCATGTAAACTATAAATTTCAGTGACAGAACCCACAAACGATATAAAAGAAGGAATGAAAAGGAGTTTCAAAAGTTAATAATCAAATAAAATAAACATAGATTTTAAAAAGCCTAACAATATAAATGAAGTACCTATTCGTAGGTAAATAGTATACTATTGAAAAAAATCTTCATGTTCGGGATATTTATTAATGATTAATTCATAAAATTCCATGTGACGGTAATAGTCATCGGGTGAAAGTTCTTGGGATGCGCTAATCTTATACGACTGATATTTATTGCTATGTAAAAGGTTTAGAACAGTTGTTGCACTAATGTTACATTCTCGAGCAATTTGTTTGGATATCATACTAGTATTTAATTCCACTCATGCGCAAAGTTGAATTTTGATATTTATGATATATATTTTTGATATTTTTTAATGTAAATGTTGCTTCAAAAGGTCGGTTGTAAATGGTCCTCCCGTTAGGAATTGATACTGATAATTTATTGCAAACTCGAGAACCATACTGTTACTTAGCGACGCCTTATTAAGAAATGATAGAAAAATCGAATATTAGCTACACTTGAAGTGAATTACGCATGTCTAGCGATTCGTTCCCCTCGCCTCGCAGTAGTACAGAATTAGGACTTCATTGAATCGATTCAAATTGAAAATATCGATATGAGGATAGTATGTTGTAGTCGTTAGACAAGGGTAGAGATTATCAGTGAGTGTTTGCCGTTAGACAGCGACAGAATACGCATTGGAGATTGTATATTGAATTCTATATCTGACATAGAATCGCCCAGCAGATAGCATGCGTATTTCTCATTTTGTTAACTGATAGAAATCATATCTTTACCCTTTTATTTACTATTATAGCAATCTTCAGGTCGAAAGTGCGCTTTCGGTATAATACTATTTATCTAGTACCCCGTCAAACTATCAAATCTCTAAAGATTTGCAACTGTAGCTTCATTTGCACCAATAATACAAAAGACTATAATATTATCAATAACTAGAATACTTAGAAGTGTTCTAAATTCGCCAGAGTGATATGTAAGAATTTGAAAAATCCGCATATTAAGTGCCATCCAGGGAAACATATAAAGACAAAATATTATAGATAGATAGATAGATAGATAGATTACATTGCAGTTGTACCAGTGGTGTTACACAAGTAACAATAATTAATAATGATAATAATAATAATAACAATAATGATGATGATATAATGCTAATTTTTTTTTTTTTTTTTTTATGATAATAGTAATAACAAATAATTAATGAAATGATAATTATGATAAAATATACACATAAAACAATCAACAATCACATTTATATTAATAATTATGCTCCGCATACCTACATATATCAACATTCGGAGCCAAATCCATCATACCTGAGTGAAGTATTCATCTAATGAATAGTAATTTTTAGTTTTTAAGTATAATCTTAGTTTTGACGAAAACTGTGTGCGTGCGCAGAATTTCAGTGCCTCAGGCAAAGCATTGTAAATTTGAATATCGTGTCGAATGTAAGATGTGTAAAACTTACTTGATCTAGAAAACATCGCAGCGAACAAAATCTGCGCGTCGGGTGCTGTAGGAATGCGCTGTCGAATTCAATTGAAATTTGTTTATGTTATTTCGAACGTAGCAGGCAGCTGCATGTATATAAAGGGTGTAAACCGTCGTAAATGAAATACCCTCTGCAAGAATCTCTCCTTTGCAGATTGTAGATAATACGAAGAGCTTTTTTTCTGCAACAGAAGTATTGATTTTGTCTTTGAATTGCTTCCCCAAAATAGAAGACCATAACTCAAATGCGAATTGAAATATGCAAAATATATTGTTTTTAATGTACTAATATCGCAGTTATTTGCTTTCATTTTTCTTAAAACATATAGAGACTTATTTAACTTAGAAATAACTGAACTAATGTGAATGTCCCATTTTAAGTCCTTGTCTATGGCTAAACCCAACAGCTTCCACTTCAAGACCGAGGTGAACACATTATTTTGAACATTTAATTCCAACTGCGAGCTGTTTTTCCCAAAATGTATTAATTTTGTTTTGTTAATGTTAAGAATTAATTTATTTACTCGACACCAGTCCATCATTTCACCCAACACGCGACGAGCGTTATTTAGTAACCCCTCTTGGGTTTCTGAAGATATTAAGATTGCAATATCATCGGCGTACATCACCACACTGCCGGACAAGAATCGCGGTAAATCATTGATAAAAAGAACAAATAGTAGCGGACCCAAGTTTGACCCTTGTGGGATCCCAATAGAATTATCGACTGTTTCAGATTTGCAACGTTCTATACACCCATAGTTATTTCTATATTTTAAAAAAAATCTGTATCAATTTATCTATCTATCCATATGTAGTAACTACAAAACATTATAAGAATATATCTATAGCTTAAGACGACAAACGCTGGTGTCTGTATAAGATTTAAAAACTCGTTATTTGTCGTTATAAAATTTTTGGCAAATTGTCGAATATATATGTTCGTTCGAAAGACAACACAGAAAATATAATACAGAAAAAAAGTTGCCCTTCTACCTCCTAAAAACGAGAAAATTGATGTTATCCTTTCACTACATCAGTCTATAAGTTCATTAAATTTGTTTAAATCAGTGTCAAATCCTCTGTGTTGCTTTACAAGTACGAAAAAATCGTTGTCTTAAAAACAAGTAAAAACACCGATATGTACTTAATTTCTCGTTGTTAAAATACTCAAAAAATGACTTTAATTTAAATTAA
Organism: Protaetia brevitarsis; assembly: GCA_004143645.1. Taxonomy (NCBI): domain Eukaryota; kingdom Metazoa; phylum Arthropoda; class Insecta; order Coleoptera; family Scarabaeidae; genus Protaetia; species Protaetia brevitarsis. The sequence goes on from RXPK01000206.1 coordinate 426,573, forward strand.
AATAACCTAGACATTGTAATATCTTTTTCTCTTCTCCTTCGTCTTCTTCTTCTGTAACGAATCTCGCAGTAAAACTAAAACAAACACCCCATAAAAACTTCAACGCTATCGCGCGCGGAGCAGGTAATATTACACACACCGAGTTTTAATAATAACCCGGCTACGTGTCACTGTCGAGTTTAATTTATTATTCGAGTGACGGTATTAACATGCCGTAAAGGTCCTTTAACGTTGCACTTCGGTGTTTTGTCCTGAATACTGAATAATACCGTGTGGGTTCCACGGTCGACGGCTCGCCGGTCCGTCGGCTATGTAGTCGGGTGTCCGTACGAGCCGTCCACACGCGAACTTCGTCCTCTGTGTTCGTGTGTGCGCGCTGGTGTTGGTGTGACCCGTGTCCACGGTGAGTGTCCAATGATCTCCGACGCCATCCATTATTCAACGGTGCCGGGGAGAGGATGGCTAAGAAGCTATCGCGACCGACGACAGCGTGTCACCACCCTCGACGCCCGCGGCTCGACAAATGTATCCCCCTTTCTATCGCTGACCCGTGGGGTTTAAGAGGTGTTGCCGACGTCGGTGACGTCAACGATGCTTAAATATAAAAGGAATTCTCCGTTTTTTCATCTTCTTTCTTTTTTTGTACATGGTGTGCAGACGCAAAGAAAACACCCAATATGTTTTCTTTGCGTCTGTGGTCTCTTAAAGTCATATCGCTTTTTTGTTTGTTAAGTTTTCTTTACAGTAAACAACACGTGAATTATCACCATGTGGCTAATATTTACGCATGATGTCGATTTAATTAAGACAGTTTCAAAAGTAAATGCTGCACAACTATAATAATTTTAAGCAACGGAAAATATCAGTTAATTAAAAGTAAACCTGAGAAACTATTACTTTTAATTTGTTTGCTAAAAACGAATTTTCAACGGTATTGGATTTTTCAGCAACGTCTTGAGAGTTCTTGGAAACACCAGAAGTGAAGTATCGTCTGCATACAATTAGGTTTCTGGGTCTTTCACACTGCATGGGTAGATCATTTATGTATATTATGAATAAGAGCGGCCACAGCATCGACCCTTGCGGAATTCCATATTCGATGCCCTCAAGATTTGAATGCGTATTGTTCCAGGACGTAAATTGTGTTCTGTTAGTTAATATTAGAGACTGGACTGTTATTTGATTGCGTTCGTTACTCCGCCAGGCGCAAATCTGCATTTGTATCGTTGTGATATTGCGATCGTTTGCGTTTCGGGCGAAGCTGTTTGCAACAAAATGGGATCGCATATGAACGAAATGAAAGAAAAAGGTGATTTAATTTACTACGCATGCTGCATAAAGATCGCTCATAATTGCGCGCATATACTAGGTGTTCCAGTAAATATGTATTACCATATACAGTGTGAGTCGTTAAGAATGGGAAATCCGGAAACTGAAGATTAAGCGTTATTATATAAATGTTGCTCGTTTAAGACATGCAGGATGTTCAAGTTAATAATTTTATTTCTAAATTTCCCAAGTTTTCATAGAATCAACGTGAAAATTCGTGTTACTACGTTTCTCAGTGTGATGAATAGGAATTTGTCATCACTTTTACCGTTTCTCATAGATGGCGTTAGGCATACTACCATCACTGTCGAAGATTTTTGAGTAAGCAATGGCGACGAGATTGAGCAAATATCTTGAGGACAACAATTACCTGTCACCTAAATAACATGGCTATAGGAAGACGCGCTCAACTACTGGCGGGATATTAGAGATAGTTCGGCAGATTCAGGACGCCTTCGATTCAGGCGCATCGACCCAGAAGACGCTTTCGGCCTTCGATTCCGTGAATCATAACATCTTGCAAGAGAAGCTACAGAGTTATGGCATTAGGAGCACTCCATTGGACCTTCTGAGATCTTACCTTGCTGGCAGGGTGCAATTAACGGACTGAAAAGATATACGATCCTCCCTCGCAGAGGTTAAATCCCGCGTTCCTCAGGGCTCCATCCTGGGGCCTCTCCTCTTGCTAGTTTTTGTTAACGATTTCGGAGCATGCGAGGTTTGCCTCAACGCGGATGACATGTCATTGCTGATACGTGCAGCTAATCCCACAATGCTGCAGCAAGCGTCCGAGATAATAGTGGAAAATGCAGGGCGGTGGCAAACAACCTGAAATTAAATGTTGATAAAACAAAAACTATCACGTTTTCCACAAGGAGCGGAAAAACTGTCTGGCGCAAACTTATTGGGCATTACGATGGACAGTGGTGTAAAGTGGCACCAACATATACAGAACCTATGCGGCAAACTATCTGCTGCATTGTTTGCCATAAGGAGAATAAAACATACTGCGAACAATGAGGCAGCTAAGATCGTCTATCATTCGTACTGCCACTTCATTCTCTCTTATGGTATAATGTTTTGGGGAATGTCGACGGAGGCGGACAGAGTATTTGTACTGCAAACAAAAAGCTATCAGAATTCTGTGTAACCTTGAATAAAACTCGGAGCTGCAGATCACATTTTAAGTCGCAGAATATACTTACCCTGGCGTCACAGTAAATTATGTCCGTCGTCACTTACACCCACCATAATGTAACGGAACGGGTTTTCTTACTTGAAAACTTTTGGGGGATGGTCAGCTCAAATTCAATCGAGCAAGACCTAGCCTCGTTTACAGGTAACCCCTCCTGCCCTTTTGACCGGCGAGCCACTGTTGGGAATCAAACTTTTTGTTCGGTAGCGAATGGTTTTAGTAATTTTAGCCAAAGTTGTCTCCCAACTGTGTTTTCCTCCGTCAGTCGAAGCAGGGCCGTTAGTTGGCCTAATGATTGTCGACTTACCCTTCACGTCGGCTTTCTCTTACAAAATTGTCTTCCTCTTCCGGTCTTTACTAAGGGTTCAAACTGAACTTATATACTATAACGACTTATATTTTTACAATTATATATTGAAAATTTTGAGACATTAAAAAAAAAAACTAACAAACTACACAATCAAATAAAATAACAAGTGATCAAAAATGAACAAAACACAATTTTGTTTTAACGAATATTTTAAAATTTTATTCTGTTGTTTAACATAAGCTCAATTAACTTTTCTTACACATTTATTTATTAAGGGAGAGAGAGAGAGAGCGAACGAGTTACGGATTTCACGTAATTGCTTTGGTTAGTTTTAAGCAGTTTTTTTAAACATCTTACCGGCCGATGTGGGTAATTAATTCTTCTCGTAATCAAAATTATAAGGCACAAAACTTACACAACACTCACAAAGATTTAAGCCAAGAAAAGGGGGATTTTAAACGCATTTAACACAAAATCACTAAACACCTCTCGAGGAAAGCTTTTGCTTCTTATTCTCGAATTTTTAGGCTTATTTTGATTGCAAAATTTTAAGAAGAGAAGTTTTAATTTTAAGTTTTAGAATCGCCCGACGAAGAGGACGCGAGCTTATTCCTGAAGCTAAATTGAAGAACCGCGGACTAATTAAATTAAAACAGCAATGTAAAGAATTTTTATAAACTTTGATTGTGACGTCATTTCGCACCGATAACTAGTTTCGCTTCTCTTTACAGGAGGGCGCAAGTATGACCGAAGGCGTTATTTTTCTGACTCTCAGACGTCCTACTTGAGAGGAACGTGGGAACTGCTGAACGGCAAATGTAACATACAATAAACAAAGAAGCAGATAACATACAAAGTAATACCATATTATTTTAATTACGCGAGTCTTTAATCGCAAATAGGTTTTTATTTCCTGTTAGGTAGACGCTACTCAGCAAATGCCACGGTACCTATCAACTACGTATTAATAAAATGAATTTAAATTCTCGCATTATACAGGATGGAATTTCGAATTCTTACAATAACAAGAACTTATTTACCGCGAACGGTTCTTACCACGAATATGCCACAAGGAATCGGGATCATTTGAGGCGACCACACCACCGGCTCAACTGTACGCAGAGGTCGGTGAACTTCTGGGGGGCTAAGCTATATAATCACCTCCCGGAGGATATAAAACAGCTTCCGTCTGTGCCTTTCGTGAGGGAATTGAGCATGATACTGACGCATGTGGAGCTATATTCAGTATCCGAATTCCTGCAATTCCTATAGTGCAGTAATGTTGTGTTGTTCTGTTAGTCCCTCCTAGGTGCTCTTGTTTTATTATCTTTTTATAATTTTACCTAGATGCAAACAACTTGAAAGGCACACATTTTATCCCATAATAATGATTTTGGTTTCATTAATACAGTGAATGATTTATTATGCAACAAATTCCATCATCATTTAATCAAATCTTCTTCATTGATTTGATGAACCCGTTCTTTGGACCAATTTTAATGCACTATTTCATGTGAATAATGATTTCTTTGATTGTTGCAGGATGCAGTTTTGGTTCAGTGCATTGAATATCCATTTAGTCGAATCATTTTGGATCGCCCCATGTGAATAAAGCAGGGATAGATTGCGGTTCCAAGAGATTGTCGTTTATCTATTCCCATTCCAAGATAGAATGCGTCACACTTTATTACTAAAATTCTGGACGTTTTCACACGATACCTTATGCACGTATCGCACAAAAAGTAAATTTAAATACATTCCCCGTAGCGCGTCAGTGCCAATCGCCCAATCGCGACGACCAGACGACCCCCGTGTGTCACCTAACATAAACTAAAGGCGTCGTTTAAACTTATCGGTCTGTATCTTTGTTTTGTAAACGCTACAACTTACAAGGCGCTACGAGGGCTCCTCTATATCCTCCGTGCCAGCTAGCGCGCAGCGGATCGGGATTTGTTTATGGCGCGGTCCCATGTATAATTGAATCGACTCTTTGTATCGGCATTCTGGTTTTAAATATCTGCATGTTATATCGAGATCGTGTTCGCGCTGGCGGCTCCTACGAGAATTGGCGGGGTGCAGGAGGTAGCTGCGGTGGGTGTCGTAAGTTTGAAGTTGTCAACATGCTGACTCGATGTACTCCGTCACGGTTAGAGTCAGTGGAGTGAAACAAAAAGCAAAAGAAGTGTGTATGGATGGCAAAAAGTATAGCTTCCAAGGTTTGCCTTGATTGGTGGGTGTATGTACTTCTAACAAAATTACACGTGTGTAATTAAGAACAACTAGTATTATTTGACTTTATTCATATAGAAATTATTATGGTCATTGTAAAGGGTGATAAGAAAAACCACAATTAAGATGGTGCATTAATCTAATCAGGCTTTCATAAAAAATGCTAGTAAAAATAAAGGAAGTCAACGAAATCTAGCTATTTCTTTGGCTCAAAATCGTTGATATACACTGAGATCAACAATGGAAGAGTTTATTTATATAATTGTGATTTCTACGCACCATAAATACACAAACTAATAAACTATCAAGAAATTAGTGAACTCTTGAAAATAAATGAGCTTGAAGGAATCTTTGGTAGTAGGCATATATTGTTAGTAACCTCACTTTGGAATAATTATTAATTTTTTAAATTCAACAAGATCTGACACATAACAGTCACCACTTCAAGTTCTAGTTCTCTATGCTATCCCCTGAACCGCAAGTAAATAACGCCTGTACGAAGCCCTGAACAACCTTGGATTCATAGTTTTTAGGTTATCATCCAAATAGTTGTAGAAATTGTAAATATGATAGAAGAAAGACTTTTCAAACAAGTCCTATGTTTAGGTATCTAAATGGGGAAATATATAAAAAGTGGTCTTTGTCTCACAAACTCTTTAAATACTCGTAAATAAAGAGTTTGTTTTGTAAGCTAAGGACCAAAAATATTTTTTTTTTTTCCAATTGCGTGAGTGCATGACTCACGCCAAGTCAACTTGAAGGAGTCTAATAATATTGCTATAAAAGTATAACTACACCAGTGACCAACTATATTTATTTCATATTTTATAAATATTTAAAAAATGTTAAATCTTTCTTGAATATTAGTTATATTAATATAATATGCATAAAATATATTATGGAAAATATATTAGGAAAACATTTAAAAAATATATATGTTATGTAGCATTAATAATATTTTATTGCAAATGTTTTCTCAATATATTTTTCATAACTCTGCAAGAATATTTTGCTTTGTATTTCTGTAAATATTTATTTCATATAAAAAAAAGATTGAATTTTTGCTTTTGTACATTTGTTGCGTAGGACGAATAAGATAAAATGGCTAAAATATGCATACATATTAAGTAGGTATGTACCTATTTAAAATGAGAGTTTAAAGATTAAATTAGATAATATATATCTAATATGATTTAATTAGTAACTAAGTTGAGCGCTGTAACTTTTCTACTAATATATCTGCGTGTTGTATTATATTATTTGTAATATTTGTAAGTTGCGAACGTCAACACAACACCTCTATTCATTACGGTGCCGGTGTTATATGATTTAGTATTGTTTATGCGTCTATGGATTAGGTACATAGAATGCATACGCCACGTGCGTATCATCAACGTTTTCATTGTTTGTCCGTTACATGTTATAGTTTATAATAGTATACGATTAGGGCAAATTAGGGTTAACTGTGTAATTAATTGTTGCGGGGTGTGTTTTAGTTTTTGTGGTGACTACGAGGTAAGCAAAACTTTGAACATGTCATGGCATTTATAAGATAATTGGGATGCTCAATATCGCTATTTACAGAAATCGTTTAATAATATAATTCTAGGAATTTTATGCATCATATATGTACTGCATCTACCAGATAAATTGCTGGTTGATTTGCTTAAGAGATTCATCTCGGTAGGGAAGCGTCATAACCTCAAATAGAGATTAGAATACGTTGTGTTGTTTTATTGTTTGTACGTAGAATGTTTTCAAATATTATGAAATAAAGTAAAAATAAGTATCGTAAGTATTAGAATGTAGCTACCACTCCAATTATTGTAAATGCTCCAAATGTATTAGTAGGTGTTGATAATGTTGTACGATGTTTTTATTTATGGTATGATCTAATACAATTGGCATTGTTTAGAGGCCACAAGGAAACGCCATGAGAGCGCCACTATCGAAGATATGAAAAAAGCCATAGGGTTGTACCTGGCACCAGCCAAGGCTAGACTTAAAAATGAGTGTTTTTAATTTTTTATTGACTTATTCAAATGAAATGATAATAAATACGTTTATTTTTTATTTAGAACACTTCAATTAAAAAATAGTGATTAATTTGATAGACCTTCAGTATGCCTTAAAAGATGCCAGAATTATTGATTATTAATTTGTATGGTGAGTGTAAAAAAACAAGTGCTTGCCTTTTAGACAACTCTATGTATGTTTCAGCTTTTCGTTATCGACGTTATACATTCTAAATAACCAAGAACAATTTTAGTTCATTTTGACAAATTAAATAGATTGCATAAAAAAATCTCAATTTTCATATAAATAATACTTTACAAATATTTTAGAAAAAATATTGCGCTTACATTAATTTTAAAATATGGAACAAATATTTTAATTGAATATTTTATCTATATTTAGTAAAAAATATGAAAAATATATTCAAAAACCTCTCACGAAAAATATTTATAAAATATATTTTTAAAAATATCTATGTAATATTTCTGGCTGTTAGGGTAAGAATAGATTCTTATAGGGTAATTAATAGAAAATAGTTGAGTTCCAAATTATGCACTCATCTTATAGAGAAGGATTGAAAGAGACAATTCAAAAATATCCTAAAAGGTTTGTATATTATCAGGAGGTAAACGGCGAGCATCTCTAAATGATTCGTTTTCATTGTGATTCTAATTTTGTTAATAATTTGTAGTAAATAAAATTTTTGTTCAGTATCATCTTCTGAAAATGGTGCTTAAACTAATACGAATGCATTTAGAAAAATATATGCAGGTGTGCTATTTTATTAAAAAAAAAGTTCTGGGTGCTTCTGGTTGAATCGGAAGTACAGTAACAACAACGCCCTAACTGGTTAAATCGTATTTCTCAAATAGAAGTCAGTGTGTGTGTGTGTGTGTGTGTGTGTGTGTGTGTACGATTTTAAATAGTGTAAGAACACATGTTTTCTTGGATTTCAAATTTAATGGATTCTTAATTAAAAGATATTTGTTTGGTTTCATATTTTATTCCAACTCGTTTGCTTGGGAAATATTTTATGATTACACTCGAAAGTAGTCCTAAGAAAAAAGCTTGGCTTTTCTTAGAATTATATATTCTTGCCATAATGTATCTGCACCTGAAAATCGTGGCATTTTGATTAAGTACTCACGTTTTAATACTAAAAACAATCAAATGAATCTAATTCATTGCTGTGTAATCGTGTCGACTTCCCTCCCCCCTTTAACACGTAAAATCTCCGAGCAAATTAAATTTCCCCGTTTGTCACGTTGTTGTTCCGAAGTCGCGAATAGGGAACAGTTCCATACAGCCGGTAATTTTTCAGTACAATTTAATTTCCGCTAGGTAACGACACGTATAAAACAAGACATCGACGGCAAAAAGGTGGGGTGTGTCGTCGGGGCGGATCCCGTAAAAACGCATTCGACAGAGAGAACACCGGCGCCGAGTAGACACAGCCCAAATAGAGATTCATTTCCGAAGTAACCCTATTTCACTGCGACCGGCAAATGAAAATATGTAGACGGGAATCCGTGTCGGCCTTACCCCCGACAAACCGTGGCTCATATATAACATTAAGCTTAACATAACACTGGGTGTAGGTAACTGGCGGCGGCAAGAACACCGTAACACGCTGCACTGTATGATATACAGTGGCGCGGTGGATTAAACCCCAAGAGGGAAGTTTAACACGACCCCGTATTAGTTATTACCGACTCTTGTTAGCTAGACGAGCTACGAACTACTTGCACATACACAAATACACGTATACGGTATTCATACACATTGCAGGTATTACCGTCGTCCTGCGTTTCTGATACATACATACAGACGCAGGAACCCCGGTTCAGTACTATACAGCTGCCGTTCTGTAAGTGGCTCGGTTTTTGTTACTCGTCCGGAGAATAATGGGCTAGCAAATTTGCCGTTGTATACACCTCAGAAACGCCTGTTTATACGTACAACACGCGGAGTATTTGCTTAAATTAATTTAATAAGCGGATGAGCAGCGCTTGTTATTATTATCTTGTGCGGCTTATGTGAACGAGTTGAAAACTGGAATGAAATAAAAATGGGAATGTTTTATATCCATCTTTTGCTCGCTGAGTTATTAATAGACGGTAATTAAGTTATAAAGCAATAACACACTATCAGTTATCACAAATCAACCTAAAAGACGCACAGTAAGTGCATGTCGCTGATTTAAGTAAGAAAGTCTAGAGCGGTTAGGTTTTTTACTGATAACGCAGTGATAATTAAAATTTTCTTTGTTATGATCATGTCGTGACTGCTTATAGGGAAATGGTCGCATTAAATAAGTAGTTATCGTAAAGGCTTCATCGCCTATCAAAACACATGGGACTTCAGTATCTTCGCCTGATAAGGGTCTGCTTGGAGGAAGATTTAAGTAAGAAAGTCTAGAGCGGTTTGGTTTTTTACTGATAACGTAGTGATAATTAAAATTTTCTTTGTTATGATCATATTTTGACTGCTTATAGGGAAATGGTCACATTAAATAAGTATTTATCGTAAAGGCTTCATCGCCTATCAAAACACATGGCACTTCAGTATCTTCGCCTGATAAGGGTCTGCTTGGAGGAAGATTTAAGTAAGAAAGTCTAGAGCGGTTTGGTTTTTTACTGATAACGTAGTGATAATTAAAATTTTCTTTGTTATGATCATGTCTTGACTGCTTATAGGAAATGGTCGCATTAAATAAGTATTTAGCGTAAAGGCTTCATCGCTTATCAAAACACATGGGACTTCAGTATCTTCGCCTAATAAGGGTCTGCTTGGAGGAAGATTTAAGTAAGAAAGTCTAGAGCGGTTTGGTTTTTTACTGATAACGTAGTGATAATTAAAATTTTCTTTGTTATGATTATGTCTTGACTGCTTATAGGGAAATGGTCGCTTTAAATAAGTATTTATTGTAAAGGCTTCATCGCCTATCAAAACACTTGGGACTTCAGTATCTTCGCCTGATAAGGGTCTGCTTGGAGGAAGATTTAAGTAAGAAAGTCTAGAGCGGTTTGGTTTTTTTACTGATAACGTAGTGATAATTAAAATTTTCTTTGTTATGATCATGTCTTGACTGCTTATAGGGAAATGGTCGCATTAAATAAGTATTTATCGTAAAGGCTTCATCGCCTATCAAAACACATGGGACTTCAGTGTCTTCGCCTGATAAGGGTCTGCTTGGAGGAAGATTTAAGTAAGAAAGTCTAGAGCGGTTTGGTTTTTTACTGATAACGTAGTGATAATTAAAATTTTCTTTGTTATGATCATGTCTTGACTGCTTATAGGGAAATGGTCGCATTAAATAAGTATTTAGCGTAAAGGCTTCATCGCCTATCAAAACACATGGGACTTCAGTATCTTCGCCTGATAAGGGTCTGCTTGGAGGAAGATTTAAGTAAGAAAGTCTAGAGCGGTTTGGTTTTTTACTGATAACGTAGTGATAATTAAAATTTTCTTTGTTATGATCATGTCTTGACTGCTTATAGGGAAATGGTCGCATTAAATAAGTATTTAGCGTAAAGGCTTCATCGCTTATCAAAACACATGGGACTTCAGTATCTTCGCCTAATAAGGGTCTGCTTGGAGGAAGATTTAAGTAAGAAAGTCTAGAGCGGTTTGGTTTTTTACTGATAACGTAGTGATAATTAAAATTTTCTTTGTTATGATCATGTCTTGACTGCTTATAGGGAAATGGTCGCATTAAATAAGTATTTAGCGTAAAGGCTTCATCGCCTATCAAAACACATGGGACTTCAGTATCTTCGCCTAATAAGGGTCTGCTTGGAGGAAGATTTAAGTAAGAAAGTCTAGAGCGGTTTGGTTTTTTACTGATAACGTAGTGATAATTAAAATTTTCTTTGTTATGATCATGTCTTGACTGCTTATAGGGAAATGGTCGCATTAAATAAGTATTTAGCGTAAAGGCTTCATCGCTTATCAAAACACATGGGACTTCAGTATCTTCGCCTAATAAGGGTCTGCTTGAAGGAAGATTTAAGTAAGAAAGTCTAGAGCGGTTTGGTTTTTTACTGATAACGTAGTGATAATTAAAATTTTCTTTGTTATGATTATGTCTTGACTGCTTATAGGAAATGGTCGCTTTAAATAAGTATTTATTGTAAAGGCTTCATCGCCTATCAAAACACTTGGGACTTCAGTATCTTCGCCTGATAAGGGTCTGCTTGGAGGAAGATTTAAGTAAGAAAGTCTAGAGCGGTTTGGTTTTTTTTACTGATAACGTAGTGATAATTAAAATGTTCTTTGTTATGATCATGTCTTGACTGCTTATAGGGAAATGGTCGCATTAAATAAGTATTTATCGTAAAGGCTTCATCGCCTATCAAAACACATGGGACTTCAGTGTCTTCGCCTGATAAGGGTCTGCTTGGAGGAAGATTTAAGTAAGAAAGTCTAGAGCGGTTTGGTTTTTTACTGATAACGTAGTGATAATTAAAATTTTCTTTGTTATGATCATGTCTTGACTGCTTATAGGGAAATGGTCGCATTAAATAAGTATTTAGCGTAAAGGCTTCATCGCCTATCAAAACACATGGGACTTCAGTATCTTCGCCTGATAAGGGTCTGCTTGGAGGAAGATTTAAGTAAGAAAGTCTAGAGCGGTTTGGTTTTTTACTGATAACGTAGTGATAATTAAAATTTTCTTTGTTATGATCATGTCTTGACTGCTTATAGGGAAATGGTCGCATTAAATAAGTATTTATCGTAAAGGCTTCATCGCCTATCAAAACACATGGGACTTCAGTATCTTCGCCTGATAAGGGTCTGCTTGAGGAAGATTTAAGTAAGAAAGTCTAGAGCGGTTTGGTTTTTTTACTGATAACGTAGTGATAATTAAAATTTTCTTTGTTATGATCATGTCTTGACTGCTTATAGGGAAATGGTCGCATTAAATAAGTATTTAGCGTAAAGGCTTCATCGCCTATCAAAACACATGGGACTTCAGTATCTTCGCCTAATAAGGGTCTGCTTGGAGGAAGATTTAAGTAAGAAAGTCTAGAGCGGTTTGGTTTTTTACTGATGACGTAGTGATAATTAAAATTTTCTTTGTTATGATCATGTCTTGACTGCTTATAGGGAATGGTCGCATTAAATAAGTATTTATCGTAAGGCTTCATCGCCTATCAAAACACATGGGACTTCAGTATCTTCGCCTGATAAGGGTCTGCTTGGAAGAAGATTTAAGTAAGAAAGTCTAGAGCGGTTTGGTTTTTTACTGATAACGTAGTGATAATTAAAATTTTCTTTGTTATGATTATGTCTTGACTGCTTATAGGGAAATGGTCGCTTTAAATAAGTATTTAGCGTAAAGGCTTCATCGCCTATCAAAACACATGGGACTTCAGTATCTTCGCCTGATAAGGGTCTGCTTGGAGGATGATTTAAGTAAGAAAGTCTAGAGCGGTTTGGTTTTTTACTGATAAACGTAGTGATAATTAAATTTTCTTTGTTATGATCATGTCTTGACTGCTTATAGGGAAATGGTCGCATTAAATAAGTATTTAGCGTAAAGGCTTCATCGCCTATCAAAACACATGGGACTTCAGTATCTTCGCCTAATAAGGGTCTGCTTGGAGGAAGATTTAAGTAAGAAAGTCTAGAGCGGTTTGGTTTTTTACTGATGACGTAGTGATAATTAAAATTTTCTTTGTTATGATCATGTCTTGACTGCTTATAGGGAAATGGTCGCATTAAATAAGTATTTATCGTAAAGGCTTCATCGCCTATCAAAACACATGGGACTTCAGTATCTTCGCCTGATAAGGGTCTGCTTGGAAGAAGATTTAAGTAAGAAAGTCTAGAGCGGTTTGGTTTTTTACTGATAACGTAGTGATAATTAAAATTTTCTTTGTTATGATTATGTCTTGACTGCTTATAGGGAAATGGTCGCTTTAAATAAGTATTTATCGTAAAGGCTTCATCGCCTATCAAAACACTTGGGACTTCAGTATCTTCGCCTGATAAGGGTCTGCTTGGAGGAAGATTAAAGGTGCCATTTGCAAATCTTCTGCCCATAGCTGATGCCTTAAAGATATCACCCTCACTATTTTTATCCTATTCTCCTACATCTACACAAGTAAATTTATATTCAGGGTCAACAATCGCCATTAGAACAATTGAAATTTTTTTTAAGTATGAAAAGTAGTTTGATCCGCTTTCATTTGGGCACCTGATAGTCACATATTTGCCGTCTATACTTCCCAAACAATTAGGAAACTGCCATAAGCTTTTGTAGCCCGAAATTGATTTTTTCCCTTAATTCCATTGTGGGTTCTGGCATATAAATTGGTTGCTATCTATTCCATATTGCTGCGCCAACTTCTTCAACAATTATGGCAACTCTTGAAAATCCTAACCGATAGCTGTGGCCAATTAATGCTAGCTAAAAATCTAGAAGAAAAAAATTACCTTAGAAATACATTTTTTTTACCACTCTAAATAATAACGCCATTTAAATATGATTCAAGAAATGTTTTACAAACGGGGCGTTTTAATTGTTGAGCTTTTACTTGCAGGTGACGATCTAAAGGAACGCTGGAAAAAAATTGAGAGATTATTACTCAAAGTATCTACGCTCTGGAAAAACACGAAGTGGACAAGCAGCTAAATCTATACGTCGTTATAAATCCTGGCCTTGGGCGCAGCATATGGAAGCTTTTAGATCCTTTTTATAATTTGCTCCGACGGATTCCAATATAGGTGAATCCGTAGGAGAGACTTTGGAAATGTTAAATGAAGAAACCGAAGGATCCACTGAATAAAATGAAGCCACAGAAATTCATGAAAGCATTATAGGCGAGGCAAATATGAATCAAAACATATTATCAACAAGAACTTAGTAGTACTTAACAAGTAATCGTGATCGTAAACAAGAGAAAAAACGATAATTGATGGAGGATCCACCATCAAAAACAAAGTTATCAACTTTTTGGAGAAAAGGCACAGTGAAAGTAACGATCATTGTGATCCTATAGATTTAGTATTTAAAGGATATGCTGCGAGCGTAAAAAAACTGTCGACTCGGCGTCAGACATTTGTAAAATAGCAAGTGGCTAAAATAATAATGGAGGAAGAATTGGTACAACTAGCAGAAACTCAGGAGCTAAACCGATCGAAATTAAGATTTCCTTTTAATCCTGGTTCCCCATCTCATGCATCTTCAAATTCTTTAAACTCATTCAATATCCATGAGGCTACTGGTGACAGTTCATCAGCTGTAACTTGGTACCAGGATTTTTGACGCAATAGCATATAATTATTAGGTATTGTTTAGCGTAGTTATTTTTTTGCAGTAAATATATTCAAACTAATATATAAATAAACTCTTAAATACTATATTTCAAAATTGAGAACTTTTTAATATCTTTTACATTAACAACTTATTATTTTGTTTTGAATTACATTGGCTATTAAAGATATTTATGACTTCCTAAAGATATATTTGAAGAGATATGTAATTATTATATACAGCAATTATAAATAATATATAAATAGCATTATATATTACCTTAATGTAACTGCTAATCGTTCTGTGGCTCCAATCGGTTCTCTATATTTGGTTTGCTCTTTTGTAATATCGTTTCTAATTAGATTTAATATTTCATCAAAACTTTCAAAGTTCATTCTAAAATACGTGTAGAATTTATTTTCATGATTAGGAAGTTCGAGATATAATTTATGAAATTCGTCTTTTTCCTTACGTTTTTTATTAATCTCATGTACCCAAACATTCTTTTCTTCTCCTATAATGTAAGTGTTTAGTGATTAATAGTAGCAAACTATACCCAGTGACCAACTATATTTATTTCATATTTTATAAATACTTAAAAAATATTAAATCTTTCTTGAATATTAGTTATATTAATATAATATGCATAAAATATATTATAGAAAATATATTAGGAAAACATTTAAAAAATATAATATATTTTATGTAGCATTAATAATATTTTATTGCAAATGTTTTCTCAATATATTTTTCATAACTCTGCAAGAATATTTTGCTTTGTATTTCTGTAAATATTTATTTCATATAAAAAAAAAAGATTGAATTTTTGCTTTTGTACATTTGGTGCGTAGGACGAATAATATAAAATGGGTAAAATATGCATACATATTAAGTAGGTATGTACCTATTTAAAATGATAGTTTAAAGATTAAATTAGATAATATATATCTAATATGATTTAATTAGTATCTAAGTTGAGCGCTGTAACTTTTCTATTAATATATCTGCGTTTTGTATTATATTATTTGTAATATTTGTAAGTTGCGAACGTCAACACAACACCTCTATTCATTACGGTGCCGGTGTTATATGATTTAGTATTGTTTATGCATCTATGGATTAGGTACATAGAATGCATACGCGCACGTGCGTATTATCAACGTTTTCATTCGTTTGTCCGTTATATGTTATAGTTTACAATAGTATACGATTAGGGCAGATTAGGGTTAACTGTGTAATTAATTGTTGCGGGGTGTTTTTAGTTTTTGTGGTGACTACGAGGTAAGCAAAACTTTGAACATGTCATGGCATTTATAAGATAATTGGAATGCTCAATATCGCTATGTACAGAAATCGTTTAATCATATAATTGTAGGAATTTATGCATCATATATGTACTGCATCTACCAGATAAATTGCTAGTTGATTTGCTTAAGAGATTCATCTCGGTAGATAAGCGTCATAACCTCAAATAGAGGTTAGAATACGTTGTGTTGTTTTATTGTTTGTACGTAGAATGTTTTCAAATATTATGAAATAAAGTAAAAATAAGTATCGTAAGTATTAGAATGTAGCAACCACTCCAATTATTGTAAATGCTCCAAATGTATTAGTAGGTGTTGATAATGTTGTACGATGTTTTATTCATGGTATGATCTAACACAATTGGCATTGTTTTAGAGGCCACAAGGAAACGCCATGAGAGCGCCACTACCGAAGATATGAAAAAAGCCATAGGGTTGTACCTGGCACCAGCCAAGGCTAGACTTAAAAATGAGTATTTTTCATTTTTATTGGCTTATTCAAATAAAATAATAATAAATACGTTTGTTTTTTATTTAGAACACTTCAATTAAAAAATAGTGACTAATTTGATAAACCTTCAGTATGCGTTAAAAGATGCCAGAATTATTGATTATTAACTTGTATGGTGAGTGTGAAAAAACAATTTCTTGCCTTTTAGACAACTCTATTTTTGTTTCAGCTTTTCGTTATGGACGTTACACATTCTAAATAACCAAGAACAGTTCTAGTTCATTTTGAGAAATTAAATAGATTGCATAAAAAAAATCTCAATTTTCATATAAATAATATTTTACAAATATTTTAGAAAAACTATAGCGCTTACATTAATTTTAAAATATGGAATAAATATTTTAATTGAATATTTTATCTATGTTTAGAAAAAAATATGAAAAATATATTCAAAAACCTCTCACCAAAAATATTTATGAAATATATTTTTAAAAATATCTATGTAATATTTCTGGCTGTTAGGGTAAGTACAAAAATTATAGACGCTTTTTCAAAAATAAATTAATGATAACAAAAATAATGAAAATAAAAACCTTACGTATTTACCTTTGCCTTTTATTAATACAGTCGCTATCATCCGCCAATATTGCAAGGAGCAATGCATCTTCGTTTATCAAACTATACATTTCTCAGATGACTGTATGAGCGCAATATTTTCATTCATTTAGACCTTATAGTCATTACTTTTTTTTTCAGCAACAGTACATATATTAACAAACAAAAAACCTTGAAAACTACAGAACAGCTCGCAGGGGATCAGGAGGTTCTATAGACTAAAATAACCTTTTACCTTATCCTCATGTTTTTCTTTCATAAACTGCACATTTTAATATTTTAAAAACTAAATTTCTGGGATTAAACAACCTTTATCTCTAGGATTATTTTTCTTAAACAACCACATATCGTACGCATGAATGAAAGAGTAACAGCCAGCATCAAACGAAACCAAATCGTGCGTGCATCACCTTCCCAATTACTCGAATCCGCATATAACACAAACTACATCGTAAATATACCCCCGGTTTACTTTCCAGCGACAGATAAGTCCTATTTTACTCATTACTAGCGGCTAACGGGAGCATAAATCAACGAAGTGTACCGGAAAGATGGAAAAACGAACGAGACGTAAACGGACTGAAAACGTAAGTAAGTACACGCATACCGCACTTTCGCTTACCGGTGTAACTGGGAAAGAAATCTCTTGTGATCTTCGGCCGACATAAATTACGCGGTCCGTGTACAAAGCGTCTACTAATTATTTTATACCTAAATCAAAATTTAATTGAGTGGTTCAAAGTAATCGTAAATGTTTTCGCGTGGATAATATGCGCGCGTCGCGCGGATGTATGGCGTCTGTGCGATGTTTATGATGGAACATAAACTGAGATTAAAATAAACACGCAGCTGCGCGTAAGCGACCGCTATTTCATAATTAATTTAGCTAATGGATAATTTTAATTGTGTTTGTGGGGGTACTGGGTTTTTAGGTAATTGTTTAGTGGAGTATGTAGAGAATTGTTATCCGCCTGCATAGATTTTTATTTCTCGCCAAATTAACACTAAAAAAAAAACTCTAAGCATGAATTTCTTGTCAAAACTTGATAACATTATTGGTGGATCACACGACTTATTACATAATCGTCTTCGTAGGTATTAATACATTTGAATGTATTTTATATGCTGGACAAAAAAAAATAAGGAAGAAAGAAGGTCTTGTCGACTTTATTTGGCACTGATGTACTCTAGACTCTAGAAAGCTGCATTATACACATATACTATGAGATTCAAAAAGATTGTCAATTCCCCTCCTATAGATAGTAACAGGGTGTAGGTATATGCCGCATGTTTGTAATGAAGGTTTGAACTAAGTCAGTGTTGGAGCACAAGAAAGTAAACGGATCTGTCATAAATAAGGAAAACGTAACCTATATTTGAACTCGCATTATATAAACGACTATGGATTGGTGTTTCTGCTTGTAAAAATGAAATGTAATTAATTTAACTTTACTAAATTATGATTTTATAATTCAGTACTAACTGGTGTTTAACTAAATTTATTTATTACTTAAAATTATAACATACAATTAGTATAATTATTAAATGACAAAACTGCATCTCTCAGTTCTTCTATGGTATGCATGCGGTTCCTATAGATCCTATTTTTTAGATAGCCAAACATGAAGTAATCTAATGGGGTTAGATCAGACGATCTTGGTGGCCATCTTTGTGCTCTAACGACCCTGTCAGCAAAAAACTGTTGAAGATATTGGCAGGTTTGTCGAGCAGTCTGTGCTGCAGCATTATTGATGAAAATAACCTGCTTCAAGCTCATTTTCTTGTAACTCTGCAATAAACAATTCCAACATTTGTTGGTAACGTTGGGCTGTTACAGTTTCTTAGAAGAAAATTGGTCCTAGTATTCGTTGCCTGGACATAGCTAACTAAACTCCAACTTTTACGGGATGCAATTGCGTTTCTCGAAATTCGTGTGGATTTTCTGCAGACCAGATACGATAGTTTTGTGAATTGATATAGCCTGTTAAATAAAACCAGGCTTCATCCGAAAAAAATGATTTGTTTAGCAGTCATCGTCCTTAAATTGTTATTAAACAATGACAATATTCAATCGCATATCGTGATCTAATGGTAATAATTCCTGTACCGTAGAAACTTTATAGGGGTGAAAATGTAACTTTCTTTTGACAGCTCATTGCGCTGAAGTGTATGATAAGCCTATAAAATTATAAAATGTAATAAACTATTTCACTTAATGTTAATATTGATTTTCACCTGTTTGTTGAGCTAATTACCACAGATAAATTCCCTTATTTTCTTACAGTATTCAGAAATACTATTGTTGGTGATATTAGATGTAAATATAAACGGTTTGAAAAAAATTATAAGATAAATAATCGAAAGATACTACAACACGTACGCCAATGTCGCTAAATGTCAAGAAATTCATTTAATGTAAGAAATTTGTATGTAGCTTCGCTCATTAAATTGGTAATAAGTATAGATAAATTTTTCCGGAAAACAGTTTTTTTTATTACGACAATCATTTTGAATCTCATAGTATTTTATCTTAATGTTCACATCAAATCAATTGTTTAATTTAATAATCACATTTAGAATTACAATTAAAAATTTGAATGCAATTTTTATCTAAGGGCACATTCTCTAATTTATCACTTATATCTTGTTTTCGAACGTATTTATTTGTACATTGTTTTCAACAACAACATACTTGTTTGTAATGTCAATACATACTTGTTTGTAATGTCAATATTGTTTTTGCTTTCATTTTATGGTGTATAAGCACCACTTCCTGTGCTTGTAATCCCTTCTTGACTGACCGCCGATACTTGCTCGTAGAAGAACTGCGTGGAAATTAGCAAGGATTGATAGACTCCAGATTTTGCATACTTATTTCGACCAGAACTGGAATTTGCGGGCAAAAGAATTGTACCAATTCTGACTAAAGGAATACCGACAGATTAATTCATTTGTGACAGTTCAGCTACCTACATTTTGATAGATAATCCCACACGCGCCTTATATCTTGGCATCAGCTAATTGACAAGCGAGACTGCAAACTTCTCAGCCAGAAAGATCTGATTCATTGCTGCTTTTATCTTGAAATAGGCATGGGACTTGCATGAGAAATCTAGGCAACTAGAACGCACTGCGATTTTAAAGCCCAACCTTTTGATAACTACTTTCTCCATTACTTGACTCTTTATTTCCATGTAATGCGCCTTTTATTTATATATATTTACTCGCTGCAAGGAACTTTATTCTGCCCGTTTGGCCTGCTTATGTACATATACAGACTCACCTGATGTATATAATCTTCCTTGTGTACATAAAATTGTTTAATCAAAATACTCATCTTTTGGTTAATTATTAGTACTTAGCTACTAGTAGAGCAATTTATTTAATTTATTTTGCTTATCTTATCAAATTAATACTAGCAAACATAACTTTCTTTCACCTCCTGTCAAATACGTACAATAAATTCATTTTGCAAATTTTATTTTGCCATCGCCATCTGTGTTTTAAGGGATTTGTTTAGCTAGTATAGTAATCTGCACAAGCCAGTATTTGATTTACTGTTACAAGGAACAATTAAACAAATGTTATTTCAAAATATTAGTTTGCATTCTACAATATCTAAATTCAAGAAATTGCCATGCATTAGATGCATTCTCAATGTTAATGTAATTTTATAATTAATGTACAATGACATTGTTTATTTAAATTATTCAGTTGCTTGCAAAAGCCATCAGATGGACGTTGAAACGGTGCAATTACAAACAGAATTAAATATAAAACTTTGGTTATCCATCTCGTAATTATTTTATTTTGTTAAATAGCAAAATTGTATTGATCTAATTGTAAGAATTATTTTTCAATAAGACAATACCACATTTAAATTATTAAATTTCCTATTTTAATCAACCCATTGTCATCAATTTCACTAATCTTAAATCGTAAGTATATCCTTTTTAATACCAGATGGCAGGCAGGGGGAAAATTCCTGAGCACAACAACCTAGAGGACGCGCCAGGTATCAAAAAATCACGACTGAGCAGTTACCCCCATTTATTCTTAGTATAAGCGGGGAAACTCTGGGATAGTGTTGTCGTGTGTCAATGCTATTGATCGACTTTGTAAGATAAAGAGAACATATAAGTTAAAAAACCTTGGGATTTTATTTTTTAATGGTTCGAAATAATTAGAAGTGTGAAACAATGCAAATAGTAACGGATTTATCTCAGGTAAGTAACATGATTTCAACAATTACGGTTTTAGGTAGTAATTCCAAATTTTGCAATATACTTTAATCATAGAATGATAAAATCCGAGGAGCGAAATATTTCTAAATTCTCGTGTATTTCTGATGTTTGTATCTACCGCAGGAGCCATCCAAACTCCAAACAGCTAGATACGTTGTTATATGCATGATGCGCACGCTTCTGTTCGTAGTTGATGTGGCTCGTGCAGTATTTGATTCTATGCTTTAAGGACGGATAGATGCCAGCGTATGCAACATTTAATAATAGAAAATTCTGGACGTTTAAGTTTTTGCAAGTAAAATACGTACTTAATTATAAAATTCAAGATTGCCACCTTATACAAATTTTTACGCTGGTAATCAAAATGGTGCACACATCAAAATAAAATTTGTGAATTATAAATTAAAATAAATTAATCTGCTTGTTTTTTCGGTTTATTTCATATAGGCGTAGAATATCTTCTGAGGGAAAAACGGCGCACATGTCAGGTCAGGTACGAGAGCAGCGAGTGGGGGCTCGAGCAAAAAGTACTTCAAATTACGGAGAATGACCCGAACAGGAACATTCCTTGGGAAAATTGCCGTTGGAGCAAAATTACCCAATGTAGGTAAACTATGGGTAAAATATTAATGTTATCAAATTTGAATTAAGGTAACCATTATTTTAGTTTGGAATAGTATAATATTACATAAAAAAGCCATTAAAATTTCTAAAAATTACTGGAGGCACGTCCGTCTCTTACGAAGGTTGGCTAGTGAATGATTCGAATTATAAATTCTATAACATTTATAGACAGGGATAGTCTTCATAAGCAAACAACTGTCCTGGAGAAGTCCGTCAATTACATCAATATGAAGGAAATATATTATGATATTTAACATATGAGAATGTTCATATAAAAAAATGCTACTATGAGATGTTTAAACTAAATTTAAAAAAAAATAATTATTATGAAATTATGGAATCACCTTACATTCACATAAAACAAAGGTAGGCGTGTACATATCATAAAGAATACTTTTGAAAAGTTACAACAAATTTGACTACATTTAAGTAACAATTTAAAAATTATGTTTTTTTTTCTTTTTTTTTCTTGAGGTAGCGGCTTCTTTTAAAATGAATTAATTTTTTTTACCAATTAAAACATTCTTTGACGTTTCGACAATTTTTTTTTATTATTGTCTTCTTCAGAAATTATTTATTACAATTAAATTTTTTATCTATAAATAATAACAGTTTAAATTATTAAAATTTTAAATTCTATAGATGAGTTTATACTTACACACATTTAAAGACAACACAAAACATTTTAAAAATTACTTTAAAATTTACATTTTTCTAACCATTACAAACAAGGTTATTTGTCATGTATACTGTAAAAAAAGTTGCCTACAATTTTACCGGTAAATTTGCTTCATAAGGTAAAATTTCTACCATCTAGTAAATTTCACATGCTGATGTATTTTTCAAAGATTGTACTGTAAAATTCGTATGTAATATTTATATGAAATGTATAATTTGCCGAATGCGTACAGTTAAAGAACCTAATAACCAATCATATTGCGGCGAATTTAAGTAAAAATAAATATAAAAGATCCTCAAATTTTTACCCAAATTTAAATATCCAAAAAAATTGTCAATTTTATTCTTTTAAGTAAATTTTGATGGTAAACATAAAATTGTACATGTTTTTTCTTGTATTTTCCTTTCGAATTTTTATTACATCTTAAACTTACATGAAAAAGCTATAAATTTTACCGAAATCTTTTTTTCCATTTTAAATGTCCTAGAAAAAACATGTAAAACAAAATTTACATGATTTATTGTGGTAAATCCACAACGTTATTACATGCAATATTCCTATTTACCATGGCAAAATTACTGTAATTTTTTACAGTGTACAATATTACTATGTGTGAAGCATACTAAATTTAAAGTGCCGAGATTTATATTCAAAACAACGCGCAAGGCCCGCTCAGCGATGGGCTTTTTTAATAAAAAATTGTTATTGTCAATTTACATATATAGTAACGGTGAAAAGTGGTATTTAAATGATGGGTGCATAAATTTTAGATAAACATTCTATTTCTGTTTTATCATTTATTGAGTTTTTATGTTTGTTTATTTGGATCATTTCTAATATGCATCACGCTTTATAATTGCTTTCTTTATTTAAAATCGTTGTACTATTGAAATTGCATTTATTGTGTGTTTTTTTAATGCAGTAAGATTATTCTGAACGAAACTGTCGAAACGTCAAAGAATGTTTTAATTGGTAAAAAAAAAATTACTCATTTAAAAAAAAGCCGCTACCTCAAGAAAAAAAAAGAAAAAAACATAATTTTTTCATTAACGCCTAAGAACAATTCCATCAAAAAAATTTAAAAATTGTAGTAAAAAACTTTACATTGAGTATGCACCACCCTGCATGCACGTTAATTTAGACTAAACTAATAATGATGGTATACCAATGAAATTAGATTAAAAACATACATAGAAATCCTATTAAACTAAATTTCTGCCAAAATAAATACACTGTGAAAAAATATATTCTTTCGAAATTGAATTCGATCCAAACTTTAATCTGTCAAAATCTGCTATAAATATGTAACACTCTGATTCTAATATCTGATTTCCATCTGTAGGTATCTTGATCAAATTCGTGAAGGGAAATTTGTGAAGAATGATGCCATAGACCAAATTGTCAAATGCAGAAGTCTTCTGCACCGTTAGGCCGTTTATATTGTGATATTTTATATCGTTTTTATATTTTTAATAGATAAAAATAATTCATACGAGGGTACAATTAAATAAACCATGACAATATATGCCGAAATTTCACCATCCAAGATAAATTTCTAATTTAAGAGCTAAAATTCTGTCTAGATTATTATTTCCCCATTACACCTATGCCAACGACGTTCTCCACCACCAAGTACTGCGGTACAGATCCGAACCGGTTCATTTTTTACGGCCGTTCCGCATCTCCCACCCCCAATAAACTCCGAGAGTCGAACCGCGAACTCCCCGTACTCAAAAATCCCCACCGTATCGCCACAGTCGGGGCTTAATTTTTATGAACATCGTTCCGAGGTACACCGGAACCGTGTTATTCAACTGCCGGTGCCGCACGAAACGCGAGCCTCCTCCCCATGGCCCCCCGCGCTTCCCCCTCTATTTCTCCACCATTGCCCGCGAAAATCTCACCCAAGCTTCCCAGCGGCGGGGCAAACTTTATGAACTCACTTTTTAAAGGATTTTAAAGGATCGGTTAACGGGTTTTAACAAACCAACCCCGCGGGGCGAAGTGGATGGCGTCGTGATTACTTCTTCTTCGTCTTCTCCTTCTTCTACTCCCGCCTTCCTTCTTATGTAGGAAGTATCTTCGCCCCCGCAACTCTGGAGCAAGTTTTTTAATATCCAACAAGCGATGGCGTTAAACGCGACACGCAATTTTACGAAATTTTATTTTTATGGCGCGGTATTAGGTTTGGGGGTGGCGCGAAGACGCGGGCTATATCTTAGGGATGGGGGTTGTTTGCGTGAAAATATTTTTTTTTTTGATGGGGAGAACCGAGCAGGAATGTTCCAGATTTGGGCAATACTATTTGGATTAGAGTAAGAACTCGCTGGGTGTATTAGGGGTGGTATCAGGGTGCGTTTACTTCTATAAATGTAGGCGGTAGTATCATTATCTTTGATTACTTTTATATCTTTCATCTCTTTCCGCGCTAAGTCCCTAATACATTTTAAAAATATCTTCCTCAAAGGCTTCAATTACTATTTGGAGTATTTCCATAACGACAGAGCTATGTATATACTTCCAACCATAGTCTCAAGTTGTAAAGATTTTTTTCTACCTACATATTTTAAGGGCGCGTCTTAACTTTAATATTAACGCCACACAAATTTGTGAAACTCTTGGTACGGCGAATTAGAGATCCCAATAATTTTCTTATCAATATGCAGATGACATGGATGTGCGATAGTTTATGATCAGAAAGCATAAATAATTTAATTTATGAACAAGATTCTCGCAATGTATCTTTCAACTAAGATGTTGATCATTGTGCAGACGCCCAGAAAAGAAGTTATATCTAAGTTAGTTGAGTTAATATCTGTTATGAAACCACAGACTAACAGTTTTTATGTGTTTTATTTAAAAAAGTTAGAGTTGCACCAACCAGAAAAAGCTTAAGAATTTTATCACAGCTTTCCTTAAATATCAGAGATGATAGAATCAAAAAAAAAATATATCATCAGCATACATTACCAGAAAGTTATCCTGAAATAACATGTCTAGGTCGCTAGTGAAAAGAATAAAAGGAATTGGTTCCTAAACGGGACCTGGCGGAACTCCTACGTTGCTGGCTTTACTATTAGAATTAACAATCACACTTTATTTATGAAAACTAAATTATTACAAATCACCCTAACCCCGTGCTCCACCTAAAAAGGTACTACACGAGGCTACCTATTCTAAGTACCTACTATATGAGTTCCATAACAATTGAAATGTTTCTACTCTAACTAGATAATTTCCCTATGATTCTTAATAACAAAAATATAATACAACCTCCGTACGCGACCGCCACTCATCAGTGAGTGGACATTCAAATAAAACATGCCCCGCTGTATCTACCCCACCACACTCACAAAACGAATCATTAACCCTCCATATTCTACATAAAATAAACAATCACAGGTAATCCGGTGTTATGATAATTAATTGCCACATACTGTCACCTGTTTCGCAAAAAAAAACTAAACTCAATCATAAACCATTCCTCTAAATCCGTAATCAGTTTACTAAGCAAAATCGAGTGATCGAAAGCCCTACTTAGATCACAAAAGATCCCGAGGGCTCGCGTCAGCTTCGACACTAATCAATTCCTCTTAAAAAATGGAGCATGGCGGTATTAATAGGCTTCCCATTCCAAAACCCATGTTGTTTGTCGGTAATTAAGCTATTGTCAGTAATGAATTTATATATACGTTTGAGGAAACAGTAATCAAAAATCTCAGGGAAAGCAGAAGTCACCGCAATAGGCGAATAATTATACAAAACATTGCGATCATTCTTTTTATAAACTGGTACGACTCTAGTCAGCTTCAATCTGGAGGGGAAAACTCCACTGGGAAATAATAAATTTACCAAATAAACTAATGAACCAATAATAACTCATTATTTTTTTTGTTATTATAAACATTGGGATTTCATCAAAACCATATAAACTTTTATTTTTTAGTTGATGCAAATTAAATTTTGAAGCTCACCAGGCTCAAAAGGTGCAAGGAAAAGGAATTTTAGAATTGGTAACAGATAAAGCAATATTTGTTGTAAGCGTGGTCTTATTTGAAGGTTCAGAAACTATTTTCCAGTATGTTTTAGCTGAAATGTTTGAGCTTGCAATTCTGTTCTGGTAATAAGTTTTCTTGGAACCTGAAATTCAAGCTAGATAGAAAATATCAGGTTATAATACCAGATAAGAAGGATTGGTAGACATGTACTGCAGTAAGAGCGGGTTCAAATTGGTATACAGACGGCTCCAAAACGAACTACGGCGTCGGAGCTACACCAAAAAGCCTAAAAGGGCTCTTTTCAAGCTGTTCCAAGATGAGGTTGGTGCAATTCACCATTGTGTCAGAGAAGTAGAAAGATGGACCGAGCCAGAGAAGAGCGTCGCTATCTTCTCTGACAGTCAGTCCACACTTAAAGCGATCCGTAGGTGTGAACTCTAAGCTGATTTGGGGCTGGCTAAGCGCCTTAAAGGAGGTGGGCATCCCAAGGGAATTAATATTGGCCTGGGTTCTTAGTCACTCGGGCGTGAGAGGAAATGAGACGGCGGATGAGCTGGCCAGGCTAGGTTCGTCAATTTCATTCGTTGAAGACAAAGAGACAGGCAAAAGAGTTCCTAAAGGAGCAGAGGCCTGAATAAGGAGAGGAAGACTTCAAAATGATAGTAGGTTTGTTGACTGTGCCAATGTGACGGCCTGGCGAGGACAAGGTTTCTTGTAATGGGTGTGGAGCTAGCAGCTATATAGATCTAAAAAGGGGCCGTAGGCCAAACCAATCCTTATCTAATCTAATCTAGACACTTACACTTACACTTTGAAGCGCCTTACCACAAACTTGACTGCACTGGACGCACTCGCGTCCGTAATTGTTATTATATTATTATGTACACATATTAGATATAAGATCTTTTATTATTTTTCGTGCAGATTCAAGATAGATTTTAGTTTTAATTCCCTCATTATAATTTTAAAGAATTAATTTTTTTCGTTTTCTAGTTTGCTGTTTCATTTTTTATTTTTTTAATCACCTCGGTTTGGGTGAATAGAAGCATTGTGCTTGCTTTTAGTTTTTCATTCTTGTTTTTTTTTTTACTAGAAATTAAATTGTCCACGTTTAATTTTATTTTAATTTGATACCACGTGGATTTTAGTGAAAAAAGAATTATCTTCCTGAACAACTAAACCTTTTGCTTTGATATAGGAAATAGCATTGCCCTTTTGTAGTTTAGAATCAGTTGCAGTTTTTGATTTAGACCAAAGCCCTCTGTTCACGGTTTTTTTTTTCTGCTAAAAATTGTAATTAACTTGTTTTTTTTTCGTTTTTTTAATAAAATTCTTGGTTGTTTATTAACGTCATTCAAAATTCTGTTCTTTTGTTTTTAATTAAACCTTTTCAATTTTTGGGGTATTTAAGAAAGTCAGATTTCTTTCACCCACAATTTACTTTTCGTGTTTAGATTCATGTTTTAATTCGCGAGGGTAACTCTGAGATTAATTGTTCTTTTGCGCCCTTTAAAAGGCTATCCGTTGAGCTAGCTAATTTAATTTTTCATTTTTTTAAATTCATTTTGCATTTTCATATTCAGTCAGTACACAGCATATTTTTTTGGCGCCCAACGTGAGGCTCGACGTTGTTGTAATTGTAATCAGTAAATTTAAGATCCCATATTTTGGAATTTGTGAAAATTTCTCGTTGCATTGGTAAAGCTAATTTAATTTTTTCATTGTTATTTCATTTTGCATTTTCGTTATTACAATCAGTACACAGCAGTATATTTGCTGTGATTTACTGCCAGGAATCTGACTGAAAAATGTGTTTAATTAATATATCATCATCGATAGACTCTGATGGCCATCAGTCTACTTGCTGCCTAACGTGATACTGGCATCCGTTAAACAAGTCGTATGTTAAATATACGGAATTTGTATAACTTTAGAACACGTCCATCTACAATTTATAGGAACTTGAAAATATGTTTCTACAAAAAGGGTCGATAAATTAGGGAAATTCTTTAGGAATTGAGAATTTTTGCATCTGGAAGTAATATCGATTAGTACCTTTAGAACGTATTTCCTTATAATGTAAAAGAAATAACAAAAGCTCCTACCGTAAAATTTCCCCAACAAAATTGCACAGATTATTTATTTAAATCCCACCTCAAACTCTCCAAACCGTAATTCCGATCATCCCTTAAGCAAATGTTATTTTTATCGCGCCGGTGACGAGCTTAGACTTCTCATCGCCTACCGCGGTGGCCTTAATCCCTACTCGGTGTAAGTACGAAATATTAATTTCGGTCAAGCCCGGACCGGTCACTTCGGTCAGGAGTTTATGAATAATAATTACCGGCCGTAACAAGGATTCGGAGGACGTCCCAGGGCGGCTTGCGGCCGACCAAGTCGGTACCGGCCGCATTTCCGCAGGCGTCGGCAGCGGTGTAACCGCAGCGGTCACTACTCCTTCTCAATTTATGCGAAGGTTAGACGCTACCGTGGTCAAATGAATGTTACCACGGTGATATCATGAAGCAGCGTGATGGGTAGTTAAAAGAATCTGCGGTAATTTTGGTAGTAAACGAGATTTATGTGAATTGGTGTTATCTAAAAATGATAAATTGCTGTTGCCAATTGAATATTGTTCTTATAAAAACTTTTAAAGTAATTATAAAAGAATTTGATTACTATGGGTTTTTTAGAACTTCTACGGAACGAACGACTACACTATTATATAACTATCAGATTGTTTTTTTGTCTAATAATTAGTGTAGTAAGAGACACATGAATATCCGATTTTATATCCGGTATCGTTTATATGTCGCACAACAGTCACTGATTCAAGTCTCCCACAGCAATACCTCTCTATGTGATCCTTAAACCTAGTTCCGATCGCACGCTTTGTTCGTCAATGTAAACTTTATCATATCCGCTACAATCGATTTTGTAAATGCCCGTTCTTTCAATTGAGATGAGGTTTATCTTTTGTGTTCCCTAAAAGATTTCTCAGTGTGTTACGCGAGGTGAAGCAAATGTTCATATTTTGTCCTTTAAAAACGTCGCCTAAAGTTTTTGAAACACGATTAAAAGGTAATTTGACAAACTTTTTTGTCGCGATTGTCTTCTGCAGTTAAGGTCGTGGCACTTCTTAGATAGTGCTTATACTGGACTCTCTTTTTACACCATATATCTCGCCTTGTTCAGTAACAATTTTATGAGTCTATTAATTAGGAAAGTAATGCTGGCCATTTCATGTCGTCCGCAGTGATTTGAATCCGCCATTATGAATCTATTTGCATTGACTTTTTTTTCTATAGATATCTAAAAATTATTGGTCAAACTTCTCAGATGTTAAAAATTGAATAACTCAACATAAAAGTGATAGTCGTAAAGGTAAACGTTCATGTGCTTTGTCTTTACATTTTCAAAATTTAGAGCACAATTTTAATAAATTATGATAACACTAAAATTCTTGATATTGAAAATAATTACAAAAAGAGGTTATGTCTAGAAATGGTGCATATTAACAGCAATCAAAACTCAGTTAAATTTAAAACAGACACAAATCAGCTTAACTATATTATTGTAACATTTTACATAATATCTAGTAACAATATTTATTGACAAAACTGTTTTTGTGACTTTTTAACAATTCTAAACTCCCAAAACTTTTAATTATATTATTATATTTAAATTTGTAAGTGTTATTCTCATATTTTCATTACTATTGCTCATATTATTTTATAATATTGTGGAATTCCTCCTGAAGAAGTCGTTAAATAAATGACGAAGTACTGAGGTCATATAAAGTAATTTTTTATTAAATAGACCGCATTATCCATATATCCAATTTTATTCCTTAACGAAGTCCGGTCGGTACTCCTTCAAATGATATCTAAAAATCTAAAAATTATCTTTCGTCCTACCGTGTGTTTTTTCGAATGTCCATTTTTGACTTTTTAATTTTTAGATTTCGTACCAGGACGTTATAAGACCTGAAGATGGCATTTGTGAGCCGAAATATGTGGTCAATGTAAGGACGTTTTTCTTCTTTTTATGCATTATTACATACCACATTCATGGATTTAAACATACAAATACGTAAATATATTTAATATTCTATTTTGATTAATTTCTGTCCCTACAAAAGCTACATATGGACTAACTATATAATAGTAGTAAAAATCGTGACTTCAGTTCCATCGAAATCAAAGTTTTCAGGTTACCGGTTCTCCTCCTCCTGAGTTATTGGCACTGTGTTAGCAATCTAAAAAAAATCTGTTAAATACTCCGTGATATAATATAATGAATATAAATATAATAAAATATATAAAAACACCCAAATGACAAATGCACTCTAATTACTGAAATACTGTCATATTCACATAATGATCAATTAAATTTTAATTTATAATTTAAAATTTATTTAAAAAAAAATATAAATGAGATTTTTATATAAGTTTAGATGCTAAGATTTAATTTCTTAAGGAAAAAGTATCAAGAGGGGTTTCAAGTTTTTAGAATCCGATAGACGTTAAAAGCCAATTGTGAACATTTAAGCTTTTAATGTCCAGATTCCAGTATCCTGACAGAAATGGAAAAAGCACGCGCCGAACTTAAAAAAAAATATTGAAATAGAAGCTCGACATCAACAAAAATCTGACAACTTTGCAAATGACAGAAGAGTAAAGTATATTGAAAGCGGCGAATAGTATTCAAGTAAACAATAGAATGTGACAATTGAGTCACGACTGTAGTCCGAGTGTTTTCCAAGAATTGAAGCCGTTTTTTTTTTTCTATATTGTTGAATTACTCTGGCTAGAGATGTCTTTTGATGTGCATTATTTTTTTCCTTGCCTTAACTTAGCAATTTCTTAACAATTTATAGTTTAGTCACTTTTTCAAACTACTCGAAAAAAAAAAGAAAAAGGAACTCTGAGATATTAAGAGAATTTATGTATTATATTTTGGCGCCCAACGTGGGGCTAATACGGGACATAAATAGTGAGCTTGTAAAATAACGGAATTTGTTCTGCTAGAGAAAACATTATTGTATAACAGATATAATTTCATGATACGACTGCAAAATGCATCCAATGCAGTTTTGTCTGTCAAAAAAAGTAATAAATCACTGCCATCGTTCATAACGCAATAGACCTTAACGATTCAGCGCTTGTCAAGTTGCAACCACTACTAAAAAGTTTATTAGCAACATACACATACAGTGCACAATACAAGTACAGCACTAACAAACAGTGCGCGATACTTAATTTCCAACTACGGCACTTACGTTTAATATGCGTCCGCACGATGTAAATGCTATTTTAAAAGGCGCCCAGGAGTCTATATCCGCGAGCATGTGTAACCGATTTAACGGCCGTCAATTCCAGAAGCGCTCTCGCCGACTTCGTCCCGGCGAACGCAGTAAAATTTTATACGCCGAAACACAACACTTCAGCCGAGCGAATGTGTAATGTGCAGATATGTACGTTGGTGTATCGGTGTAAGCGACCGTTTTTACGTTATCTCCGTCAATTGGACCGTAAAATTTTACGGTGTTGCATAAATATCGGGCGTGTCGATCGCCTGCAACGCTCGGAAGGCGATGTTTTTGTACATATTATTGAAAATTAAACGGTCAGTACGAGTTGTTTTATGATGTATTAAAAGTACATTGTGGTTACTTCGTATTTGTGCTTAAATTCTTAAGCAGTGTGAACGTGAAGTAAATACTTTTCACTGGGCTGTTGTAACGTTTACAATCAGGCAATCATCATCATCTCTTGTTCACAAATTGGGTCGGAGTTGTTGCATAGATGAGTTGATGCTTCATTCAGTGCTTTATCTTTCGTAAAGCACTGAATGAACCATCAACCATTTTATTTTTCGTCCCGAGTTTGGATGCTTATTTTGTTCAGTCTGCTTGAGCCCAAATAAAATTCAGCACCACAATTGGTGGAATATAGAGTGTGGTAACAACCACTTAAGGAATAAAATTATTTTTCATATTATCGTAGAGTCTTATGGAAAACCTCGAACACGCAAATTTTTAATTTTAAAGATATGTCTTTTAATTGGCGTTTGAAATATCATGTATATTGTATATATGTATATATTCATGGAATAACAACATAAAGCAAATGATCTTTCTTAAATTGAATACCCTGCATATTTCTTATTTTTGAAGTTTCCTTAATAAACTGATTTCAACGACCTATTACCCTTTACTTTATTAGGATATGAGATTATGAAAAAAAAAATATTAAAATTACTGTTACAGTTTAACGTATTAAATTTATTTGTTGGCAATAATATAATTTGCAGTCACATTTTTCTCTAACTTTTTCCAAAACTTGAGGTGAAATATTTCTTATTTCTGTTTGCATTTTTTGTTTGAAATCATCAATATTGTTTGGTGTTGTAGCATATACTTTATATTTGAGATATCCCTATATAAAAAAAAAATCAAATCTGACAGATCTGGTGATCTATTTGATCACTCAATTGCACCTCTTCGACCTATCCATTTATTAGGATAGGTCTCATTTATATAGTTTTTTACAAATACAGCAAAATAGGATGTTACCCTATCTTGCTGAAACCAAACTTTTTCACTTGGTAAGGTCGGTTCCAGAACAGGACAACGTCATTTCTAATGAGATCTAAATATTTTACCGTTGTTGTAACAGAACGGGTTTTCTTGTCTGGAAACTTTTGGGGATGGCCAGCCCAAATTCATATAAGACAAAGCCAAATTCCGTCTTACAGACAACCCCTCCTGCTCTTTTGACCGGCGAGCCACTGCTGAAAAACAAACAAACTAATTGTCCGATAGGGAATGGTTTTAGTAATTTTAGCCAAAGATGTTTCCCAACGGTTTTCCTCCGTCAGTCGAAGCAGGGCCGTTAGTTAGCCTAAAGATTGACGACTTGCCCACCTCGTCGGCTTTCTCTTACCGATGATGACTTCCTCTCCAACCCCTTACCATGGCTACCAAATAAACTTCTTTCGAGTTTGGTATGGTGAAATAATAGAATGATTACTTTTTACACTAATATATTGAATAAATTTTGTGACAATAGAGTTAAACTAACAATCTACAAACTAATAAAATAACAAGCAGAAGACAAAACGAAACACAACTTTTAAAATAATTTTTTTAAGTTTTTCTTGATAATTTTGATTAACTTAAATTCTAGTAGTTCATACTTACAAAATTATTTATTAAGGGAGCGAGAGAGAGAGAGCGAACGAGTTACGGTTTTTACGTAATTGTAATGGTTAGTTTTAAGCAGAAATGTTACCGGCCGATATGGGTAATTAATTCTTCCTGTATTCCAAATTATAAGGCACAAAACTTACACAACATTCACAAAAACTTAAACAAAGAAAAGGGGGAATTTAAACGGATTTAGCACAAAATCAGTAATCACCTCTCGAGGAAAGCTTTTTCTTCCTGTTTTCGAATTTTTAGGCTTATTGTGATTGAAGATTAAGAAAATTTGAATTTTTTAACTTTAAGATATGGATACGCCCGGAGGAAAATGGGGACGCGTGCTTATTCCTGAAGCTTATTCGAAGGACCGCGGACTAATTAATTCAAAAGTTAAGGATTTTTATAAACTTTGGTTGTGACGTTATTTCGCACCGATAACTAGTTCGACTCTCTTTACAGGAAGGCGCAAGTATGACCGAGGCGTTATTTTTCTGATCTCCAAACGCTCTTCTTGAGAGTATCGTGAGATCCGCTGGTCAGCATTTGTAGCATACAATAAACATAGAAGCAGATAATATACAAAGTAATACCGTATTATCTCAACTACGCGAGTCTTTAAACGAAAATAAACTATTATTTCCTGTGAAGTAGACGCTGCTTCAGCGAATGCCACCTTACTTATCATCTACGTCTTAATAAAATGAATTTAAATACTTTGTATTATACAGGATGCAATTATATGGTTACCGATGATGTCTGTCTGCCCAGACGTTTCCCCTTTTGGGGATATTGCATATGTATCTCACGCATCCAATGAGGATTCTCTGCTGACCAGTACCTAAAGTTCTGACCATTTCACTTCTCCTCTCAACGTGAAAGTTAATTCATTCAAAAAAAAAAAAAAAGGATAGAATCAAGGGTTACTTATTTTTGTTTAGTGTATTCATTAATTTTTCGTAGAACTGTATTTTACGATCTGAACGGTCTTCTGTTAATTCCTGTAGAAATATCATCTTATAAGAACGAAGATTTTATTGATAGAAATATTTTAAAACAGTTAGATGGCTAATATTATTTTCTTAAGCTATTTCGCGTGAATTCGATGTTGGATTCTCTGCAACATTTACTAAAATGTCTATTTTCGGATCGTCTTCCATAAAATGGGATTTTCTTTTTATCGGCCGGACATGTTCAAGTTCTCTAAACTGTGAATTAATTTTGTAAACGGTTCTTTGCGAAATATTGGGCAATTTACGATACTTCTAATTAAAGATATCAGCAACATCTACTTGACTTCTGCACATATCTCTCTAATCGATCATCATCAAAATTTCTATACGATGATTTTTTGTTAAATATCGCATTGTTTATTAAAGACAGAATGTCTTTCAAACAGATAATTTACTAAAATGTTTTCTATCCCTGTAGAAGATAATGTCATACTGAATTTATTTTATTGTTTCGTTGCCTAGTTTATATTTATTTTGGTGCAAACGGCAATAAAGATTCGTAGGTATAAGAATAGTTGTGTATTTGTACTAGGCTACTACTAGACCCACAAACCGTACTCATACAAGCAAAACAGTTTCTTGCCGTATGATACACATTACTTTTCGAGCCGACAAATTTTAATTTTGGATTGAAAACAGATAATAAATTTGGATACTAGCGAGTTGACAGTACAGGTTGAACATACAGGTGAATAGCTTAGTATTTCGACATTTTCGAACTTATTTATCAATAATAAGTGCAATGAAGACAGTAGTTTATGTTAGTAAGGTTGCACAGCAGTTTAATAACAGTTTATTACACATCTGTCATGTCGAATGTAGTATGCCAACCTCTAGTAACATTTTGGCCGGCCTGGCCGAAAAATGAAGTAATGCAAAGTGAGTGTTTCTGGATGAAGGTCCAAAAATGCTTTTTTTTGCAAATGCTAGGTGAAAAAGTTTTACACCTGTGTGTAAATTTTCTTAGTACCGGACTTTGCTTTCCGAATTTAACTCTTTTGAAAATATTATTTCCTCACTTAGGTGATAAGTCTTATAGGTCGTTGAAATCAGTTCATTAAGGAGACTTCAAAAATAAAAAAAAATATATTGCTATGATATCTAAGGTATGGAATCTATTTGAAAGTCATTTAGAACAGGATTTTAAACTCAATGATCTAGTAATTCAAAGTGAGGCGTGTACTCAGTTGCCTACTTTACAGGCGAATTATGAATTTGTTAAGATGTTTATTTAAAATGAACAACATTAGCATTAGATGCTAAATTTGCCTTAATAATATAAACTGTATTTTATGTTAATTCAAACTGACTGGTTATCTTTTTATGTTTGTGTATATTTTTGCTCGGAAGATTTTTCTTTCCTCGCGATGTTTTGTTTTTAACGTTTGGCGTATTCCCCTCAAACTAGAGAAAATAACGGTATTTTTAATGTCGGCTAGCGATATCTTTCAAAATTCAGGTTTGTTGACCTGTGTGATAATCCATCGAAAGGCTGTTACCGTTGAATATTGAATTGAATCCGCATTCTGTTGGTGGCTACTAGACACGACTGTGTCTTAATCTTCCTAACGTTTTTATGAATCAGCACATTTTAAAAAATTATCACAGTTCCAGAAGTAGTTGTTACCGTAAAAAATCTCGATACAATTTTGCTCCTGTTTATGTAATCCTGTTATCGAATACCTGTAATTTTTGCCAAGAAAATAATCCTATAAAATTTCCCACGAAGATTTCCCGACCAGATTGCCTTTCCATGCCATTGACCGAGACGGGGGCCGTCTAACTGAACTCCATTCCAGCACCAGATTTGCCAAGCGTCGTGTCCTTTTCAGTTAGTATTCCATTGAATTACCACACCTAAAACAGATACAGATAGATGGCGCCGTTATTTATATGAAATTTAATTTATTATATGACATTTCAATAACCTCATTTAGTCTTTAAAAATGCCAGGAAAGTTCGAAGGCGTTCCGTGCCACCTAGCAGGTAGGAAGTTACTTTCCACAGTTTTCTTTTCACTTATTTAGGGAGGTCGCGTGGGTTGTATTGAAACCACTATTTTAATTAATTGATTTTATTGAAAAAAAAAAAAAATCGTAACGGACAAGCAAAATAAAAAATAATATAAATTGAATATAATAATAAATTGGTATTGAACTTTAAAAAAATGAAATTTTGAAATCCCGGGCATTGTGTTCTAAAAAACAGAGCAATATATACGGTGTTCAATTTAAAGAAGATCATCTACTGTGTGCTGCACTTACATGCATCACCCTGAAGGCGTATCTTTATAATTAGAACTTGACGTGTTCGAGCATTTCTCATAAAACTTTTGAATAACATGACCCAGCTATTGTTTACAAAACATGGGGTTTTCTTATCTTTTGAAAACATTTTAACAACATTTTAAGACCTTAAGATTAAAAATATATAAATATATAAACATATTTATGAATGAAAGGATATTTACTTTACATATACTGTCACTAACCACATTCAATGGATTTCAACATACAATTGCTTAAAGTATTTCAGAATTAATTAAGTAACTTGACATGGGTGCACTACAAAGGTAGTGCAGTGTGTAACCAATAGAGGAAGACTAACTTATTATTAATAAAAATTATGTTTATATATTTTTTTTGAAATTTTAATCAATTACTACCTTTTAGTAGATAAACGTTTCTACCAAGTTTGGTCAAAAAATGGCCACCCTGTCTTGGTGTTTCGATTTCTATGTCGCAGAGTATACTTAAAGATGTTCGAATTTAAATAGTTAACTCACCGTGTTGCAACTAAGAAACGTCAAGAGGAAACGTCATCTAAGAAAATGGAAGAAAATTAATGCTAGCAAAACGCTTTCGAGATATTTACAGGTGCCGGTGACAGACGTTTCGCGAATGTTAATTGTGAAACGTTAAAACAAAAGACGCTTGCGTTCGTTCATATTGTTTCCCAACGCGGCAGACGACTCCCCCGCTCCCTGAAGGCGAAGACCGAGATGAAGCCAGGAGCGTCAACTGAGCAACGGTGACGAGCTGAAATTACGTACCATGTAAGATCACGCGGTGGCTTCGTTTGCATAAATTTTACTCTGCCGGAATTAAGAGCGAAAAAGGGAAGACGAGCACAAGTAGAGGGAGAACACGAGGGTGGATGCTGGCGAAATGAGTTTACATACATTTAGCGTTGCAGAAAACTTGCGACGGCTGGTGTGCTTAAAATTCTGATTAGTTTATTGAATTTAACAATGTTTCTGTTTATCACAAATTTTGAATGCATTTTATAATCTTCATGGTGATGCATGTGTTTAAGTTCCCTGTCAAACTTCTTTGAAACAATTATAATAATAGTAGTAACATAAGCCTTGTTCGCCCAATAGGAAATCCTACAAACAGAATCAATAGAAAAACATTAATTTCTAAAACAATCACTGTGTGACACGATAAAAAAATACAAGCAAATATATTGCGATAATATAAAGGTAACCAAAAAATATATTTGGTTCAAAAATTGACCAATAAAAATGTTCACGCTACGGCATATATGTGGAACAGGAAAGCAAATAAGCACACTTAACCTCATTGTGCCATAAGTTTGTATAGAAAACAAGTTGTAGTTGATATTTCTTACAGGGTATTAGACACTATGAATTTTGAACGAAAGGAACTTAAGTAAACTTAAGAAGAAGTTCTTCAAGAAATCTTCGTTGTAGTCTTTGAATGGAATCTTGGTAACACACATAATAGGGATGTATGTAGGTAATATGTTTGTACCTATGTAAATAAAAGGGTGATGTTACACTGCGATCTAAAAGATCTGTTGTGTCTCCTATTACTGCTACTTTACGCTGGCCTTCCAATCCATTCCCTCAGAAAGTGTAGGATGTCAAGGGCCCAGTCTAGGTAAGTCTCCCTTTCGATTTCACATGCTCCCAGGTGCAACGCCCTTGAGTGCACGGTGCTACCAGTTTGAGAGAGGTTTTGAGTGTTCATCTGTTCCCACAAAGATCTAATTCAGATTCTTTTCCAATCCAGCTACTCAGTGTCTTTCAGTCTACAGTGGCCTGAAGTTTCCTGTTAAATATCGAACGTTGTTCTACTCAGGTTGATGCATTCTGTAAAGCTCTTCTGGTTTAAGTTTTAATCAAGAATTTTACTTTGTCGTTCTGGAGATTTTCCCAGTAACTGGATTTTCTCTGCTCATTTTTATTTTAGTTTCTTCAGTATTATACTGCTACTTAACCCCAAAAGGGTTCAGCCCTACAAGAATCCAGCTCTTTTTTTTGCGAGATTTCGTTTTTCGTTTCCTTCACTGTGTGACCGAACCGCAGAGGGTTACTTTATTCCATTTGCCTAGCCATTTAATTTCCCAGGCTTCCAACATCTTGGAACTGATTCATATGAGTTCAGGCACTTGATGTGCTTGACTATCAGACACATGATATTCCTGCTTTCGCTAATTTCTATCATATTGAACTGAACACTTTGCAATAGCGGTATTCCGCTTAAAATATACTTGGATATTTTCCCAAGCTTTCGAAAAAGCCTCTGTCGTTTTGGAGCCATCAGTATACCATTTGATGGCATTTCTATTCAAGTTCAAGATGGTGTTATGATTTTTAACATATCATCCCGGGGCATATCTCAGGTTTGATCATGACATAATAGGGATACCACATGACGCATAGCTGGTTTACAAAATGTAAGCCACTAAACATAAAATCTTCAATAGGTCTGGAGAATACAATTGACTTATCTCCGTTTTCGCGCCTATTTATATTTGGCGCGTTTGGTTCTGGATCAATCTACATTTTTGCCGATTTTTCTGCTGATCTGCTGGCAAAATAGGAAAGTCAAATTCAAAATTAAAAAAAGACATGGCGTGGCTAATAGTTGATGGAAACTTATTATTTTGGCAGTATAGTTGATGTGGATGCATCTCTTAAAATTTAATGTCAGGCAATTATTAAGAAACTACGAATTTTAATTTTGATATATGTATAATTAATACATTCCCGTGGTACTACATCATTAACTAGTTCAATTCTGCAAATCAACTTAACGTCATCGGATATGTAAAATATATGGTAAACCTTCTGATAGATCGTGCAAGAAGAACATAAAAACAGTGGTCCTTGAGTCCGGGGGTACTCCAGATGTAAATAAGCATATTATTGCTTATTTACATCTTTACATACTACCTAAAATAAATAAGCTCATGTAAACTAAATCTATTATAATGTACTGTTATTAACTGCAACAGTTTGCGTGAGATGCCAATTATGAGAGAAGGTGAGGAACGAATTCTTATTACATAATATAATATCTAATGCAGGTATATCCAATTAGATTTAATATTCTATATTTCACGCTTGACGTCGATAGCTTATTCGTAATTGTAAGAAATAATACTAAATAAACTTTCTGTGCACAGCTTTGTTACCAAAATACAACTTTTACATTTAACTATGATATTGAGTAGTTAACAACTTTTTTTCTAGAATTTGTCTTTAAATTTCTTTACTTCAAACTTCCTCAGTCGGTATGCCATGTGTAGTATTGACGAAATAATTACGCATCCTACGGAACATCCTTAAATTTCCTAAAAAATTGACTACAATTTTTAATGTTCCCCAGAACATTTTGGCATAACTTCTGAAGATATCTAAGGAGTTAAAATTATTATCTCTGATGTCTATCATTCTACATCCGAAAGGATAGTTTTTGTGTCGTTGATATTTTCGAACTTCCAATGTGCTTTTGCAGAGTATATAGATTACAACTTTGATTTATATTAAAAAAATTCATGGACTGTGTAGCTCACATACGAAAATGTAACAGGTACCATCTTTAGCAAATTAAATGCAAATATAACTTCACAAACCTTCGATTACTGATGCAATCGAAGTACAGGACACTGAAATAGTAATTAAAAATTATTTGCAACCAATTCTGAATTATATATTGCTCGGTACGCAGTACTTGTAATTTCGGTTGCGTAAATAATCTAAGATTTGTGGAGCTTCAATTCGCAATTAATTTGTTAAAGATGGTGCATTACAAATAATAAATTTGTTAAATAAAATGACAAAGTAAAGTTGCATTTTTCTGAAATTATTTGGAAATTAAAGTGTAAATCAGCACTCCTGTTTGAATTTTGAATATACCAAGCGTCGAAGTGATTTTATATGTATTTCACAATAAATTTACTCCAGAAATCATGGATCCAAACTTACCAACGATACTCAGAGTAAAATTAAATTTTACTTAATAAATATAAACATATTCATCGTTTCGTCTTTCTTTTTCCAACGCAAACATTCTTCGTGATATCTTTCTTCTCTAGATGTTTTGTTTTAAACACCCACTTGCTTTGCTTATGTTGTAGAGCCATAAAAAAAGGGTGGTTTATTTCATGTTTTGCCTAGTAATATTTTGTGAAAGCGGAGATGTTGAATTTTATTTTTCTAGCTAAACTTTTCCAAGGAACATTATTCCTATTGTAAGTTAGTACATCTATTTTTGGATTTTGAATTTAGAATTTCAAACTGCGTCAGGAGCTCTTTATAGTTTACATAGTATTGTATGCTGCATCGATATTTCTAATAGGAACTCACTTGAAAATTCAAGAAAATGTAGATTGCTCCAGAACTAAACGCGCCAAATATGTATATACAAGCCTGCGAAACGAGGACGGATAGTTTGTATTGGAAAAGCCGAAATGAAAATAAATCGTCAATATGAATAAGTAGTATTTAAATGAATTTAGTTTGATAAGTGTTTTTGGTAGTGTCATT
This sequence comes from Protaetia brevitarsis, assembly GCA_004143645.1. NCBI lineage: Eukaryota > Metazoa > Arthropoda > Insecta > Coleoptera > Scarabaeidae > Protaetia > Protaetia brevitarsis. Next base: position 467,844 of record RXPK01000206.1, read on the forward strand.
TTATTTTAATTAGATTTTAAGTGTAGAAATAAATACTTTTTATTAAAGAAAACGGATCACTGAGGATGTTCTTCTTCTGTGTTTTTAGGTAAAAGAGATTTGAAACACACGACTGTTAATTCAGCGTTGTTGAACCTAAGTACAAATGAAACATCTGCTTCTGTAAAATCATCTAGATAAAAACCTCATGACTGTAGATAAAAAGGGCCTTTTACAGAACAACAACAATAAATCCTGGCAAACCGCTTTGAAAAGAAAAATAACGAATCCACAGAAAAATCCATTTATGAATGGACCCGATGCTTGTGGCCAACACACGCAACATTAACACACACACAAACACACATCCAATGGGCACCAAAAGGAATGGCGTCCGTACACTCGAACAGTTAATCAATCAAGTCGGCCGTGGTAGACACGCGAGAATCGAAACCCTTAATGGGGATAATGTGGCGCCACCGGCGGCTAAAAAACAAAGATATCACCAGATAGTCTACGGTCCGACGACCAGAATCAGATCCTTTTCGGCGATAAAAAGTCTGACGGACGCGCCCATTGGCCGAACCGCGGGTATAAGGTGTCTTTCGGGCATCACCTAAAAAAAGAAAGAAGGAGTAAAAAAAAAAACACGCGCACGCTATTGAAGTGTAAAGGAAAAAACGACAGAAGGAGAAAATGGTAGGTTTCAAATGGTCGTTAGAAAAGGTCAGAAGACGAAAGGATTGGAAATTGGAATCAGCTTTATCTTTGTGTGTGCGGAGAACAAGACGAAAGAGCAGATTTACGAGTGGTCGATCCGTTTAATGGGTGGCTGGCCTTCCTTAATTACAATCGCCACCAATACCATCATGGGCCGTTGTCGGTACATTCAAAGTTCTCCGCTCAGGTCGACCGGTCACCGGTATAAATAAAAGAAACACGAAAGGGACCGTTTTTTGTGCCGGCGTCTAGAAGCCGATTCCGGTGAGTTTGTTTTTGGTGGAATTTCGGACACGTCCGCGAGAATTCACGAATTATTTCGACGGTGTTTTGATGCGGTGTCGCTTAAAAAACTGCTAAACGGCGATCCGAAACCAGTCTAGTCGGAAAGAAACTGCATGTGACTGCGATAGAATTTTAAGTAACTGCGACTGAGGTATACTAATCAAAAGATTAACTTATGGACCAAAACTTCATTATGTACCGCTTTCACTACTAATTTATTACGTATAATAATGTGTTTTTCGGGGTTGGTAAAGTCTAAGCATTCTGTTGCTCATCAAGCATTCTCACGGAGCCAGATCACCGTCCTAGTCTCGATTACAGCCCCTGAAAAAAGTATAACAGTAATATAACAGCATCCTTTATTGCATAAAGTTCTCACAATACAAATATTATGAAAGCTAAATAAATTTTCGTCAAAAAAAATGAACAAGCTACATTCTTATCTATTTAAAATTCACCAATTCAATGAGAAAAAAATTAAGTTGCCTTTTGAATATATTAGTTCAGGCATATTGCTATCCTAATGGGTTATTGCAAAACTTAACTCCCGTATAACTTGGGTGTCTACTCTGGTAATGTCAATTTATGAGCCGAGACGCTGTAACTGACCTAGCAGGGTAACATCATTGTTTTTGAAGCACAAAAATGTCCTTGTTATTAAGAATACTGTAAGAAGGTCTTCTGTTTCAAATACCCGATGGTATGTTGCCGAAATATGGTGCATACCCTTCTCTAATCTAATTACTCTTTTTGACCAACAAATACTTTTTCTACCAGACTATGGCTACTCCAAAATATAACACCACAGTATACGCTATTTTATATTATTTAGTTCCAAAAGACACACAATTTGTTTTTTCCTCGATTATGAAGTCAATTTTGCCGCAACCATTTCTGCCACACAACCGTTAACATATTTATGTATGGAGGATGATGCTACACTGCGACCTAAAAGATCTATTGTGCCCCCTACTGTTACGGTTTCACAGTTGGCCTTCCAATCCTATTTCTTTTAGAAAGTGCAGGATATGAGAAGACTCTAGATTAGGAAAATCTCCTACTTCGATTTTACATACTGCCAGGAGCCCTACGCCCTTGTGTTGCTCAGTGCTATGCAATTTAAACTATAAATATTTAAAATATAAATATTTATTTAATTACTCTTGGTTAGAATAATTAGGATTAAGTTACTATTAAGTATTAGAATAGGTACCGCTGTTGTTTTGTTTGGTTTTTAGGTTCATCATCTTTCCTGTTCACTTCTGAATGCGTGAAAAGGGAGACGCTACGCGAGAAACGGCAAGGCTGTCGGAATTTGAGGGAGACGTGGAGGCTGCTTCTTCGGCACTCAGAAGGATAATAATAATTTGTGTGGTATCAGTAATAAGGTCTGGGACTTCTTCCGAGATCCTCACAGAGTAAGGTTTTTGCCATGTTTTCCCTTACTCCGTGGCCATTGATTTTATTAAGTATATTATATATAATCAATGTCCTTGGCGAATGCTGGGAGATAACGAAAGTCGTTCCATGGGCGCATTTAATAATAACTGATAGCTGACTGATTTACAGTAGACTCGCGATTATGTGAACTAATCACATTTTACATTTTTTTATCACATTTTTCGAAAGTAATATTCGTATGGTCGCGAGGCCTACTGTATTATACTTTTGGTTATTAAAAATCATAGGGAAGTTATTAGTTTAGAGTAAGGATCATTTCAATGTTTATGGAACCCATATAGTACTTAGAATAGGTAGCCTCGTGTAGTACCTTTTCAGGTGGAGCACGGGGTTAGGATGATTTGTAATAATTTAGTTTTCATAAATAAAGTGCTATGCAATTTGAGAGGAGATGGATAGGTGTTTCATCCTGTTTTCCACAAAATCTACATTCAGATTCCTTTGCTGATCCAAGCTTACTCAGATGTCCTTTCAATTGATAATGCTCTGAAAGTATGTGAATATTGTTCGTACTCAGGTTGATGTATTTCGTAAATCTTTTCTGCTCATATGGGTTTCCAGAATGGTTTTAGCTTGCCTCATTCCCTGGAAATTCTCCCAACAAATGGATTTTCTTTGCCCCATTCACTTTTAAGTTTCTTCAGTGTTGTAGTGCTACTTATTTCGCAAAAGGATTTAGGCCTTAAGAATAGTGTTTTAGCCTCATTTTTGCAAGATTATTCCACTCCGGTTTGATACGAATTCCACACTTTTTTTGCCTAGTTTGTTTAGTTTCCTTAGGCACTCTCAGATTATCTTGCAACTGATTTTGTGTGAGTCCAACGCCATAACGGCTGCTTGACTATCAGATATAATGATAATCTCTTGCTTCCGGTAATTGCTGTCAATACTCAACTGGATACTACTACTGGACTAAATACTTTCGCTTGGAAGACACTCGCGTGCTTCTCTGAGCTTTCGAAGTACTAGGCCCATACATTCCTCTTCCATCTCTTTCTGCGTTTTGGAGCCATCCGTGTACCATTTGATGGCATTTCTATTCAGTTTCAAGATGTGCTTTGTACCTACTTGCTCTTGTTGCTAAGCTTTGTGGCACAGAATTTTTTTTGACACGTTCATCCTGCGCCATGTCCCAGGTTTAATCACATTCAGGAGGTTGGGACCTATGCCTTGTTGTCCCTCCTTGATCAAACTGAGTGTAGTTCTTTTTGACACGCCCTTCACCACAATGTGGAGAGGGGTAGCCGTTAAAGGTTTCTTTAATCTGTATTTATAACTCATTGATCTTTTTCACTCTTACTATTAAATTTGTGTCATCAGCGTACAACAGCAAAACGTCAAATCAATGGTTTCTTTACGTGTAACGACATCATTTATAAATATTAAGTACATAAAAAAAAATAGGCTCAAAATACTGACTTTTACTTACCCGACCGTTTTTATTAGTACTTGCGGTTTATATATAGCGCCATCTATTAATATACCAACCCTCTGCTGCCCAGGTATGATTGAAAAAGCTTGGGAGCACGCTCTCTTCACTTCATAAAGACTTAACTCATGTAACAAAAGCTCTAGGATAACACAACATATGCTTAGATCAAGGCAGAGTCCTATCACCAATTGTCCTTGCTCTAAATAATTCAAATCTAATCGAATAAATGGCAACGTAGTTGTTTGTGTAGACATTCCACTGACGTAACCAAGTTGATAACTATTACACAAATTACATTTATTCGAAAAGATAATTAAACGTTCAGACATGGTCAATTACAACAACTTTGAAGATTCAGCTAAAAAAAAAATTATCTATAACTTTCCATTGATGTCGAATCCCCTTGCTTAAAGGGGCCTTAAGAACAAAGAGAACATCTTTTGTTTCAAGATTGACTTTTTTTATTATGGCAGCCAGAAAATCGTAAAAGCCACATCTGTGTTTACCTTATCATTCGTATAGATGAATCAAATATAACAAAATTCACCAACGAATGGAAACATGAAAATTCGAATGGTCATCTGATCCAGATGAGATTCCCGCAGTCAATAAAAAAGGTTGCAAATGCTTTCTTAGAAAACTGACCTCTTTTGGTATTAGGAGAAACATCCTGCAGTGGATATTATCCCACCTGCGTGGATGATATAGTCTCATAAGTTCTGAATGTTTCAAGAATAACTACGGTATATCACAAGGCTTATATTTGGTATATTTTAACAACGTTGAGAAATTTTAATAGGTTTGACGCATTACCACGCAAAGTTTCACTATACAGAAATAAGTTAGGTTTAAGAAAAAGACCAAAGATGTGTTCAGAGATGACAATCGAATTACTGGAACCTCGTCAGCGATTTGCGAGCATCGCGCTGGTAAAGGGATTGGTGACGGTATTGGCATTTAGGTTGTGATCTCCGAAGAGCGTGGCTGTATTAATAAATTTAGTGTGATAGTATAAAGTCGTGTTTTGATAATTAACAATCCCCTACTGCAGCACCACGGTAAGTACCTTTTTAATAGTCTATATTTATATATTAAAGAAGCGAGTAGCTCAAACCACCAACCCTTGAGGCTAAAGGTCGTGACAGTATTTCTCGTGATTCCATAGTCAATTTTTTTTTTTTTGAGATAGTGGCTAAACTGCTCATAGGACGGTAGTTTTCCTTCAGGTTGTGGGTTCTTTTCTTATAAATGGGAAAGATTTAAGCCACCTTGAATTCTAGAGAGGCAATTTCTTGGTGCATGCATTGATTAAAAATGTTAGCTAGTGGAGTTTTTATTTCAGCAGCTATTTGCTTCAAAAGTTTGTACTTGCGCGGGAATAACCAACACAAAGATGAGCCCACATCATTAATCAGTAATAAGTAAGTCTTCTGAATTCGTTTGTTCAAATGGAGCCACTTAATTATTGCCATTCCTCAAAAGAACATCGCCTGTAATTTCTTTGTTCAAGCTTTCTCCAAATCAACGCATCTTCTTTTTTACCATTTAACTAGCCTATCTTTAATAGTATCTAAACGACATCTCCATGTTCATGTGATCGGGCAGAAAATTTTCCTCATCGTTAAATATTTACGGAGTTAATTACAAAACCGGAGGACGATGTTTCAGATTTTCTGCCGTCTCTCCGCTTCTGGCTACTAGTTCGCCGCCATTCGAATCACGGGGCCGTTAAAAGCTTCTCAAGAACGGCGCGTCACGAATGTCCCGAACGTCTGGCGAAATTACGTTTTCCCAAATTTAATAGGATCTGGCGTTTTATGCCGGCGTATAGCGGATATAAATTATGGATACGATTATGGGCGAATGTAAAATTCATGCGAATGCAATTTCGCGCAAGAAATGCGCCTCGTCGCTTACCCGGTTGCAGCGCGAGATTGTTAAGGGTGCTCGTTTTATAGACGGTACACGTGTCTCACGCTTATTTGACAGCTTGCTTCCATTGCGACGTAGTTATATTACCTACGTCATCCAATGTATGTGTGAGGGTTAAAGAATCGCGTGAAATATCCTTTTAATAGATTCTTATTGCTTCAATCCTTTTATATCTATTTCAGGTCTTTCCTTTTCTTTGGTCTTAGATCACTAATTCCAGCATCTTGGCTACTGTATGGATGAGCAAAATTAGATTTTATGTGAATATTAGTAAAACCCGAATTTACAATAGATCTACTAACTAAAGACAGGAAAAAGACAAGACAATAATAATCGAACAATTGGTTGATCGTTGTAGACCCATTAACCTATGTATCTACTACACCAACTACTCATTCTGCTCGGTAGAAGATATTGATTTGCAGATTCTGCGAAGTCTAAGCAGAAATTACAGCCTATAGTATCTGTCACTGTGATTGCGTGCAAATTGACAAGCTATCCACTACAGACCCAGGAGAACCCCAAAATTGATACCTATGTAAAGGAACAACAGCCAAATATAGCAATTTTGACTAGGAAGGTAGAATTAAATAATCTTTCAGAATAAATTTAATCACAAGATATCTTGAATAGCACAGATAAATCTAAGCACTTTCCTCTTTTCATTGCGTTAATTACAGTAACATTTTAACATAACTTACGTTTTTGTTTTAACGAAAGCCATTACAAAAAAAAATACTAGAAAACTCTAGCCAAAACTAATGAAAATAAGCTATTTGCAGATTGCAGCCTTCTAGTGGTCACATTGAATCATCTCAGTTAAAAAATTATTCCATATTATAACTGATAGAAATAATACTGATTCTGAGGACAAGCAAAAAAGAGTTTATAAAACAAATGTGCTAGTTTGAAGAAAACGAAGACAATATGACTAGTAATATCGAAGTACTAGTGGAAGTTTATCAACACCGAGTGGGAGGCAATATCATCTGTCAGTTAATGAAAATTCATGCGGGCAGAAAATATCTACGAACCGTGATGCTTTATTCACACTTTTACAGATTCTTTGTTGCATATAGGATCGATGTTAGTGGTTGGCTATAGTCATCGAAACATCACTTCGGCAGTTGTATGAGAGCCGCATTAAAGCGCAGTTTAGTTCAGAATCTCGATGCATTAGGATTCCATTTATTATTCCTTATTTCCTCTCGCCATTTAATCATTTCTAATTAGAATGAGTAAATCGCTTCGTCATCGATTGATGAAATTAAAAAATATTCCGAAATATCTAACGAACATCTTTGAAAACTATTTCAGAAGTAAGAGAAAAAATCCAGATAAACCTAGTAAAATGAGATGGATGTGAGCGCGGGTGTTCTGCAGGCTTCGGTTTTGGGCCCGATCCTGTGGAATATCCTGTATGATGGGATCCTGTCCCTGGCGTACATGGAGGGGGTCACTACAATCGCATATACGGACGATCCTTGATACCTGTATAGTGGAGGCTGAGGACCGGAGGAATCTTACCTTTAAGTCGCTGGAAGCAATCGTGGAATGGATGCGGTTTAAAGACCCACACATAGTATCTGAAAAAACGGAAGTTGTCATATGCAAGGGGCCCAAAAAAAGAAACGACATATAGTTTAACATAATTGGGGACTGTGTCGTATCCAAAAGAGAGCTGAAGTATCTTTGTGTGGTGATCTCATTACCGATTGTACCTACATGAGCCCTGGTGGAAGAGCAGCTGAGAAATTTCTTATCCAAAGATAAGGAGTACAGAAAGACTAAAGTGCAAGAACGGGAAACGACAATCAGGAGATGACAGGCTAGTTGGGAAGTGGACGAAGACCTTAATACCGCATATAGCTCCCTAGATTGGGTGTAAACATAGAAGGGTGGACTATTATCTCACTCAATTTCTAATGGGCCATGGGCACTTTCGTGCCTACCTGAGAAGATTTGAACTTGAAGCGATGGACTCCTGCACGTACTGCGGAATGGGCGACACACCCGAACATGCGGTGCTGTTATGCAACAAAGGACTGCAGACAGGGCGAATTTGAAAATCGAGATAAAACAACCTGTTACAAAAGAAAACATGATAAACCTAATCCTAGAAGGTCATACAAATTGGAGAACTATTCATCATTTTGTCATCAAAGCCATGACAGACAGAAAAAGCACCCAGCAGCGTAGGTACGTATAGGAATATGGCAACCTCATGTCCTCCGATGTAATGCAAGGAAAACGGTTCCAGAGACGACGAGATAAAGTTGAACGGTTTTTAATGAGTAGGCGATGATGGAGAGTCCCACACCACCAGACACATTGAACTATAGCTTCTGGTGTCTATCAAGGATTTTCCGCAAGCAAAAAAAAACTGAATACTTCAACTATATTCAGTTGCATTGCTGTTTATTGTCATTCTCCTGTTATTATTTTTGTTTGTAATAATGGGTATATTTTCCCTTGAAGAAGAGAAATTGATAGTAAAACATTAATATTGTCATAGTCTATCAGGCAAATTATTTCTCCTTTCTAAACAAAATTTGAAAAAAAACATTGGTTTATGAAACTGTAGGGCGTATAATTACAAATTTTGGAACTCATGGTTGTTTGTACCCAAATTGTCATGGAAATATTCTAATATCACAAAATGAGGATAGGAATATTTTAATTTGCATTACAGTAAAAGAAACGTCCCGTACATCTAGCAGAAAAAAAGGCAGAGCAGCTGAGTGTTTCACAAAATACGGTCTACAGAGGCAAATGAAATACCTCTAACGACAAATAAGACAGATTTAGTTTTCGAGCGTTGCATCAAGACGAAAACTTTGTAAAAAAACATTTACTTTACTAACAAATCCTCTTCGGTGTTGCATGGACATCACAACCTCTCTGTTACACGCTATTGGTCTAAAGAAAACCAAAAATATATAATAATATGAACAGATCTTTTAGGAGACCAGATGATTGGCTCCTTTTTTATTAAAAGAAATTTAAATACGGAAATATATTTACATCTTTTACAAAGTAGTTTTGGGAACGAAGCTTTCATTATCAAGTGGCCTACAAAACCACTTATTTAAAAAAAAAGTAATAACAGAACGCCAATACAGTTTCAGGAAAGGTCTCTCCACAATGTCTGCTGTTGATTCATGAATGACATTGTTTGCGCCTTGAGCAATGGAGAACATCCTTTGGGAGTCTTCTGCGGCTTAACGCTCACGTTCGTTTGTGTGAACCACAATATATTAACAGATAAATTAGAAAATTATACTATTCGTGGAATTGCAGCCAGTTGATTCATATCCTACGCGTACGTACTGCTGTGAACTGATTGTCCAAGCATACAAGTTTAAAGAAATTAAAAATGACAAAATTAATTTAGCTAGCTCAGCAAAAATGAATTTAACAGGGCGCCAGAGATTCTTGCATCCCAGAGTAACTATCTTAAAAAGTAATAGTGGGCGTTTGCAAAATTGACTTTCTTTTAAATCCCCAAGAATTGAAATGGCTGATTCAAAAATAAAAGAACTATTTAAGATGATATTTAAAATCATTAACTTTTATTGTAAAAGAAAAAAAAAAAAAAAACATTTAATACAAATTACAGGAAAAATTAAAACCATGAATATAAGATTCTGGCAAAAAACAAACCTGCATACGACTCTACAATTTAAAAAGGACAATGCAAATCCTTTAGCAAACAAAATGGTGAATTCGTTCTAGAAGGACTTTCTTATACCACAAAAAAAATCCACGTGGTTTCAAAAATTCAAAGCAAACTACAAATTAATTCAAATAACGTAGAGAAATAACCAAAATTAAAAATGAAATTTAAATCAAGCTCACAGCTTCCCTTCACCTACCCCGAGGTGATTAAAATAAAATTAATCTGAAAACTACTAAAAAAACGGAAAATTTAAACTCTAAACGCGATCTCTTCTAAAACGAAAATTATTAAAAAGCCTTACATGTATATTGTGCACAACGATCTAACACTAATTAATAAACGAATTACTAGATGGACGATATTAAAAATTTCAAAACAACGAACTACATCTTAAACTTAAAACGAATTACCAGAAACGGTAATCAAAAACAACAAACCAAGACCATACACGCGCTCGTCTATCTGGTAACTGCTCGGGCCTCTAAGGTAACACTCGCATATATATGAAATTTACATTTTCTGCGTGCGATGAACGCACAGCGCAACGCAAAGGAAAAACTAGCATATAAACTATATACAGGAGTACGCAAAATGTACAATAAATGAAATTAACTATACACAACTGAACAAATAAATGATACTAAAAATTAAATCAAATTCTTAGCAAAATAAACAAATATAAGAATTGTGGAAACTCTATCATTGTTTTGACAAGGCTGATTTGGAAAGAATAAAAATACACATTTAAATTTCCGAAACCCGGCGCCATTCTACAGCAGTACGTAAATAATTTACGATTTATTTGTCTAAAAATTAAACTGTATCCGCTCATATCGTGATAGCAACCTTGAGCATTCGTTTCATTCATCCTCTGGCCTCATATTGCAATATTTACTCATAATACGGGCGAATTAAACTACCTTCACTCCAACATTAGTTCGAAGGTATGTCCAGGAAATTTTCGATAACCGACCGATCATCAGCTGAGGTACCATTCGCTGGCCGTCTAGGCCATCCCATTTAGCCCCAAATGATTGTTTTTCTTATAGGGTTAAGCTCTCAACTTTTGGGTTTAGTTAGAATTAGAATTCCTTTTATTTCCATAAAAATAGCAATTATACGCTGCATAGTACACTAGTAGTTTAGCATTCGCATACGACTACTTGTATTTAGTATCATATCGTCATGTAATTACGAGTGTCGTTTGCTCCAGAACTAAACGCGTTTGTGATGTATTGCATACGCATTCGGATAACATCAACGACTCTAGGATGATCGAATGTACTGTATATCCTCTATTATTAGGTATAGTGTATATTACACTGATGAACAATTTTTGCAGTCGATATTTTGATTTTAATTATATTTAATGTTCATAAGTAGTAAGAGCGGGAGAATAGCTGGTTATGCTGAAGCAATTTTATTTAATAATTTCGATCCTTCTTGCCAATTATATCCATTAAATATAAATAAATAATTGATATAAACTATAGGAATTTAAATGAAGCGGGACTGGCTTACATTTTTTGCGTCATTCTAATTACATCACTACAATGTACATAGCACACTCTCATTTACCACACACGTATAAGCATTCGCTGAGCCTTGGATTTTAATCACGGTTATTACGAAACAATTTCGTCGGTATTATTTTCAAATTGCCAGTTTACCAATTTACATTTTACAATATTACCATACATTAACATAATATAAGATTCGGGAAGTGTTGTCGCAATATTCCCTTCCTTATCGGCAGATTAAGAACAACGCAACCGAAAGGGGAGAATGTGTCAATGTTCTAGAAGGGGTGTTTCAGACTATGATGCCGAGTTAGCAGTGTGTATATGATTTCGTATTTAATAATTGGCGAATAGAGGTGTCAACTCGCAACAGTTGCGACCCTCACATCTGGCCCCTATTGCCATTACATAAACGCTGCCGTCGAATATGCAAATCTCAACTATATGCCGATACTGATGCGATATGGGATACTGGCGGGCGTGGGGTGTATTAGGTTATGGCGTTATGTGTTCGTAAGGAGTACCGTTTCCTTCTTATATAAGGCTATAACTTATTTCGGGGGCGATAGAAGGGTGCCGACAGTTGTCGCTGGGTAACTGGGTATGCTTGTGTGTATTGTGCATCGCAATTAGTTCTTTATTAAATGGATTCTTCACGCCTTCTTCATTGTAGTGAAGTGTATCGCTTGGGGTTTTGCTAACATATCTTGCATTTGCATGTAGGAGATTAGGGTTGAGTTTAATTAATTTTCAATAGAGGATCCTAAAGTACTATACTAATGTTTGTAACATGACTACAAAGTAATGAAGTAGATTTGTTCACATGCTACTTAGATTTGGAGTCAATCAGAGTAAAGAAATAAAAAGGTATTAGAAAGGCACAAAAAAAACAAACAGAGAAATGCCTAAAATTTTGACGAAAAAGCATTAAAAGGGCATATTTTTCTTAATAAAACATAAAATTCCAAAAAGGTATAAATAATAGATAAACAACACAAAAAATATTATACATTTTTATTTTCAGCAAATATGGAGGGTTATTCACACTACCAAGAGCTCACTTTCGACCTGTCGATTGCCATAACACGATAAAAGAAGGATGTAAATTATGATTTCTAGTTTAGTCGGCGTTCTATTCATTTCGCTTATTTCTTAATAGCATTGCTAGATATTAGGGTACGGGTACGGCCTTCGAATTTTATAACGATTTGTAAGTTTTGATCGCGATCAATAATTTTATAAAAAAAAATATTGAATATTATACGCCCGAGGAAAAACTTTTTATTGTAAAATAATTTTGCGATGGCAATTCAGCAGAAGTTACACACGATTTATTTGAAATAAATTATTTATTATATATTCGTAATACAGTTCGATGATTTGAAATAACGTTTACATTAATAGATAACTAAAATAAAAATTTCAGTGATATCGAAATAAGTTTGTGCATTACTGAAATAAAATCCTATGACATCTAAACAAATATTTCGCATATAAAATGGATATTTTTACGCAACTGTTTTATGGAAAAACTGTTCCACTTTGTGCAATCAAATCAGTATATAAAATATTTTATTTCATATCGTTTATTGTTATTTTAAAGGTTTATAGATAAACATAAAAGTTATTGTGGAACTAACGAGCTGTAATAGGTGAAGAAACAGATTCAAGTACTTTTTAAATACTTTCCATCTCTAGAATAGGTTGCTGTGTGGGTTATTTATCTCTAATAATATTTTTTGGAATGCTTTCAAGTTATTTTTATTGGAGTCACCTGATAAGGGCATTACGACAAATTTCAATATATTTATATATATATTTATCAACCTATTCTAGAGATGGAAAGTATGATCATCCGAGAAAAATGATTTGTTTAGCAAGTCATAGTCCCTTAAATTGTTATTAAACCAATGACAATATTCTAATCGCCTATCGTGATCTAATGGTAATAATTCCTGTACCATAGATAGAAACTTTATAGGGATGAAAATGTAACTTTCTTTTGACAGCTCATTGTGCTGAAGAGTATGATAAGCCTATAAAATTATAAAATGTAATAAACTAGTTCACTTAATGTTAATATTGATTTTTTACCTGTTTGTTGAGCTAATTACCACAGATAAATTCCCTTATTTTCTTACAGTATTCAGAAATGCTATTGTTGGTGATGTTAGATGTAAATATAAACGGTTTGAAAAAAATTATAAGATAAATAATCGAAAGATACTACAACACGAACGCCAATGTCGCTAAATGTCAAGAAATTCATTTAAGTATGAAATTTGTATGTAGCTAACTTCGCTCATTAAATTGGTAATAAGTATGGATAAATATTTCCGGAAAACAGTTTTTTCTTACGACAATCATTTTGAATCACATGGTATATGTTAAACTTTGTAAAATAACATATTTATTTATATTTCCCAGCCCTTAACTGTTGGAGCTTCTAAATTTGAAGATAATTGCTTTATTTTTCAATAATCTTTTAAATTTTAGAATTTGACATAATTTAGTTACTAAAAATAATTTTGGAAAATTTAAATTTGGTTACCTGGGCAATTTTCAATGCACCAAATCATATTTTAATTCTTGAGATAATTCATAAAATGCCTTGCTTTTCTGGAATTTAAACACTTTTCTCCAGGTGTTTTAAAAGGGTTGTGCTATTGTGATTACAATAACGATGACTTTCTGGGTTTTATCTGTTAAATTAAGTATACTAAGTAACTCTAACTTTTCCGGGACTATTTTTGTAATTAATTTAATTTTGTACAGTAGGAGATTGGATTTCAACATTTCCACCTTTTAGTCAAAAATATTTCTGGCCACGTCCCTCAAAACTGTGCTAAATTTCAAGGCACCAAGTCCTATCTTAATCCTTGAGATATTTTGAATGGAAATTATTTTTTTTTTTTGCTCATATCTGCGGAATTATTAAATTGTGGTAATTTATAATCTAATCAAAATATTTTTAGAGACATCCCTAGAAATACTATGTTAAATTTTAAGGTATAAGCTCTCTACTTCCAGAGATATTGACAAATTCGGAATTTTTGCTATGTTTCTAGTGGTATCCTCAGATTTACCTAAACCATGCGTGTTTGCTAGAGTTTAAGTGGTTTTTCACAGTTATATGAAAATGTAGTATATGTAGTGGAAATCTTTCTATTTCACTACGACAATAAATAAGTAAAGAAATCTTTTCCTGAGAGTAATATTGAGTTTACATTCAACATATATAAAAGAAAAACATAGAAATGTGAAGATTGAATTTTTACGTTTTCATAATTTTGTGAGAAAAATGAAGGCATTTTGCAAAGATTTGTGTTTGTAATAAAAATATACAATTTTTCGATAGTGTGCCCTCTACAAAATACTTTCCTAATAGCTAATAATTTTGGGCTTTGATTATTTAGCGGCCACTCTTTCAAAATTGCTTTCAGAGATAAATAAATCTTTTTGCATTTCTTCCTATAAATAAAATATTTACTGGTAACCTTACATGTTAGGAAAATGAGGGTTAGTTCATCTTATATGCGGTAGAGTTAATAAAGAGTCACGGCAATGTTAAATCATTTTATGTAGAATTGGGAGGGTTAATGATTCGTATTGTGAATGTGGAGGGAAAAATACTGCGGAACATGTTTTGTTTGAATGTCCACTCAATGAAGAGCAGGGGTCGCGTACGGTAGATAAGGGGTTCAATTGATCGCGATGCAAAATGGATATTAGGAGTAAAGGATCTGTTGAGTGAAGCTGTTAAAGAATTTGGAAAGTTAGTACGTGTTTATAAAATAATATCTCATACTCTTTAGTCATCTGAATTGATGGTAAATTATAGCTGTTAGCTATTAATATTAGGCGTATAAAGTAATTATTTAAAATATAGGTCTTTAATTTGAGTACTATTGATTGGAGTAATTAGGGTTAAGTTATTGTTAAACATTAGAGTAGATATTACTGTTGCTTTATTTGCTTCCAGTTCATTTTATGCAACTGAAGAACAGAGAAAGGATAAACATAGAAGGCCTCTTCATCATCTACGAATGTCCGAGGAGCTACCAAAAGACGGCATAGCAATCGGAACCGAGAGCATGTGGAGACTGCATCTTTCACACTCAGAAGGGTAACAACAATTTGCTAGCTATCAGTAAACTGGGGCTGCTTGCCAGATCCTGCTCCCAGAGTAAGGTTTTTCATAATTTCCCTCACTCTTAATGCTCGGAAATAACTGAAGTCGCTCTATGACCGCAAATATAACAACAATTGATAGCTGACCGATTTATTGTATTTTTGTTATTATCATTAATAATCATTGGAAAATTATTTAGTTAAAGTTGGAACATTTCAATTGTTATAGAATCCATGTAGTACTTAGAATAGGTAGCCTCGTGTAGTAGCATTTTAGGTGGAGCATGGTGTTTAGGATGAATTGTAGCTTTTCATAAATAAAGTGTGAATAAAATAAATAAACCAAAATACGTTCATTTGCATTAAAGGCTTTCAAAAAAATTGCTTGCTATCCTTAAAGGTATTTTTATCAATTCAAAATTTATAAGTCACTCCTTTTATCGTTGTGTAGAAGGCATTATTAGTAAAGCCAAGTATTATTCTACTATTAAAAATATGCCCCAACGTCTCACAGTATATTTATAAAAATAAACTGCCTTTGTATTTGCACAGGTTCCCAGAGAAAAGGTAAATCATTAATTTTATTTCACAAATTTACAGAATATGGCACAAAACACCGACATGCCTTCGACAATTTCACCAAACAACATCCACAGAACATCGGATTTACATTCTTTCCTTATCGCAAAAGTCGTTCTCCTCTTGTTATTTCGTGGTTCTTCATTTCTTTTTCTCCCGTTTCGTTTTTATTTTACGTTTCCCGACCGGTCACCGGGTTCCTACAAACGAAGCACGGCTATAACCTAATGGGTCAGTAAAATATTATTGCGGCGACCAGAGTCGAAATCCTTATCTGGTCAATAAACAAAGACCGTTTTAATTATGAGTCCTATCTGCTCTGGCGACCAGGGACCAGAAAGAGTATAAACAAGTTTTTTTACAACTGCATCATCCGTATACAGTTTAGATATGTCCGTTGTTCTCTCGGCGGCAATAATATATCATTGCCCAGATGGTGTTAAGATAAGGCGACAAAAGGTATACCTACGGTGCGCTCACCAATTGAGAAAGATGAGGTAGAAAGGCGAAGCTGGACTCTCGAGTTTGTTATCTTGTAAGAGAATGAATTGAAGAATACGAAAAAGGACAAGGATTAAAAATTTAGTGTGTACATTTCGGGATATTGGATGATTATGCACAGAAATAAACGGATAATTTTGGTGTTATTATGGTAACGTTAATTAAAAACCTGGTTTATGGATTTTAAATACATTTAATCAGATGTTTTAATAGAGCAATATAGATATAGTAGGGCCTTGAATACTGTTGACCTTGAGGTCTTTTGACGCAATTTTACATCGCATCGAGTTTGCTGAGGAATTCTTCTTGAACGTACGCAATACGTTCACCTTACATCATAGTCGTCTTTTCATGTCTGTTTGTCTTCCTAACTTGTTTGTTATATATTTATTTATTTATCTGTTTTCTTTTTTATGTATTGACATTTTTGTATTTATTTTTGTACACATTATTTATATCGATAATTTGCGTAATGGTTATATTACAAAATAAATGCACTACTACTACTACTAATACAACTGATCGCAGCGTTAACTCTACTGTCTTGATATTGAAATGGGATATCCCCCAAAGTTCCATTCTGGCGCCCCTGCTTTTCTTGCTATATACTAGCCAATTGCATAAACGTAGCAGTCATTACAATATTCGAATGTATGGTATGTGGACGACACGCAAATTTATCGCAGCTCGAGGTTTTTGATATCCAAATCAATATGAATCACATTAATTGTGATCTGAAACAGATCAGCACTTTCTTTCCAAAAATTATTTTTTAAAACTTGAAATCCGTTACAATTTTGTTTGGAGGGCAACGACATGTGGAAAGGTGTAGAGTATCAATTAACTTAGTACTAGATAATGTCTTTCTTCCGCTATCTCTAGTAGAAAAAAAACTTAGATTTTTTAATAGATAACTCTTTTAGCCATAAATAAATATCTCAAGATTATACTGCATATTGCAACTTGAATATTTTATATTTTTATGTCACAGTTTTTAGCTAGAAGACACTACATTATGCGATGGTCTCGTTTTATGCAGTATATTTAACTATAGGTCTGTTGTTTACAGTCTTTGTTTGAACGCACGTGCACTGTAAAAAAAGTTGCAGTAAAATTACATGTAAAATCGTTGGTAACAAAGTTGCCTACAATTTTACAGGTAAATTTACTTCATAAGGTAAAATTTCTACCATCTAGTAAATTTCACATGCTGATGTATTTTTCAAAGATTGTACTGTAAAATTCGTATGTAATATTTATATGAACTCTATATTTACCGAACACTGAAGTAATTTTCATATGTATTTTTATAAAGAGAGCAAGCAACTTACCTAATTCTTTTATAGCACCTAATAGGTCATACTGAATCGCTCAACCAGGGATCAAGAATGAACACGCTTACGCGAAACCTACGATTGTTTGTGACGTACATTATATCATTGAGCCAATAATAAGTTCGACAAACGAATAGAATTACCTACGCGCACAGATAATCCAATAACCAATAACATTGCGGCGTATGAATTTCGTATTTTCCATGATATCTATAGTTTTACCCGGAAATTCAATTAAAAGCAAATAAATATAAAAGATCTTCATATTTTTACAACAAAATTAATAGTTCACTAGTAGAATTACTTTTAAAGTGCACTAAATACCCCAAAAAAATGCCAATATTACACTTTTAAATAAATTTTGAGAGTAAATACAAAATTGTACATTGTTTTTCCTGTATTTTCCTTTTCAATTTTTGTTACATCTTAAACTTACATGAAAAAGCTATAAATTTTACCGAAATTTCTTTTTCCATGTTAAATATCCCAGAAAAAAACACGTAAAACAAAATTTACATGATTTATTGTGGTAAATTCACAACATTATTACATGTAATATTCCTGATTTACCATGGCAAAATTACTGTAATTTTTTACAGTGTGGCCGAAATAGAATACAGAAGGTTCAAAACAGCTGTCTAAGATACATTTATAGGATTAAAAAGCGTGACAGAATCACATACAAACTTGCGGAAGCTAGATAGTTGTAACATAAAATAATTTGCTATAAAACTCTGCCATACCTCTTTGCTAAGAATCGATTTCCCATGGTTGTTCACAATATCAGCATCCGAAGTAACGGCCTCATATCATCACTACTCCACAAAGTCTTTTATGAAAAATCGTTCTCATACAGTTTATACTCGTTGTATAAAGCTTTACCCTCAGAGCTTAAAGCTTTAAGTATGCCTATGTTTGGGATTACTATCAATAAATATGTGTTTAAGCGGTGGTTATTAATTCAATCTCAATCAATTACGTATTGTGATACCATCGGTTATGTCTATTAATTGTTCTGTGTGGGATATGACAGAAATAGATTAAATTGGTGTTTTAGGAATAAATCTCCATTGTCCTTGTTCTTATATATAAATAGTAGTTTTAAATATGATATAAAATATAAGCCAATTAGCATCTTATTTTTAAAAGTTATGTGGACGATTGCATCTTCGTCATGCGGGTAAAACAGAAATTCTAGAAATTTAACTTTTTTTTTTAAATAAACACTGCAAGACTTCATTTTAGCACATCACTACGGTACTCGAACAAGAATCGGTATTGTGTCCCAAAACATAGATTAAGTCTAAGTGAAAATGGCCCTACTTACACGTCATTGGAGTTTTATAATAAGTTACCAACCCACATTAAAACAATAAGTAACTTAAACTTGTTTAAACAAGCGTGCAACCGGTTACTCATTCAAATGGAGCTGTACTCCTTACTACAGGAGTATTTTGCACACATTTAATACCTTATAAGGTAAATAAGTATCTAAGTATACTTAGATAGTATGGCGTACCCTCACAGAAATGTTCGAGGATAGATGAATGACTAACAACGGTCCCTTCAAATATCCTCCAAGATCTTCCAAAGGAAAACTACCGGAAGTCGAAAAGATTTTAGCTGAATTGACCTACACCCACAGACTTACTCTAAGAAATGTTAAATTTGATAAATGAATTTAGGGCCGTAAATACCAGAATAAAACACATACTGTAAATGCCACAGTTTTATCACAGCTAATTGTTGAAGTTTATTATTTAGCATAACATAAGATAACACAAATATAAATCAAAAATCAGGGAAGCAGTGGATTTCTTGATTTTATTTAATTGAAACCCAATTAATTTATTGACGTTTCCACATAATTTTTATCCAGTTGTTAAAAGCATGATTATTAGTATTTAAAAAAGTATACTTATGAACGATTTTAATTTAAGATTATTCATAGCAAACAAGTGATGTTGTTTAGTCAAAAGCATTATTAAGATAACCTGGATGGACAAGCTTTTAGTGTTTTGGTGACAATTTTATATCCTGTGCCCCAAATGCCGGCATCTAGTTCTTCTATGACTTCTTTGCCAAGCCCTCCTATTGGCAATGTAGATAGCCTTCTTCAGAAGAGCTCTGTTATCTTCATAGACTTTATAAAATTCAAGTTTCTTACCGATGTCAGTTTTCTTGTTTTCCTTGGCCAATGCTCTCTTGTTTCGTAGACATTTATTCCTCGCCTCAGCAACTTTCTGTGTTCACCAGTACTCCTATTTACTGGTGGACACAGAAAGTCAATCTGTTTTTAGGAGATCTTTTTTTTAGAGAAAATCGCCCATTTTCCGAGTTCTGGAGCTATCCTTATTAGTCAAGTTACTGCTGCCTTCCCTCCAAAAGTGAGCAGCACTAAAAGAACAGTTAAGCGTGTTCGAAGTAAGCAGCAGGCAGCTAAATAATTGCGATCGAGTAAACACGTATGGCTTTTTATGGAGTTATAGAACATAATTTTTCATACTAGCGTAAAACGAAATAAGTTACAGCTACCTAAAAATTAATGCAAGCAAGAATAAAATGATAGAATGCAAAGAAAGACAAATTGGATGATTTATTTCAAGTTTTAAATACGCTGCCTCTCCTAAGTTTAGCTAAAATATGAAGGAAAATCTTGTTTTTCCGTCAATTGTTTTCGAGTTATTTTTCGTAGATCCGTTCATAGAATAACAAAATTTCTTTTTTTCACATTTTGTTAATATCTTAGAAATAACTTTATTTATTTCCCAGTTTTATTGGAAAAAAAATAAATCTTTACTTTTATATTTTCTCATTTTTTATGTTTGACAGTTCTAAATTATGATTAATTTCTAGATTTCTCATACACTATTAATTTTCATATAATTTCATTTAGCGTATTCGTCATAGAAATTTGTAAGTGTGACTTAAATAAGGCATCAGTAAATAAAACTTTGATCACAAATAGTTGGGAAATCGTTAGAAATTCAGAGATTTCGCAAGCATTATTTGCTTTCTAACTCCTTACTTTGCGTAAATTTACTGCATTTTACAGGCATTGTAGGAGGAACAAATAACCCGTCTGGCTATTATTCCACTAGTCTCTTCCTATTTTGTATTCCTCTTAGCGTACACTCAATTAGAATTCTTGGCTCGGCTTATGAAGCATTAATTTGTCTTAATAACAGCGATAACATCCTACATCCTATAGAGACTGCCGAGTTGCTTTGTTCCTCCGTACATTTCCATTAAAGTATAGAAGAGACCTATTCAACGCGACATCAGCATATCCACTCCAAGTATTTTTACAGCCACCATTTAATTAATTAGAGGAGAAGAATCCGTGTTCGCTTAATTTCGTCTGTCGTTCGGTCCTTTTCCATTTTCCCTAACAAAATCCACCGAAAACTCATCTCGATTTTTATAACATGCCTACACGATCGCATTTAGGAGGACTGGCCGTTCGTCTGGGTTTTCTCTGTTTCTTCTTCTTTTTTTATTGTATGCCGGTTACCCGGTTTCTTTTATTGGTTTTTTGCTTGTTGTCAACGATGCCCATCGAAGTCATTTAGTTGTTAAAGGTGTTATAATTGGTCCAAACATGGAACCTGGCGTCATCGAGACCAGACACTCGTCGGTCGGTCGAGGACAGATCACGGATCTTTTAGAGATGTAGGTATACCTAGCACTTCAGTTCGGTGTGCTTGTGCTGCGCTGTGAGAACATCCTCGCTTTGTAGTCGAGGATTCGTTTCTTCTGGAGCGAATATCCGTGTGGTTTTCATACACGTATCAGTGTTAAAGTAGATAAGCTTAATTCGCCCACGCTGGTCTTGCACGGTTGTATTGTCTCGAAAACGAAGCCTGGTAGAGCGTATCTAATGAGGTGTCCGAATGGGATATTTAAAAAATTACGCAACCAGAACTCCTATACTGGTAGCTTATTACCCAAATTGCGAAAATTAATTCCAAAGGTGCTTTTCAGGTTCTTTGGATTCGTTTAGTAGCTATGACAAATAATCGAAGCAATCGTGGAAACTTATAACTGTAAAGGCTTTAACACAATTACATTTTTTATACGATAAAAATCTTATAAGTTTAACCTATAGAGAAGAAGAATCATTATATAAAAGATAGTTTCGAATTTTCCAACTTTATTCAAAACCGGACTTACCGGACACTAATCATGTAATTATTAGTTTAGACGTTATAACCTTTTTTTTCTAATATTCCACATAATTTAGCTATAAACTCCATAAAAAAACATTGGATAACTATTTCACAACTTACTAAAATCCCGCTACAAACTTCTATAGAAATAATAACCTATATATAGGATAGTATACCTATATTTTAACCTCGAAGAAAATTATTACAAACAAATGTTTCTCCTATCATTGTCCAATATACGATGGGTAATTTATTAGATGAAGGTATCCCTTCTTTATAAATTCATAAAAAATATGTAGACGATATTATTTGCGCAGTTCCAGAAAATAAAACATTAGAGATTATTTCAATTTTCAGCAATTACCACAAATCAATACAATTTACCTTAGAAGAAGAGAATAACAACGCTGTACCTTTCTTAGACACCTTAGTAATTCGTAAAAATAACATTAGATTGGTACCAAAAAGCCACTAATTCAAAATAGGTATATACATTACAACTTATATCATCCATTTAAATTTAAAATTAGAATTTAAATGCAGAATAAAAACTATATCACATCCAAGTTATTTACCCAAAAATATAATATAAAAATAAAAAAATTGTAAAATAATATTTTACAAGAAAATGGCTATCCTTTACATTTAATCAATAAATTAATAAATAGCAGCAAACTTCTCCTAGATCCCTCACCACAAACTGCACTTAACTGGACGTACGTTTCGATAGCAAAGCTATCATCATCAGCAGATACACTGAACTATGAACTATATACTAATAAATAGCAATCGAATCTACCGGAGTCCTATCCCCTCCACTCACCAAGGTACCACAATAAATCCAGAAACCTCTATCCCAATAAATTATAAAACCCCTCGCGCATATTAAAGAATTAACCCCTAAATAAATACAACTTTTTCAAAAAACAGCTAACATTTCAACGAAAACAGTATTAACCACTAGTACTATTTTCACAAAAATAAAAAGTCGTTTAGAAAAGAAAGAACACAAACACATAGTTTATAAAATCCCTTGTAATGACTGTAATTTAGTCTACATAGGTCAGACATCACGCACTTTACATTCACGCATAATATCCGATAAGAGTGATTGTAAAACTAAAAATGAAACACCTTCATCAGCACTTGCTCAGCATCAACAAACAACCAAACATAATATTAATTATGAGAATGCAAAAATCATGGATTTTGAACAGAACTTCAACAAATGCTTTTTTTTAGAAATGTACCACATGCAAACTAATAGCAATTCTATGAAATAAAAAACTGATACATCAAATCTAAGTAATATATACTCTCATCTAATTAATATGAATTCTAACAAATTAGTTTCCCGAAAGTTTTCGTCCTTGCTTTTTGTATCCACGTAGGTCTTTATTCGTTTTTCCTCTTCTCTCCGCATTTTAGAATCACAAAAATTGAAAACAATATTTGCAAGGAGTATTTCTGTCTACTTTTAGTTTGTCTCTTGTTGTTGTATCATTTGTCATATACATTTACGTGTAAATACTTACCTTCGAAATAGACTTTTTATCATAATTACGAGTATTCTACCAAATTTTACATAAATAAAAATAAAAATTAGAAAAAAATATTATTAATAACAAAATATTGTTGGACACTTCACTTTAAAGGAAACTGTTGCTACATAAAATATTTACGATTTAAAAGACGAAAAAGGAATAAAAATGAGCCAACCTACAGGAAAAATTTAATTAATTATGTAAGTTTCAAATTAATTTTTAGCTTTTTACAACCATTGCCAACAATTTGTTTTTGTATTACATTTGTAACCCTGAAGATGTCAATAAACAATTGACAAAAACTTGGATCAATTAAAAAAGAGTTTTGTATTTTTTGCTACAAACCAATTGAATACTTACAGAGTAATATTAGACAGTCGCAAAGCATCGATCAAGACTATATTATTACATATTTATTTTCAAATATTTCTTATGGATATATAACATATTGATTAATATTTTAGGTGCAGTGTGCCGAAAAATATTTTATTTTCTTAAATTTGAAGTAAGAACTGATAGGTCAATTAGTATCACTATCAGACCTCAAATATATAAATTGGAAATCTTGTTACCATATATTTCTTTTAATGCTTTCAATGAGACTGATTCTCATTTTAAATAATTTGGTTCTATCCAATTCCAAACTTTTGTTGTTCGATCAACTATATTTCAAATTGGTATTTGAATATAAAGAGGTTGAAAGGGAAATAGCTCACGAATCTTACGAAGAAGAAAGTCATGAAGGAAAGTGAAAATAAAACCTACATTACATGCACAAATCGGTTTTATATATACATTTCTAAAATTTTTATTCTTATAAGTTGATTTTGATATTGTATTTTGTCCCAATATTGAGGAACTACTACATTATTGTCAAATATTTTACTTATAATCTTCTATCATGAGTTAATTTTATGTATTTCTCGTTTTTAGTTATTTACCCTTCCGTAATATTTAAGCTTGTGCTTGAAGCAAGTATGAGTGTAGAATTTTCAAATAAGTTTTCGTGGAGTTCTCGCATATTCCTGACTTCATGAATTTAAAGGATTTCTCTTTTGCTGTATGTACTATTACCAGTGCGAGGACAATTCCGGACGAACTGGCATGACATCATCCAAGGCAGAGGCGGACGCCCAGTAATGTACTCGCATCGTGCCGACTAGACTTGGTCTATGTCAATACGACATGTATACTGAAATACAAAATTCACGTCTCTCTAAAATTTCTTCGTAAGCCAGTAATACATCTACTTCAATCAAATATAAACATATTTGAGACAGCACTCTGCGCAAACTTGAGCGCTTAATGAAACAAGAGCCACATTTTAAGCAAACACAGTTTTGAATTTGACTGTACATGCGTGTGACTGTTGACCCCAAAATACAATCAAGGCTGGTTTGGGAATGTATTCGAGAACTGAATAGCCTGACAGACTGCAATAAAATCACGTTTCTGTGAGTGCCCGGATATTGATGAGTTAGAAAGGAAGAGACCATCGGTTTCTTATATAGGCCCAGAAAATATTCTAGGAGTGTCAAAAACACAGCACGAGAGCAGCTAAGAAGTTTGGTAGAAGAAAAACCCAAAGGGGATAAATCAAGCAGGCAAATTTATGAAAATATTAAGGGACCATCAATGAAGAACTACTGAAGCTTATTAGGAACCATCTTCGCACGGTAAAGGGTCTCCTTACAGGACACTGCATACTGAAGGGACACCTATTAGGATCAGCAGTGGAGATACCAACTGCGGACTGAGTAATGGGGTGACAGAGAATGCTTACCAGATTTTGTGTGATTGCGAGGCCGTGGACATAAAAAGACAATTTTTGACAAGGCGAAAATGAACTCAGAGGATTATTTCGATCAGCCAGCCGGAGACCTGTATAGATTAGTGCTGAGTACAAGGATACTGAAATGGCTGATGTAATTTAATGGATAGAAGAAATGAGACTAAATACAAAGAGGCTGCAAAGTTTCCGGAGACTTCAGGCAAGGCGACTCCCATAACAGAAAAAAGATATTTACGGCACTAAATCGCCGCTCCACGGAGCTCATTGACCTCTGTGTTGTTATGGTTGGTCAATCCATACCATTGAGTTCTCGTTCTCTCATGGATTGCTGTTTCTCTTTGCTTCTTCGGTTATCTCTTTCCATTCCTCTTTTACCCTTATTTTTTGCCTCCATCCAGTTACTCCTACCATCTTCAAACCCCACACAACTTGATCTTCCCATCTCGATTTTGGTCTTCCTCTAGGTCTGTTTACATTCGGTCTCCATTTCATGATCCTTCTTATAACTGAATGTTCCTATTTATGTGTCCATACCACGTCATTCTTTGCGCTTTTATTACTTTAACTACATCCTCACCTGCCAGTATTTCTTGCATTTTATGATTCATTAATCTGCTGACAAGATATCCACTAATGTTCTTTGGTCCATATATAATTCTAATAATTTTTCTTTCACAAACTCTTAATCGTTCCTCTTGTCTATGTGTGAGGTACATAGTCACTGCCGCATACATTATCACTGGTCTTATTATTGTTTTATAGATCTTCAACTTCGTACGTCTACTAATTCTTTTATTTTTCAATAGCTGTTTAACTTCGGCATATGCGCTGCATCTGGATTGTATCCTTTGTCCAATCTCTTCCGCACGATCATTTTTATTATTTATCATAGTTCTCAAATACCTAAAGCTGTTGACTTCCTCAAATTTATATTTCCCAATTTCTATATACGGCTTGTTCTTCAATTCTTTCCTCGTAATTCTCATGTATTTGGTTTTGGCTTCGTTGATCTCCAGTCCTCTTTTATGTGCCTGTTCCCTAACAGCCAGAAATATTACATAGATATTTTTAAAAATATATTTTATAAATATTTTTCGTGAGAGGTTTTTGAATATTTTTTCCTATTTTTTTCTAAATATAGATAAAATATTCAATTAAAATATTTATTTCATATTTAAAATTAATGTAAGCGCTATATTTTTTCTAAAATATTTATATGAAAATTGAGATTTTTTATGCAATCCATTTAATTTGTCAAAATGAACTAAAATTGTTCTTGGTTATTTAGAATGTATAACGTCGATAACGAAAAGTTGAAACATACATAGAGTTGTCTAAAAGGCAAGAACTTGTTTTTTCACACTCACCATACAAGTTAATAATCAATAATTCTGGCATCTTTTAAGGCATACTGAAGGTTTATCATGTTAGTCACTATTTTTTAATTGAAGTGTTCTAAATAAAAAATAAACGTATTTGATATCATTTCATTTGAATAAGTCAATAAAAATGAAAAATACTCATTTTAAAGTGTAGCCTTGCTGGTGCAACCCTATGGTTTTTTCATATCTTCGGTAGTGGCGCTCTCATGGCGTTTTCCTTGTGCCTCTAAAACAATGCCAATTGTATTAGATCATACCATGATAAAACATCGTAGAACATTACTTACTACTAATCATTTGGAGCATTTACAATAATTGGAGTGGTAGCTACATTCTAATACTTACGATACTATTACTTTATTCATAATATTTGAAAACATTCTACGTAACAAACAATAAAACAACACAACGTATTTTAACCTCTATTTGAGGTTATGACGCTTATCTACCGAGATGAATCTCTTAAGCAAATCAACTAGCATTTATCTGGTAGAGAAGTACATATATGATGCATAAATTCCTACAATTATATTATTAAACGATTTCTGTACTAGCGATATTGAAGCATTCCAATTATCTTATAAATGCCATGACATGTTCAAAGTTTTGCTTACCTCGTGGTCACCACAAAAATTAAAACACACCCCACAACAATTAATTACACAGTTAACCCTAATCTGCCCTAATCGTATACATTATTAAAACTATAACATGTAACGACAAACGAATGAAAACGTTGATGATACGCACGTGCGCGTATGCATTCTAATGTACCTAATCCACAGACGCATAAACAATACTAAATCATATAACACCGGCACCGTAATGAATAGAGGTGTTGTGTTGACGTTCGCAACTTACAAATATTACAACTATATAATGACAAAACGCAGATATATTAATAGAAATTAATTAAATCATATTAGATATATATTATCTAATTTAATCTTTAAAGTATCATTTTAAATAGGTACCTACATACCTACTTAACATGTATGCATATTTTACCCATTTTATATTTTTCGTCCTACGCACCAAATGTACAAAAGCAAAAATTCAATCTTTTTTTTTATATGAAATAAATATTTACAGAAATACAAAGCAAAATATTCTTGCAGAGTTATGAAAAATATATTGAGAAAACATTTGCAATAAAATATTATTAATGCTACATAACATATATATTTTTAATGTTTTCCTAATATATTTTCTATAATATATTTTATGCATATTATATTAATATAACTAATATTCAAGAAAGATTCAATATTTTTTAAATATTTATAAAATATGAAATAAATATAGTTGGTCACTGGGGTTTGCTTATTTCCAGTACTGCACTCTCCAGTGATCTCACGGCACAACTAATTAGATCTAATACGCCATTTATTACATTCATCCAATTATTTTGAATATTTTACGATTTATAGTTTTTTAGTTCTAGGGTTTTTCAGTATTCGATAGCATTCCATCAATAAAATAACTCTGCAATTAATCAATGATCGACCTACTCGACTCCTCTTCAAAACTCGTATGCAAAATGAGGTCCCATTTTTACCCGTTCATGTATCTGTCGTTATATCATCCCGCGTGTGGGCCGTATAGTGGTGCAAAACACTATTGAAAAACGCGCGCCCATTTTTTATCTTAACATACAGACACGTATACACATACACACAGAACGGTCCTTTTCCAGCGCACGGTCGAAATTAATTGGCGTTTATATTAAAAATAGAATAGCGGTTGTAAAACATTTACGAGTACGCTGGGACAATGGAAAAGTGCAATTTTATTTTTATGGATGCACTAGGCGAAACTAAATCAAAACGTCATTCGCAAACGTAATAAATTATCGGAAAATAAATTCTAGGGCCCGTTACAGCGCATAGAGCAGGTATGTATGTATATTTTGTACGTGTATACCGGTAAATGATTGGGTCTGATATATTGACAGTTTTAATTGGTTTGATACGGCATTGTTATTAATAACTATTATAACGTTTGCCGGTAAATTATGAATATATGACAGAATAACTGATGCCTATAAGCATATTATACATATATGATATGTAACTAGTTTTCCGTTAGTTTTGAGCGGAGTGACAGTATAACAGCCAACTGTTAAAATTTAATGCATTAATGTTGCTTCGAATTCTAAACAAATTGGAAATGTTTTACAATAATATATGGATAAATATTAAATGCATACATTGACACGGACTGACATCAATAAATATTGATTTCTTTTACAATCGATATGAGAATTAAAATTAATTATATATATATAAATTCTTAATGAGTATCAGGGCTTCGCTTAAGCATTCTACTAAATATTGTAAAAAATAAATTAGAAGGTAATGTCCTATAATTAGAACATTTACATCGGACTGTAACTATTAAAAAAAACCAATTTACATTTCAAAGCAGAAACAAAATTGAATTTAATTGCTCATGGACTATTACGTTGTGCATTAATGCATTGCTAATTATATACAATAATTACCTACACTTAACTTGTTTGGTCATTAAAATTCCACTAATTTTGCAGTAAATATGTACATATTAGGTACATATGTTATATGTTTAATTAATACTTAAATGAACTTTATCAACTATCTTATTTTAAAATCTAATTTCTCCAGTAATAACATTAATTCAAATAGATGTAGATGTGCCAATTAAATTGATACTATAATCTAGCAGATATTCCTTCATAATAACAAGGGAGTGCATGTAATTTGCAGTGGCGGCTCGTGATGAATGCACGTGGGGCGCTTAGTTTTTAACATGACTAAGCAGGTGTAACTAACTGCAAATATAAATAAAAAAATAAATGACCAAACAAATATAAGAGTCACTTACGTCGCTTAATATTTAAATCCAAGAGAAACAATGTATTTTGTCAGTTTCAATACTTGATGTACGTGAGATTAACAAAAAAAAAAAAACTCGGAAGCGATATAACACACAAACGGAATTGGAAATGAAACTGTCAATGCAAAAAGTCGGATAAAATTTATTATTTGTAAATAAGATTGCCACATGAAGTTTCGTATCGGTAGAATATAACGTAAGATTTTGACTGATTTGCTTGGAGAACTGTTGTCAAAGTAAAATGAACGTAAAATCACGTAAAAGTGGCACAGTAAACAGATTAATTTCTATAAATAACTTGAAAAATAAAGTTGACCCCACTTCAGATCAAAACATTTTACGCCGTTAGTTGTCGATGTAATCAACGGCTTTTTTATCTCTAGTCATAACAGTCTGTGAGTACAGTATTTTAAATTTACCAATCTCTACCCCTTGGTGTTCTTCTTGCGAGTTGCAAGATTCCTCTCTTGCAACTCGCCTACGAAATTATTAAAAAAATAATCTTATCATTAAAAAATAATGCATCCTATTATCAACCAAAGCTGGTAATGAAAGAATTACCAGCTTCCACCAACTACCACCACATACTAGGACCACCAACTTCCCAATTCTTACCTCACTAGCCAACTGTACTCTTCTGCCACCCAACCAACTACTCCCACTACCGTCAACTATCACTCTCCTATTAATTACCTTTCACCGCTACCAACTATGCCTCATCTTTACCACCACCCTCCACCACCGTCAACTACCTTCGCCATCACTATCTACACGCCACTACCAACTACCTACTCCCCCCCCCCCACTACCAACTGTCCACCAGCAAGTGCTTCCACGAGCACTTATTGCCCTTAGCATTACCAACTATTTCCATCGTTACTAACTGTCCCCACCACCACTAACAATCACTACCAACTACACATTACCACCAACTGCCCCCTCCACTACCAACTGCCCTATCACCAACTGCTCCCACGAGCACCTACTGCCTCCACCATTACGAACTATTCCCACCGTTACTAACTGCCCCTATCACCACTATCTACCCCCACCAACTACCCCCTCTACTACCAACTACCCTACCACCAACTGCTCCCACGAGCACTTCTTACCCCCACCATTACCAACTATTCTCACCGTTAGTAACTGCCCCCACCACCACTAACTACCACCATCAACTGCTCCCAACAGCACCAACTGCCATCATCATTACCAACTACCCCCACCGTTACCAACTACCCCCACCGTTACCAACTGTCCCACCACCACCAACTGCTCCCAACAGCACCAACTGCCCCCACCATTACCAACTACTCCCACCATTATCAACTGCCCCACCACCACTAACTACGGCGCCTCTCTACCAATACCTTTCACCCTTGATAAAAAAAATTATCCTGTGCCTTACGCTGCTGCGTCGCCAAAAATTAATTTTGTCGTTCTAATGACATAATATGCCTTCCTCCAGCAACCCTCGCCTCTCCATTTCAAAAAATAAACTCACGAGTTTTCTGTTATTAACAAACTGATTTAAACAACACATGAAAAAATGCTTTGCATTTTTATTAAAGGTACGTTTTCTGAAATAATTTTTAAAATCCTTGGCACGCATTATCTAAAATGTGTTCCTTAATTTGTGTGCGACATGCTATAATATTCAAAAACTTACAATATTTGAATTACTTACAGTAATTATTTGAGTAGAAATGAATGAAGCAAAACTTACAATATATTATTGAATAACGGAAAAATTAATAACAAGATCATCTATTATTTCTGAATAAGAAATAATAGAGTGTAGGTTTTATTATTGTTGTTCTGAATAAATGTTGCCCAATCCTATGGTGTACTTATCATCACTACAGGCCTAGTGACCCTTGGATTTAAGATATCACTCTTCTGTTCTACTTTCCTCTATCCTTTGACTCATTCTGTCAGTCCTTCACTCCCACCACCGTCAAATCTTTTATGGTCTAATCCAACCATTCCATCCGCGGTCTTCCTCTTCTCCTTCTTCCTTCAACACCACCCTTCACCACTCGTTTAGCCCATCTATCCTCTGTCACCTGAGCTACTTCGGTACATCCTGTACATGTCTGTTATTTCATTGTTTTTCTTTTTCTGAAGACTTCGCACTCTTTGACTCTCCTATATATCATTTTCAGAATTCTACGCTCGCATATCTCTAATTTGTCTTGTTCTTTCCTATTCATAGTTCAGTCACAGTGGTATTCTAAAATTAATAAAGCGAATCTCTGTGTTCAAACTACTTAATTTTTGTGTGTTAGATGCAAAAAGAGCTACTTCCTTTTTACACAAATGGCAGCTGCCTAGATCATAATGTCAGGTATATGTTCTAAACCTTTCATGCATTTAAAGAGTTTGTACTATAATATATATCAATAAAATTGTCACAAGAATCTTAATCACTACTTCTTTTTTTAATTTCTCTAGGAACTGCGTAAAGTGCGATCTACTGTAGTAGATCCATAGAGCAACCATCATCGAGATCGTCTTCAACAGCATAATAGAATCTGGTATCGTATTAATTTTTAATACATTTACTAATCAATCAAACCTTTTCTTAATAATTTCTAAATTTATTAATTCAATTAAATGTTTTCCTATTGAAGGACAACAAAAGTAGTATCTAGAAATCCCACATCCATCGATCTTTCAAAACAATTGACATTTTTATGATCCATCCTTATAAGTATGTATACCCTTATCGCACTTGCAGCAACGGTAATATTCAACTTGTTCACCTCCATTAACTTTATTGGTGTGTACGCATCGCGCAGTCAAGCACCTGTTTAGACAGCAGTTTCACACTGATAAATGCTGCATTAACAATCGCGCTATCCTTAATTTAAGTTACATTAAAGCATCGGTAGCGATGTCGTAAAGAAGCGAAGTTTATTACGCCAGTAATATCGCTCTTGCACAACCCGCCGTTCGATATATACATACATAAATACATACACACAAAAGATATTCGTACATGCATAAACTTCCCAACTTGTCCTGTTTAATCAATACCATATGAGAACTCTATGTGCATATATAGCTATGCGTGTGTATTTGTGTACGTAGGGAGTTGAATGTAAATTATGCTAACATAACTACACAAACGAAAAGTTTAATAAAGAGTGTCTACATGTAACGCATTTATACAGACTTATATAGTACTTGGGATTTGATAATCACCTTTATATACCTATGCTTAGATACTAAATGTAACCAGTCCCAAAAGAAAATAGGCGTTACCAGCTTAGGTTACATGTAAGGTTAACAAAGTACAGTCAGCGATAAAATAATAGTAAACATACAGAATAGTATCAGCACAGGTATCATCCCATTTTCAAAGGTTTTTTTTTTGTAGTGGAAGAGTAAATTATCATTAAAAACTTGGGCTGATAAAATATCATGATTGAACCGTAATGTTATTTATAAAATATGAATTAATATCGGCATAACTCAGTTTGAGTTGGAGCGTTGCAAATAACTTCAAGTACGACATTTGTATTAGATTTTTTAGCCGAGAAAAGTATTTGGAAATTTAGGAAATCTTATTAAAGAAAATCGCCAATGTGCCTAATAGTGTCACAGATATATGTGCCCCTGCGTTTTGACAGTTTGATGTAACTTTCTTTTGCATATTGTTCTGATTTTCAATTTGCCTCGGTTATAACATTTACAACAAATAAGTGGACGAATTGTCGTTCGATCTTTAACTTGTATTAATTACACACCAATAAAATTTGTGTTAATTGTAATAACTGATAATAAGCGCCACTGTCTGTCTGTTTCCCATCCGTGGGTTGCTCCAAGAATTGGAAGTGTATGTATTAGAACTTCATTAACTACAATATTTATTTTATCCATTGTAAGTGTCAGCTACTGTCCTTCACACGATTGAAATAACTTATCGTTTCTCATAGTGTCAAATTCTTTGTCAATTCGTAATTTGTATGTTCGTTGTATTAGCGGCTAAATTATTAAAAACAATACTCAAGTTGTGAGGAAAGGTTTTATTTAATTAACGTGCTGTTGTGGTGCACCACAACTTTTTCAAAATTACCAGTTATAACACTGAAAATATACAAATAGTTTAGAAAATGTATTTATACATTTCAAATAAAGTTTTTTTAACTGCACCTTCACATTCTTCAAAATTGATAAAATTAATTTTAATTATTTAAGGAATAAAGATAACAGAAAATTATTATTGAAGTTTTTTATGTGAAATTTTTCTTTAAATTTGTAACATCTTACTGTTTTGTACATATGTGCAATTGCTTTTATGAAGGTTTAGTAAAAAGTTGTTTTTAAATATGTTTATGGATGTTTGAAAATAAAATTTTAAGATATACAGGGGTAGCTAATAAAGAAATTTGTTGGGATGATTATAAAATTGAAAAGTATATGTTTGATAATTGTGAGATATCTGGATGGTCATTAATAGAGTTTTCGTGATTTTTAATTTGCTTTTTTTAAACATTACTGCTTTAAAAAAAAACATATGAACAACTTGAACCATTTCTTTGACCTTGAAAGGATTGAAAGGACAGATATATTAATGAAAAACCTACAAAGCGAGAACAGTTTTAGAAATGATTCAAATTAAAAATAATAAAAACTCTGTTAATGGCCGTCAAGATATCTCACAATTATCAAACAAATACTTTTCAATTTTATAATTATCCTAACATTTTTTTTATTAGATACCCCTGCATACCTTAAAATTTTATTTTCAAACATCCACAAACAGATTTAAAAATAAGTTTTTATATAACCTTCATAAAAACATTTGCACATATGTACAACACAGTAAGATTCCACTTGCATTTTACAATAACTTAGAAAATGACATAAATTTTACATACAAAACTTTAATAATAATTTTCTATTATTTTTATTTCTTAAATAATTAAAATAAATTTTATCAATTTTGAACAATGTGAAGTTTCGGGTAGGTATCCAGTTCTTATTAGCAGCACTGACCCACAGTGATGGTAGTAGTTGCCACATATTTATGTTAAAAATGTTCTAATATTTAATTGCAATAATTTGCGAGATTTGCCTCTGCGGAGCATGACAAGCTTAGGTTTGGCCATTACCCCCAAAAAAATATATATTTTTGCGAAAAATAATAAGGCTAACCCCTAACCTCTAATATAGATAAACTATTAGTTACAATTCGCAAGTCCAATGCAACGCACTGCATAATTATTGCAACTAATTCCACCTGAAAATTATTGCAATGATCCCTAATTTTAAACTTTTGATTATATATTTCAATATCCCTATTATAAATAACAAAAGTCGTCCCTGTACAACTGTCACCCTTCGACCCATTCGCAAAAACGTTTAAACCTTCCCCAAAAGTGTCTATAAATTTATTATAAGTAATACCTCTTAATTCCAAGAAATAAATTCGGCTCCCTATATTTGCTCGCCTTTCTAAATTGCCCGGTTGTAATACAATTCGCGTTAATTAAACGACGCACGCCGCGTTGACTGAAATAGATGAATACGCGTAAAATGTATAATGTGTAAACAGCGCCAGTAGTATCAATTATAAGATCATAACATGAGTATCTAAACTATAATTGTAATAATAAGTACTTAATAATAAAACAATCTGAAGATAAAAGATAAAGTAGCGCAAGCACATTTAGAAAAACAAAAGACAATAAAGCAGTTCAAAACTTATTGTCAGTATGAAAAAAAAACTCTTTAACATTATAGAATGCATTTTGTGCTAAAAACATATAGGTTGGCATAGATTTATAATATTGTAGATTTAAACTTATGAGGAATGTAACTTTATATTTTAACAAGATGATGTTCTACTCTTTTCTGGACTTTTGGGGCGTAATTGGAGATTGTTAAATAGTACGTTAGCAGTTCCTCTAGCCAAATAGGAATGCAAAAGTTCATGTTGCCGAAAGCATTGCTCGTAATGACGTTTTCCGAATATCGCAGACTCAAGAAGATAGAATCTAAACACGGTAAGTATATTTTGTTCTATAAAAATTAATTTACAAGTCTCTATCGGGTGTAAGTCAAAAATACTGAGAATACACCTCTTTTGGGAAACGAACACGCGCTTGGTGTCAACACTATTGTCCCAGAAGATGATCCCACATGACAAACGCGATTGAATATATGCAGAAATTGCAGCTCCACGCCTCACTATAGTCGTGATGATTCTAAGCACATAACTCGTCTTGCTGGTCAGCTGTTGAGTATGGAATTTTCCAAAATAATCCCAAAAGGCGAACTCGTGGGTTGATTTCAGTATTGCATTTTTTATGCGGTAAATTAATGGCAATTGCCGTTTTATTTGTAAATAATATATTTTGTTGCAGACCGTTCCGTGTAAGCTAGGTATCAATTTTCTCTAGTGCGTAAACGGTATAGGTGGAAAGAAGATTAATTGTTGAGGGGCATATCGTCGGCAAAAGGAGACACTTCACCTTCATACACAGAAGCTAGGTCATTAGCGGTAAGTAGAAAGAGTATTGGTCCTAATGTTGATCCCTGTGTCATTCCTTTACTTATCAAAGGCCAAGAAGAGACTACTATATTTCTATCCTGTGTTATTTCAGTAGGTTGTCGCCTTTCATATAAGTAGGATTCAATAAGCGAGTCCGATTTTCCCCAAAAACTATTTTTTTTGATTTTATCCAACAATGATTTACTCTATCAAAGGGTTTTGATAGGTCGACAAAAATGCCCATGACTTCACTTTTTTTATTTGTGCCGTCATAGATATCAGTTACGATTTGATGTATACTACTTATTGTGGATTTTTTGGTTTGGTACACACTTTGTCTGATACTCAAAAGTTTATTTTTATGAATAAATTGGACTATTCGCTTTGGAATGCTTTTTTCAAATATTTCTGATGCATTCGACAGTTACATTACATTCACATGGGATAGAAAAGTAGTAGTACAGGTATCCCATTTAAATCCCATTTAAAAAAAAAGAAAAAAATTAATTTGGAATTCGCCAAGTTGGCATTTTTGTAGCTAACACCCATGCATGACATAATTATTTAGGCGCTAGTTTAAACTCTCCACTATATGTTTATCTTCTTCGTGTAATGTTTGTTATTATTATTGATATAGGTTAAAAGTTATGGCGGATATGGGATATCATGTTTTTTCCTCTAATTTTGGTCAATTTTTTGAAGAACTGGCCACGGCGAAAATAATCATGGTGGCATATTGGGAGAGTTATAGTGGTAATTCAAACGTGTAAAAGCAAATGCTTTGTCTCATTTAAAAAATTATATTATTTAGTGCCTCGATTTTATGGAATAGCATATATACATAATGGAAAATATGGTTAAATTGTAGATCACCCGTTCTCATACAATTTTCATAAAGACCTTTTTTTTTGAAATTATGTAATTTGATGGAAACATGTTTTGTCAAACTGTATTCATGTATTTTTCTTCAAAATTAACTCGATTAAGTTCAAGATCGTTGTAAGCAGACACTGCTGTATATGCGTGTTCTTCATATGAAACTTAGTTTTATGTGTATATAGGCAGCTATATGTATATAAGAAATGCATCCATCTGCTATAATTTTGTTACAGATTTTACCCCTACATTCCTTCTCGGATTTCAAAGCTCATGTAGGTACACTTCATTATACCAGTAGAGAGTACAGTCGTAACAAATGTTCGACTTACCTGTTTCAACAACTACGTCTTGTGTTCGCGTTTGTCCGTGCTTACCTGCGCTATAAAAGGAGAGGTGGAGCCTATCGTGCATAAACCACACCTACCACTACTTCGTGTACGTAACCTGTTCTCTTCCGCCGAGCTCTGGAACAGAAATGAAACAAAAAAAAAAGAACAAGCGAAAAGAATACCGTCCTGCTAACAAGTCCGGCTGTGTGCAACGCGTTCAAGATGGCTGCTGACGCCAGGGTCCGTCTGCTATGCGCCGGACGTCTTCCTCTGCTTCTTCTACTTCTCCTCCGCCGTTTAATTGGTGTTACAATGACGATGGGAAGTCGTTTAGATAGATCTGGGGGATACGTGCCTTGTTTCGTTTATCGGCGAATTAAACCAGGACAGCGGGCGCGATCCCCGACGCCGCGTATCTGCGTATCGCCTGATTCACGTTGTTATTGTTGTCTTCGAGTTTCGTCCGACGGCCCTCAAGCCGACCGAAGTCCTGTTTCGGCGCCAGACACGTTGCTTTTTGGCGAAAAATGCTTAATGTTTAATTGTTGTCTGCGAGGATCGGACGAATACCTGATTAGGTCTGCGTATTTCTTCTTTATACGCTGGAGAATGTTTGTTCTTGTTGCGTTCTGTTTTTCGGGGACAGGAATTCTATTCTTTTTGGGCGTCGTGCCTGTGTATTTTTCGATTACAATGACGGGCTTCAGCAATTTTAATATCCTGTGTTGTTTCTCAAAATGTTGTGACCAATAATTGTATTTTTATTGGATATTCAGCTCGGACGGTTTAACGAAATGTGATAGCTCTCTGAAAGTATAAAGTTAAATTAATGTTGTTTTTAACATATATGATTTAAATAGCATAATTTCCTGCAAGTAGCCCATTGATAGAAAGTAACCCTTAAACCAAAGCAACTTTTTTTTTGTTTAATATTATTGTTTGTTTGTAACCATATTTCTTCATTTTAAAACAACATTGAGGGTTTAATAAGTATGTATTTATTTTTAATATAAACTTATTATGTGATTTGTGTAAAAAAAATCATTTTAGTGACATTTGTATACAGGGTTAAAGTCGATCCCATATTAGCTACTGGAGGCAAATACTAGTTAGATAGATAGATAGATAGATTTTTTCATCCAAGCGACATAAAAAGTGTATAGGACAAGTCATAAAATAAATAGTAGTTCCATTCATACATCTGCCATTTGATATACAGAGTGTATCAAATGAAAAAGTAAATTTTGCTTGGGTGTTAACTACACGGACATATAAAGCACAAACTCGCCGAAACCTGATTTCATCATTAAAAAATAAAAAAAAGTAAAATTTAGAGCCAAAAATAATTATTTAGTATTATTCTTAATAGTATGTCGTAAGTTCATTTAACCTCATTCTGAATAAATAAAGGCCAATCGGCCAGTGTGCCCTTGTAAAAATAGCAAAACACGCATTTTAAATTTCTTCTTTTTATAAAATAAACATTCCTTATTTGTTAAGAGCATTCTATGTAGGTCTAAAAAGTATTATTTTTAATATCCTGATAAGACGTTCGAGTTTCACCGGATATGCGACTTCAGTAGTTACAAAAAACGTAAATATTGTTCTTTTGCTTTGTCGAATCGAGAGTTAGTTGTTAATAAACGGTACCACGTGAATCTGAGTTATTTCTTTTGGATTTATTTAATCAAATAACGCAAAATGAAATGCACCGAATTACACAGAAATAAATGTAGATACAGAAAATTTGCAAATACGCCTTCTTACTATGATGTCGCGCGAAAATGAATCTATACATTCTCGCGCTTTTGCCGATGCATCAAGCTTCGATTTTCTTTATATGAAATCATGATGGTCCTGAAAAGGATCGTTTTTTCGAGACGGGAAGAATTTAAATAAAATGTTCGAAGTGCATTAAGACCTTTTGATCGTATATGATTACAGCTGCTACATATTATTATATTTACCTCTATATCTGATACATCCTGTATAATGAAAATGTAAAATGGGAAAGCTCAAAAGATTTTTATAAATATGAACGCAAAGGGATAAAAAGAAAAAAAATATTTGGCATTTTATGGTTTATTATACCGTAGTCGACAAAATTTGACTTTAGTATAGATATCTTATGCTCCGCATAATACAATGTTGCAATACGCTTTAATGCCAATTTTTAAAAGATATTGGGCGTTGGACATGTGGTGGGAGATATGGCTATATGTTTACTTCTGTTTTAAAGCGATACACTCTTTCCTACGCTCTGTTTTCCTATATCTAGTTAAATTTTGACGATTACAGTATACGGAGAAGAAGAAATACTGATTGACTCAACCAACCAAATATTTATTTCTTCAAAAGAATCATATAGACATCACCACGTATTTGATTGTAACCCTGCATTTGTTTTAACAAAGTAAGTCACGTTGGTTTAAACATTTCAGATAATTGTTTATGATTTTTATTTAATCAATCGCTTGTTATTTTCAGAATATATAGTCAAATCAAAAAAAATATTGAAGTAAGTAATTTATGTTCAAGGAAATATGCAGTACATAATAGAAAAATCAGGAAAAAAAAACAAGAAAGAGAAAACAGAACAAGTAAGTAATGACAGAGTTCTCGTACCTTAGTTAGTAATTACAATTTAAATTAAGTTAAATTGCTTTTTTATTAAAGAATTCATATAAACTATAATAAGATGTACTTAGTAACTTACGCTTTAACATAGTTTTAAATGTATGAAGAAGCAAAGACTATTTAATTCAGGCAAGAGATTATTGTATATTTTAATACCCAAACCATGGAGTTGGCTTTATTGTGTATGGAATTGATCTGGTTATTTATTGTCATCGGCATACAATTTTAATTTATAATCTCGCAAGAATGAAACAATGTCATTAATGAACGGTAAGAATAAGATCGGAGGAGAGTACAACGCCCTGCGGTAAATAAACCCACCTAGTTTGCAGATTAGCAAAATTTTGATTAACGCAGTCAAAGACCTTGCTTAGGTCACAGAACACCCCAGTGGTATCCGCTTATTCTCTACATCAATCGCAATATCATTATAAATATCTGAAATGTCTGTAATTGTTGATTTTCCGAATTTGAAACCGTGTTGATATTCAGAAATAATCTTGTGTCTTTCTAAAAAAAAAAAAGAAAGCACCTGTGCCAGCATTGCAGCATACTCCGAAATCATTCCAATGGAAGAAGTTAATTAATCGGTCTATAATTAGCCATATTTATTTAGTAGTTAACATAAATGATTCAATTGAAAACAGTATTTTTTTTGATTAAAATTAGTGATATTTATTTAAATAGAATCTTTACATTTTGTTACATTGACGATCAAATGTTTGCTTGAATTAAGATTACGCTGAGAAAATTTTATTGTGTAATTAAATAGACAAACCCACTGGGTTAAATAAATAGTTGATTGGTCATACGGATAATTGCCAATTAAAACTTCTTTTCAATCTTCAGATTTATGATTTATTTACTACATGTTTCGGTCTAAAATTAGATCATCTTCAGACGATAGTTATTACCTTTATTAAGTAAATAAATAATAAATCTGAAGATTTGAAAGAACTTTTAGTTAAACTAGAAAATAGACTAGAAAATATAGATAAAATAATAATAATAATAATAAATAATAAATAATAATAATATAAATGGACTAGAAAATAGAACTTTTAAATAAATAGTGATTTACTCGAAAAAATACTTCTAACACAATATATTTTTCCATTTCGCATATACAATGAACACTTGTGTAAGCGTTTTTCGTAAAAACAAAATTCTACTTTCATAATCTACATTTTATGGCAAACGAAAAATATATCAACTACAGGTTGTATTACATTAAAGCTTAATGGGATTTTCCAGGCACTGATCTTCTAACAATAAGTAGTCATGAAAGTACTCTAGATTGTTATTGATAGGAGAATATTATTATATTATTATATAGAAAGCCAAGTTTCATGTATATCTTTCAACGGAAGATAAGTCCATGCAGAAAACAACTGAATTTGTATTTTTAAATTGTGGGATAATAAATTAATAAATTTCGAAGGAATGTTCGCAAATAAACTAGAAGCAATTACCTCGATTACCTGGCCCGGAATCAACTCTAATCGTACACGCACGTACGCAAATGCATCTTTCGTTGATTTTAAACTTAGCTAGTATCCCTATATTACATATTATAGAAGTCAAAATCATATAATTAAAAAGAAAATATTAAGATATACAAGTATATCTCTTATACCCATTTTCACCGAAACGTTAGGCTTGATTCAATTTCAATAGAGAGAATCACATCAACTTCAAAACACCACTTTAGATTAAACTAAATTTAGCGAGTCAATGCAAACAGATATTGTTGGTCCATGGAAGCACTTTAAATCGTAGCGCGCCTGCGTCGGAAATAGTTTGATACGCATATCATCCATGTTCATATGTACACAAACTATAATTAAACTGATTTAAACCTTATTGTGCATACACATTATAAATCACAACGAAAATTTAAAATCAGTAATGGTAAGATACTTAATACCTTTGACATTAATCCTATTATTATTACTAAATAGTTGAAATCTGATCATACGGAAAGGCATTTTTAATCTTTACATGCATATTAAGATCGATGGTATCTAGTTACAAGAAAAGTGTGTGTGCATATATTATTAATATATCTCACTGTATTCATACCAAATGCTGAATTTCGAAGGCAAATACTATGTAATTTTCCCTTCTTACCGAATTAATTTGAAGTTTTTAATCATTTCTACTTATTTGCAAGTTTTGCTATTGATTAGAATGATTTGTTTTTTTTTTTTTTTTAATCTTATGATTTAGTTCTTTTATTTATATTATGCTTACGTAATCCAACATGGCACCTTTCTTCGGTCAATTGTTAGCAATTTTAAAATGCTTTCTTTTGTAATTATTATTGTTGTGCTTTTATGAGTATTACTTCATGCACACTAACAAATGCTTGCAATTCCTGTTTAAAATTCCAGTAACATATAGAGTTAAGATTATTAAACATTAGAAAATACAATTAGTGTTTCATATTAATTTTCTACAATTTGCGCTAACTTTACTCTGTACGTTACAAGAATTTTCAACAGGAATTGGAAACATTTTTTAGTGTATGGTGGATATTTTATGTTAGTCACACTGAGTCAATACTAACGTGAGAAATTGGTATTACAGTTATGGCCAATGACTCTTAACAATTATTTTAGTATAATGAACTCACACGTTTTCGTATTATGAAATTAATTTTGAACTAAACGTCATGTTCACGTTAATTATTTAAAAGTATCATAAAAGACACTCATTCATGAAAATAACTAACGATTGGATCATTCTTTTCTTAAAATCCAATTCGTGCTTGAACAACGAAAATGTTCTGAACATATTATTCTATTATATACCAAAGTTTTTTAAAGTTTTGAAATTTTGTGTTTATTTTTAGCACTTTCTCAGTAGAGATGGCCCTCTTACTCGTTATTTGAAAAATAATTTTCATTTCTCTGATAATAAATTCATGTTTCTTTTAGAAATTTGCCCATTTTAAACTAAAGTCTAAAATCATTTACTTTGTGGTTTAGTATAATAATTCCACACAAACATTCAACATACATATTTTGATAAGCTGAACAAGAAGGTACATGTTTCATCCACAAGCTTCGTTCCTCTGGGATTGAGCCCTTCTCATTTTTGTATGAATCTCGAATATTTCTTAACAACACTTGCCCTAAAGATGAATTAGTAAGTTGATAGCCAATAAGAGTGAAGTGCTCATATTGTTCGCTTAATCATCCTGCCATTACAGTCACTACGCTCTATTTCAGACAGATTGAGAGTGGGCAAGGGGATACAGGGCGACGAGGAAAAATTGAATCGTAAGATCCGTCACCTGACCTAAGTCTACTGGATTTATTTATGAGGGATCATTTAAAAGTGCGGCTAATTTATTGTCCATGGGCGTATTGTCATTCTCAGAGAATCAGACTCTTAACTTGTTTTATCATCTTAAGAATATGTATGGCGCCGTTCCGGACAATATTCTCTCCGATTTGCTTCCTTATGTGCCTTTTTATTGGCTCAACCATTAACGTAGCGCATTAACTTGTCTTTTAGCTGCGGAGTTGTTGCCCAAAATCTTAAAAACATTGATTATTAATCCGATTCATAAAAATAACTGTCGGCACAATATCGCAAATTATACCAAATTTCTCTGAGTTCTAGTTTTTCAAAGGCCTTTGAAAATGCCATGCTTGATAGGTTGCTAGGTCATATAAGTCGTAATAGTATATCAGATAGTCAACATGGTGTTAGGGTACTCAACCATTACTGCTGTTCATTCATTTCGCTTAATTGTGAAACTTGGTCTCTTCTGTCACACTTATTTAAAGAACCATAGAAGTCAAATATAACAATTTACTCAAATACTATTAATTTATTAAAATGAATATTTATTTAATTTGTATTTAAATATACAAAATTGATTAATGTAACTATGTTCGGAAAAATGTATTTTTAAGTTGTAATTATAGTATAGTTTGAAAAAGCCAAAATGCAGTTCGGCAAAATGTCACAATAAGTTTTTGGTTATCGAATTGAAACTTTTCAATTTCCGCTAAATCACGAAACAAGAGAAAAAGGTAATGTTTATTATTTAGTTGAGAATAAAAGTGTAAAATTTATTTATTCCTCTTAGATACAGTCCCTTGCAATAGCAAGTGTCATACTAAACATCCACTTTTCACTTTTTACGCTTTCAGTTATGCAAGAATTAGCAAAGTATGTACCAAACTCAGAAATTTTACTTCGATTGAGCTACCAAAAATATAAATATGTATTTTTTTAAATAGGTTTACTAGAATTGGCATGTGACCCCAAACTCTTCCAACTAGATTTAGAGCAACCTTTTCGAATAACTTTTCTGGATATCATGTCATCTAACCTCACTTTTTACCACTTGGCTGGAATATTTTTTAAATTTGTCGCCGTAGTAGTGACGTAAGAGCTGTCAAAATAAATTTTGGGATTGTTACACATGCTCAATCTATTCCCCCAAACAAACTTTTCTATATCCTAACAATAAAAGAATTTTCCATACTTATGCCTGTCACTGTATAATAAATGTTGACGTTACAAGCTTCATTTTGGCAGCAGCTCGCAATCGCTCATGGTTATTAAATTTGTGAAAGGAACACTCACAGGGCGTGAGCCCAATATATTTTTTATTGCCACTCACTTAAGTTGAAATGTAAACTAGTAGATGTCGCTCTGCAAGTACCTCTCTTGACAGTTGCTAGCTTAAATTGGATACTTGCACATGCGACACTTTGAAGCAGCAGCTTTCAACCGCTTATGGTCATTAAATTTGTGAAAGGAACATGGCGTGTTTTCTTTTAAAAGATTAATAT
The DNA here is from genome assembly GCA_004143645.1 of Protaetia brevitarsis. Taxonomy (NCBI): domain Eukaryota; kingdom Metazoa; phylum Arthropoda; class Insecta; order Coleoptera; family Scarabaeidae; genus Protaetia; species Protaetia brevitarsis. The sequence goes on from RXPK01000206.1 coordinate 512,319, forward strand.
GTTTTTTATTGTCACTCACTCGAATTGAAATTTAAAACAATAGATGTCGCTCTGCAAGTTAGTTTCTTGACAGTTGCTAGTTTAAATTAGATACTTGCACATGCGACGCTTTGAATTGGAAGCCTTTAGTTTTATAAGAGAATCGTATTCAGGAACAGACGCTATTAGAGAAATAATGAGACCCATTCGGAACGTAATGGTATCACCCCGAGTAAAATACGAGGTAGTGCAGTGCCGTTTATTGTTCGAAGTGGGGATATTTAGAAAATAATACACGAACATTGCATATTTCAAGCGGAACTGGCGCACGTTCTGCGAAACACCATTTCACAATCAACGAACTAATGCCGGAGACCATGTAAATCGCTTCATTAGCAGTAATACAATCTCTTAAATTGCGCCACCGCCCCCCGATGCTCCCCGCCGAATTGCTCGCCGTACATTAAGGGCGTCTTTATTAACGCCTACCAATATCCTTAAAGTTTACGACGCCGCAAGAATGTCATATGGTCGAACGCGCGACTACGCTCTTACTCTTTTTATGAATAATTTCGTTGTATACAACGTCTCGAAGTCAATTTTTGAGGGTACATAATTGAATTCAGGAGCGCTCGCCTTTTACGAGTACGTTTATGGCGCCGTTACTGGGCGGCCGTGTTATTGTCGACTTTATAACGCGCGTTTATGCCTCTTACAAATCAAATTCTTTGTTTTGGACGCGGGTATATGCGGGAGACGCGGGAGGAGTTCAAACGCGCGCTGTTCCGTATTTAAATTTTTCTATTACCCACTTCGCGAAAGTGGCTCAGTTCCGAATGGTTATCGGGCGGTCGTTACCGCGGTGTTTAAGGGGACTTTTTCTCTAAAAAAAAAAGTATTTTCGAGTTTATGCCCCCGCGACAATTCCAAGAAATTTGAATACTACTCTGGAGTTCTTTACATATAGCCGTAACCTAGTTGCTTAGGGATGTTGAAATACAAAAAAAAAATCAGCTGTCAAAGATTTAACTGTCGTCTAGTTAACTAAAGTATAATATTTTGAAATATATATATATATATATATTGCTGTGTTTCATAAGAGGGAAAACCACCAACCATATTGAAATGCAGTTACTATTTTATGTACACACCTGTTTTGTAAGTCCAGTATAATTTTGATTAATTCACACTAGTAGTCATGGGCAATTGAATATCAATTTATCTCTGCATAGTCTTGGTAGCCGCCTGTATCTAATTTTCTATTGAATGGGAGTGACTTAATGTAAATTCGTTGTGAGAAAATGATGAAATCCTGGTGACGAGGTTGTTGATAAAAAAGCTGGTTGAGAGATATTTTTATTTTGTTATCAAGTGTAATGAGTTAAGTGGTTTTTCCTGTCTTACGTCTGGTATTGAAGGGGATCTTCTATTCAAATTCTTGTAATTACTCTATTCTGGAAATTATACAGAAGAAACGTGAGGATTGTTCGACATTATAAGAAATTTTGCCTGTATCTACTACACTGGGTGTTTCTTCTCCGTGGGAGTGTGCATGTGTTACATCCTGAATGTAACGAAGGAGGTCTGTTTCCTGAATTTTTCCTGCTACCGTGTGTATTCCTCCTGGTCTGGCCCTTTTAGCTGTATATACGAGCGAATCTGGATTGTCACTACAAGGAAATCACATTTGGAGGTATTCTGAATATGTCCGTGTAAACGGCGGTAGACGAGGTATCTGGTCAAAACATTGTTTAAATTTTTGTATAAATGAAATTATAACGTTACTATTAAGTTAATTTTCCTAGTAGTGTACTCACGGCTTGGGAGTAGAGTTCTCATACCTTTCATATGTCCTTGATATAAACTTAACTATAAATTATATATAACTTATTAATGATTACACTGTTTTATTAACGGAAGTTCATTTGATACATTGAATTATTAAGAGTTAAATTATAAATTCAGTATTTAACAAAGTAAGGCATAGTAATAAAACAAGTTGGTGATTCAGGAGAGCGCAAGGCGTACAGCCGTCAGCGCAGCGGGTCCCTAACTGTAAAGAATAATAAAGGTAAACTTTTATTGGTTAGTAAGAGGGGGATCATTAGAGCGCATGATCTGGAGTGGTAAATTTTAGAATTCTGGACGTGAACGGGATTACAATAGCCATCTAGTGGCTTGAGTTGCATTGTTTTATCATTTGTAGGAAGGTATCTGCAAAGAAAAGGAGATCTGAATTTAAAATTATTTATTTATTTTCCCTTTTGCTTGTGCTTCAATGGCTCTGTTTTCAGAAACACCAATGCCGATTTTTAAAATTTATTTTTTTAACATTCAATACAATATTATTATGTTCAATTTACTTTAATTTATTTGGCTTGTCCGTTTACGATTTTATTTTTATTCTTTTTTTTTTAATAAAAATCCAATTAAATAAATTAGTGGTTTTAATACACCCAGCGACCTCTCTAAGTAAGTGCAAGAAAACTGTGGAAAGTGACTTCCTACCTGCTAGGTGGCACGGGACGCTTCAAAGGGTCGTCCCCCAGATCTTCTGTCAGAATCGTACTCCGGACGCTTATTAACGAATTGGCAGTTAATTTTCTCACCTAACAGGCGCACCCCTCAAGCCCTTTCTCGGTTTATTAAATTTTGATATAAGTAACTATCAAAAATCGATGTAAACACTTACTGTACAAATAAAAAACAACGTTTCAAACCAAAACAAGCTTAAATCTTTATATATTTACCCAAATGCTATGTTTCCTTATCAATTGAGACTCTATGATCAGGTACGTAAAATGGAATCAGAAAATACTATATAAGACAATCTTTAATACGAAAACAAGTCTTCAAACTCTCCTGGCATTTTTAAAACTAAAGAGGTTATGGAAACGTCATATAATAAATTAAATATCAAATAAATAACGGCGCCATCTATCTGTAAACGGCAAATACTAAAATTTTTATAGCAAACGATAATCTATTATTATTTATTTGTTAAAGATAGCTATTTTATCAAATATCAACTTCGGTGATATTTTTATACAACCCTTACATATAAAAATTACTAAAATACTAAACTAAATGGCGGTTCTTATAAACTAACCCTCAAATTATCGTATGGTGAAATAATTTACACAAAAATATAAGTTTCTGATTAAATTTGAAAGGGAACTGAATTAATTCCGTTCTGTTTTAGGTGACGTGATTTTAAGGAGATACTAACTTGAAAAGACACGACGCTGGCAAACTCTTGTGCTGGAGAAGGTGGTTCAGTTAGATGGGCCCCCCGGTCTCGGTCAAAGGCATGGAAAAGGCTATCTGGTCGGGAAGTCTTCGTAGGATATTTATAGGATATTTTCTTGGCAAATTCAGATATTCGATATGGATTTAACAAACAGGATTTGTATCGATACTTTTTTTAAGTAAAACTTCTTGGAACTTTGATAAATTTTTTTAAATTGTGGCAAAAACGTTATAGGAAGATTAAGACAACCGTCGTGTCTGGTAGCCACCAACAGAATGAGAATTCAAATCATATTCAACGGTCAATAGCCTTCGATTGTTTATCACACAGTCGACCAACCTGAATTTTGAAGATAAAGACTAACCGACATTAAAATACCGTTATTTCCATAGATTGAGGGAATACGCCAAAACGTTGAACTCAAAACACCCCGGAGATTGAAAAATATCTCTCCGAGCAAAAATAAACGAACATTAAAAAGGATACCAGGTCGGTTTGAATTAACAGTCATAAAATAAAGTTTACATTACAATAAAGCAATATTTAGCACCTAATGCTAATATATTTCATTTTAAGTAAACTATCTTTACAAATTCATAATTCGCCTGTAGAGTAGGCAACTGAGTACACGCCTCACATTTGAATTACTTGTCTTTAGGTCTAGAACCTTGTTGTGAATGCCTTTAAAATAGATTCCATACCTTAAATATCATAGCGATATATATGATTTTTGTTTCTAGTTACTGAACCAAAAATGTAAAAAAGCTTTATTATTAAGTCACGATCTAAGATTTTCTAGCGAATTTAGCTCCTAGTTGGGCCAGAAGTAATCTGCCAACATATTTGCCCTGGTAACGTCTTTCCATCTTAGAAATATCCTGATGGAACCTTTCTCCGTAATAATTGCTCACAATCCTCAAATTCTGAGGAAAAAAGTCCGGACGTGAATCTAAAAAATGAATCTGGAGAGACATGTTGCAACCCAATGCTTAATAATCGCTCGCTATCCAACTCTCTTTCTTAAGGTTACCAACTGGCCAGGCGAGCTTCGTCAAGGCCATTCGTTGGAGCCGACCCCTCTTTCGGCACAACCAAATCGCAAATTAAAAAATCCATCAATGAATGGGTACATAATCAGTCCAGAGAGTGGTGGCAAAAATCACCGGCACAAAAGCAGGCAAAAAAGGAGCAGAAGCCTGAATTCACGAGGGATCTACTGAATAAAGACAGGAAGACTGTCAAAATGATTGTAGGTCTGCTGACTGGTCACTGCAGACTGAATAGGCATATGTACAACATAGGCCTGACAGATGATGCAACCTGCAGATACTGCCAAGAAGAGGAAGAAACACCAGCTCATGTGCTGTGCCAATGTGAGGGCCTGGCGAGGACAATTTTTAGTAATGGGGAGGAGAACCCCACAGCTAGTAGCTACATATAAAGAAGCCGCTCTCAAAGAGGATAGGCCTAATTAAGAGGGCAAAATTAGAGAGCGTCCTCTAGGAAAAAAGGGGATCACAATAGATCTGAAAAGGTCGCGGTGAAACAGGTCGATAGGCCACCTCAATCCTAATCTAATCTAATCTATGGTTACCAAAAGAATTTGCTACAACGTTCTTAAAAAAATGCCATGCTGGTTTTTCTAAATCGCTCAATTTTTCTTCGAATGCCGGATCTTTGATTAGAGGTCTTACGAAAATATTGCATCACTTATTTCTGAGAATTTTGTTTTTTAGATACAAAAATCCATTCCCTTTAAAAAACCTTTGATCAGGCCTAATTTGATATGCAATGGTAGAAGAAGTACTGCGGATCGTGTTACAGGACAAAAATACTTCACATTTTTTTGTCCAGGAATTAAAGATGCACGGGTAGGCCATATTTTCTTATGATAGTGGTTTGTTCTGCTATCTACTATCCCATTCATATAAAGAGCAGTAGAATTTTGTATAACCCAGCTGAAGTCCGAGTAATAGGGCAACAGCTTTTACACCGCCACAGATTTTGAAAGAATATACCGTATACTTTATTTATTTTGACATTGCTTGTCACCTTTATTTTCAAATTTTATTTGCCAGACTTGTTAAGGGGTGTTAAAAGATTATTTTAAAAATATATGAAAACGACGATATTTTTCTAACAAATTCTATAAACAATCAAAGTTGATCGACCCATCTAAATCGTTCGTTATCTTACGATAGGGCGTGCATTTAGACGAGTCGATCAACTTTGATTGTTTATAGAATTTGTTTAAAAAAAATTGTCATTTTTACATTTTTTTTAAAATGATCTTTGGATACCCTTTAACACGTCTGGCAAATAAAATTCGAGATTAGAGATGACGAACAATGTCAAAATGAAATAAAATATACGCCAGAGCATGCATTTAGACGAGTCGGTCAACTTTGATTATTTATAGAATTTGTTAAAAAAAAGATTGTCATATTTACATTTTTTTAAAATGATCTTTGGACAACCCTTAACACGTCTAGCAAATAAAATTTGAGATTAAAGATGACGAACGATGTCAAAATGAGTAAAGTATACGGCAGGGCATGCATTTAGGCGAGTCGGTAAACTTTGATTGTTTATAGCATTTATTGCAAAAATAATGTCATTTTTATATTTCCTTAAAATGATCTTAGGATACTCCTTAACACAGCTGTCAAATAAAATTTGGATTTAAAGGTTTTAACGTTTCACGTTAATATAAAATAAATTGCTTAATTTCTTAAATCACATTTTGAAAAAAAACTAATAATTTAAATGTAACTGTTATCAATTTATTTTAATCAAGGGCACATTCTTCAATTTAACACAGTTTCCGAACGCATGTTTCCTGAACATAACTGTTTCAAATGTCAATGCTGTTTTTACTTTCATTTTATGGTAAATGGCTTTCTGTGTCAATTATCCCTTCTTTGACTGACCGCCAACAGTACCGATGTCCTATACAGCTGTACCGAATCTCTTGAATCTTGTTAAATTCTCACGTGGAAGGAACTGCGTGGTGATTAACAAGGATACATAACCCGTAAATTTTTGCATACTTACTTCGGCAGGAGCTAGAATTTTTGGGCAAAAGTATTTCAACAATTCTGACAAAAGCAATACCTACATATCAATTTTTTTGGGGCACGAGCTACCGACATTTTGATTGGTATTTTCACGCACGTGCTTCTCATCTTGGCCTCAGCTAATTCAGACCCTCAGACCGCAAATCTGACATGAATAACTGCAGAATCTCTCTTATTGTTTTGACACGGGCAAGAGCTAACAACAAGTTAATTCAGAAAGTTCTGATTCACTACTACACCCATCCTGAAAAAGACAAGCGACTTATTTCTTGCATGAAGAAAATGGACAATTAAAATGCACTGCGATTTTTGAAAGCCCGTTAATCTGGTAAATAATTTCTTGATTATTGCTTTGCATTTCTGTGTAATTTTCTGTACTTTTTATTGTACCATGCTGTGGTTAGACAACCATTTTCGCTGTGTGGATTCAAGTTGCATATGTTGTTATTTTATTTGTTTGTTTCTCTTGCTTAAACAGCTGATTTCAATTTACCGGGAATTTTCACAAATTTTAGATTTCGATTTGAGTAATTTTAGTTTAAGAGTTTATTGTATCATTTTAAATTTTGTAGTGTTAAGATTTTGTAATTAATCCATTCATTCAATTGTCTATTGGTCGCTTGTGCTGATTTGATGCGGATTCTATTAAATATTGTCGAATTGTTATACGTCTGCGTTGCACGATTTTGAAAGAGGGATTTTTGTAGGAAAAACAATTGTAGAATTTTGTTAAGGGGTTCCTTGTTCGACTATTGACGTGAGTAGACGTATTTTTGTAAATCTTTGTGCCATTTTGTAATTCATTTTGTTATTGTAAATTGTGTTTTGATTCTGTAATTTATTTAGTCGATCAAGGATTTCCTTTTGTGATAATTGTTAATATATTGGAGTGTGCAATTTATAGATATAAGATCAATTATTATTTTTTGTTTAGGAAGATATATTTTAGTTTTTTTTCAATTTTGCTGTTTCATTTTTATTTATCAATCACCTCATTTGGGTGAGGAGAAGCATTGTTCTTGCATTTAGTTTTTTCTATTTTGTAAATTTCTTGTAATTGTCCACGCTTAGTTTATTTTAATTTGTGAAACCACGTGGATAGAAATTCAAAGGTTGTGTATTTTGGATAATCTTTCTGAACAAACAAAATTTTTGCTTTGTATAGGAAATAGCATTGTCCTATTTTAATTTAGAGTCAAGTGCAGTTTTTATTTTAGGCCAGAACCTTCAGTTCAAGGTTTTTTTCTGCACAATTTGTAATTTAACCCATTGTTGAAATAAATTGATTGTTAATTAGCGTCAATGGGTTGAAAATTCTGTTATTTTATTTTATTTTAAACCTTTTCAATTTTTCGGGTAATTAAGAAAGTCTGATTTCATTCACTCACAATTTACTTTTCGTGGTTAGATTCAAGTTTTAATTCGCGAGGGTAACTCTGAGGTTAATAGTTCTTTCGCGTTTGTTTAAATTTTTTCCGTTGTGCTAGCTAATATTTTATTTTTTTTCATTTTAAAATAAGTTTTGCATTTTTCATTTAATTCAATCAGTACACAGCAATACGTATATTTGCTCGCTGCCCGAATTTCATCTTTGGCAGCGCCATATGTGTTTCAAGGCATTAGTTCGCTAGGATAGTAAACGGCACAACCTTCTATTTAATTTATTATTATAAGGAATAATTAAATAACTTCTACTTTTTCCAATACTGTGTATACTGATTTTACACACAGAATGCAATTGCATTACATTTGGAATTAATTTGACCGAAAAAAAATTATTGCTGAATTCTATTGCTAACTTCACACCGGTCAGTTATATTACCTATATATTGCAAACAAAAATAAAAATTGGAAATTTATAGGACACCCGCTTACCCGAAAGATATACTAAAATGTCAGCATTACAGAGTTATGAAAACATCAGCCGGATGCATGTTATGAGATAATAATACAACATTGCCTTCTCGCTTATCTATTATTATTATATGCGTTCCGTATAAATTGAAGATTCTATTTCCTTCGGCTCTATTTCTTTTTTCGACCCCGAAACACCGGCTCCTCCACCAGAATAACCTAATATACATAATTGAAATTTTAAAATCCTCAAATAGAATTTAACAAAATAAAACGTAAAACCCTTAAGACACCTTTAGAAGTCATTAAGTCTAGCGACCGTAAACAGTCTCAGAAATTGGTTTCGTAAGGGGGTGAAATAAGCGGCCCGAAGTGGCCCTCTCTCTCTTCCTCCTACGCCCCGTCTCTACTTTAACGCCTTTTAACCGCCACTAAAAGGACGTCGGAGAGGGGGGGCGGGGACGATGGGGCGGCAGTTAAGCTTCCCCCTCGTCATCGGTTTCCTCTTGGCCAGGGGATTACCATCGCATTTAAATAAATACATAAATATTACATCGCCGAATTGTGTATAATTAAATTCCGGAGCCGCAGAATCCGCTTTTCGGAATGCTAATTTCTTACTGATTGTAATGGATGTACGCCCGGGCGCCGACGCCGCTACCCGCCTCTGCCACACGGACAGGGAGGCTTTTGTTACGACGACGCGGGGAACGTCGCGTCGTTACGGCCGTGTAACTACCACTGCGCTTCTTCGTTTCCTCTTTCAATTCCAAATTGAAATTTTATCTACCCGGCTGGTTTTGCGGGCGCATTGCGAGTGGATAAGAAAGGACAATGGTCCTAAGGTTTCGCCTCGCGGAAGGTTGAAATAATATTGATAACAAAAGTGTAGTCATTTAACTCCTCCGCAGTTTATCCGTTTCAGAATGCAGGACTTGTAAATTATGCAAAACATTTGGTTTTCAATGAATACGCGGTGTTTATTTTAGAGAAAAAAAGCAGCAATGGCCGTAAGAAATTACTAAATACGCGTTATTAAATATATGAAATTAAACTAAAACTGTAAAACTCTCCAAATTTTAGATATATATATAATTTCTATTGCGAATTTTTCTCTGGGGAATGAAGTAGGAGGGAGTTGCCTGAAAAGAATCTAATATGATATGGCAAACAATTGGCATGCTCTCTATAAGGATTCCTATTTCAATAAATGGAATAAAATGCAGAATTTAACCGCAAAAAAAGTAAATTTTTGCTTAACATGAATATTGAAATTAATAACTCCATAGCTCCCAATAGTATCAGTAAATGGTTTTATGAACATTTCGCGAGTTTCAATATAATAATTATATAAGTACAGATTGTGCCAAATTCGATACTTTTAATAGGGAACTCACATTCTGAAAAGAATTAGACAAAAACTGATCTATGCTTCTGGACTTCGCTTTTAAAGAGAAATCGATTGGTGAAATCCGCATTTTTATATCTTATACCTTAATACAAGAGATACCAAGCCTTTTCATCAAATATACAATTCCCAAACACACTTGAAACTTTTTTCTTTGTGAAAACGCTTGATTTATAAATACGTCATTAGGGCGCTTTCTCACGCAGAATTTTTTGCTCTGTTTTTTTTTAAATTATTTATTACTATTTTTTTGATATTATTAAGAGTTGTACACTAAAAATATTTGCAATTTCTGTTTAAAATTGCAATAACGTATAGAGTAAAATTACCAGAAATTAGAAAATATAGTGTTTCATGTTAAATTTCTTAATTTTTGACAACTTCACCCTGTACGTTACTGAAATTTTCAATAGGAATTGCAAATATTTTTTAGTGTGTGTGTGTGTTTTTTTTTATATATGGTACACTCTATATAGTTTTACATTATGAAAAGCATATAAAATTACCTTTAGTATGATATAAAACACATATTTTATTTAAACAGTTTTCAAAATATTTGATTTTCTGTTTGCAATTTCACAGTATTTTAAGATGGCCATACAAATAAAAGGTTTCAACAAGGTAGCAAAAATAGTTTTGCTATTAAATGTTAGAAATTCCAACAAGCTAAGGAACCCATTAATAAATAAATTACTGATATTTAGCTATAAGTAATTAAGGTTTAATCTGTAAAAATTCTTACTGTATCATTTCTTTTTAGTTATCATGGCTAGAACTAGAATCAGCTGGTTTCTAAAATTCTTTGAATTTATTTACTAAAAAGTGTGTAAACATAAATTATAGCAAGTGTTCGCCGTTCTGTTGTAAACATACCCGACACCGTTTTCTTAAACTGGACAAGAAGCGCATTTCCTTAGAGTAACCATGGATGAGGGATTAAATTGGTTACAGTATATATCTTCACGTCCGAAATTAAATACGGCAATATTTACAATCAGACGAATTAAACACCTGGTCCTCCACGAAGCTAGCTTATTATGCAAACTTACATAGCGTAGCTACTTATGGAGTAATGAGTTGGGGTACATTCAGGGAAAATTCTAATTCTACAAAAACGCGCATTGAGGGCATTGTGCGGATTACGAACTCAAGGAAATTACCGAAAAGTGTTTGTCCAAGAAAGGATATGACAGTGGTGAATATGTATATATACAGGGTTTTCCACGGTAGTGGCTGGTTAGAAGTTTCCGGCTTAACGAAATTCTTCAGTTTTAAAAATTTGGGATTTGCAACAACTTGGTACTTCCTTTTTTTCTAAAATATTTCCAACCTTTTTGCACTTCCAGTTTACCGGAAGTCGCCATGAACTTTCTTATTTTAAATAGAACACGTCATATATTATTATATTTTTGAATTTACCACAAAATTCTATGACGATTACTACTAGGGTTTCCTATACCTATCTTCAACTGTTTTTGAGATATTGCGATTTTTGTTAAAATTATGACATTTACATCGTTATACGTAATTGATTGATTCTCTCTTGGTTTAGGTGTTAGAAGTTTCCCACATTAAAATTAACAAGTGCTAACATGGTTTCACCAAAACGTAATAAAAAAAATTCATTGAAATTATACAGGGTATTTAAAAATTAGTGCATAACAAAGAATTTTGAAAGTTACAAAACTTATTTTTTTCAAATAGAACATCCTGTATATTTTTGTATTTTTTGATGTAGAATTAAATTTTACACTGATTTGCTGTAACATTCCCTATACCCATCTTCAGTAGTTTTCTTTTAAATTATTCGTTTTGTTTATTACCGCTTTCAAATGGCCGAATAATTTCTATCTGGTGGGCCATGACTTTAACATCACAACAATTTATTAATATTAGTAAATATTATTGTTATAATCATTGTTTGTTACACGTCGCGTGTTCAGATAGATGAATATTATTGGAAAAATATTGGAGTAGCTTATTCTAATTCTGGATACTATAAATTTATTTTAGATTCACTGAGAATGCAGGAAGAACTTATGGAGAATTTAATGTAATTAAAGGAATTTATTTGTCGTTAATATATCTAACGGAATCCAGAAAATTTTGAAATGATTTCTCTTAATAACCTGGTTCAAATTAAGGGAAATGGCATAAACGATAACGACGACAACATAGTGCTTGTCAGACAAATGTTTTAAAGTTTTTGATTTATTAAAGTATTTTCAAAATTGTAAAGGTTTTAATATGAAGAATATTTAGATACTTGCATACTTAACAAATGCAATTTACAAGCAGCATAAACTTGAACCATGACTTAGAGCATAAAAGAAAATGCTCAATGTGAATTCCGTTTGCATCCAAGTATTTTATTATTCGACGTCTTAATGTGTCGCCTTATACTTCTTCCCACTTCAACTGGGTCTAATTCATCAAACGTTCTCGTCACACGAATCATTAAATCTTTAAATTTATTAAGACGCTCTTTGATGTATAAAAAAAACGCACACAAAAGTCTTGATATCTCAAAAAGTACAAGTTTAAAAAACAAAAAATTTGAACATTGAATTTTGCGTCAAAGAACGTCTTAATAAATTTGAAGATGCTAACTTGCTGTTCAGTTTCAATAATTGCTTCATGATAGTTGTAGCATTGTTCCCTTAGGAGATGGTAATGTTGCTCGGAACCTTCGGAACCTGTTGGTGGATGCGAGAGAGAGGATCTCCCAAAAAGTGCAGAATTTCCACGAGAGATGTGTTTCCTGAGCGACATTACCACCTCCTACTGGAAGAATGCTACAATCGTCTTAATAAAGTTTTTTTTTATGAATCAAGGAATGACATAAACAAAAAAAGTTAAAAAGCTTTTAGGAATTTCTACAAAAACGCTGTATTAAAAGTATCGAATTTGGCTCACTCTGTACATTGGCATACATACATTATAATCGAGATAAATAATAGGAAGGAACGAATACGTAATGATGTTATTACATTTTGTTGTATTTTAGAAACATTTCTTGGAAAGGTTAATTTCCTGCAAGGATACATTTTGAGTATTTTGACACTCAGGTTTATAAACAACAGACGGAAAGTACATCAGATAGAAAGAGTAGTGGGATGGAGGTGGCCAAACCTTAGATTAGAAGATGGAGAGAAGTCACTATTGGCAAGTTTTTATGTCAGCAATTTGCATATCAGTTATCTTAAGTTTATTTTTATTTGAGTTGTATGCAAGTAACCTCGTTATTATTTTCCAAACCAAAAATTTAAATGCTCGCAGTATAGGTATATTGCTGGCGCATATCAACCATGCAGAAGAACAAAAATAGACACGTCAATATTGCATTAACACGTTTAGTGCATCATCGCCGTTAATAATAAACAATTTGCATAATCCCCTATACGATTTTATGGCCGCATTTTTATTCCCCGTTGTTTTAAAATGCACGGCGTCTACCGAACGTCCTCAATCATCATTTATCGTAAACTTTATCCCCGTGTTTACATCGTTGAACGGCCGCGACGATTATTAAGTGATGATCCGCTCCCAGGTCGACGCGACGGTACGTTCACACATACTACGTATCTCTTCTTTGAAACGTAAACTACTTAAGCTATATTTGCTGACGTGGCATCGTCGCCGTATCCACGGGGACGTTGTTGGTCCCATCATTGCGACGCGCTGTCGACAATCGGCCGGAATAGGAGTTTATTGGGTGCTGAGTGGTGAACGAGCGCGATAACTAATCTGAAAATTTAAGTAATGACTGGTGCCGGTGACATTCTCCACATGCGTGCGTCCCGAACGGGACCATTTCGCGTCGTTTGGTGTGTACTAAAATAGTTACACATGCATCTACACTAGCACATACACGTTATGGGCGTTTATACACACAAAAGTGCAGATACCACAACAACAAAAGCATCACTAGTTTTTTTTTTACACTGAATTAGTGCTATGCTCGGTTAGATACTGATGTTAAATATTTCCGCGCAAGACCGACATAAGAAAACAACATAAATATTTCACTTATAATTGAAACATTATTCGGACATATATATGTACAGCAAGGGAAAGAAGTTTCCGCGTAAAAATATGACGTGAATATAATTTTTACGGGATATATTGTAAATATCGGACAAAGTGCAAGATTTAATTTCGCTCAGTTAGCGCTGTAGTTTTTCAAAATTTCTCAAAAACTATAGATTACACATGATCTCTGACTGACTGCGACCTAAGAGATCTATTATTTTCCCCTATTCTTGCTGTTTTACAGCTGGCCTTCCAATCCTATTCCCTTCCAGAAAGTGTAGGATATCAAAAGGCCCCAGATTAGGTAAGTGTCCCTTTTCGATTTCACAGGCTCTCAGGTGCAACGCCCTTAAGTTACACAGTGCTACGCAATTTGAGAGGAAGTGGATGCGTGTTTCATCCTCTTCCCCACAAAATCTACATTCAAATTCCTTAGCAAATTCAAGCTTATTCAGGTGTCCTTTCAGTTCACAATGGCTTCGTGTTAATATGCGAACATTGTTCTTACTCAGGTTTATGCATTATGTAAACCTCTTCTGTTCCTAGAACAATTTTATGTTGCCTTATTCCCTGGAGAGTCTCTCAAAAATTAGATTTTCCATGCTCAATTTCTCTCTTCAGTTTCTTCAGTATTGTACTGCTACTTATCCCGCCAGCCCCTTTTTTTGCGAGATTATCCGTTATCTCGTTTCCTTCCACTCCTGTGTGACCCGGAACCCACAGGACGGTTACTTCCTGTTGCCTCTCTGAGTATTTACGATATTGTCATAATAATACTGCACTAACAGTTTTTGTTATAATACTGTCCCAGGAATCGTGAATTGGTAATTAAAGTAATTAAGGAAATACTTCCCAAATATCTTTATATATACACTATTATAGAACATTACGCTGTGTTCGCCAAAATACTTAAAATTATCAAATTTTCAAGGTGGTCAGAACTGTATTATTGTACCAGTCAAACAAATTCCAAAAAGAACTAGTTTCTTTAGCCTAAAGAGAAACCATTACTTACAGCAGAACAAAACAAAGATTTAAATGGACTGAAGGAGATAAAAGTTGAGTTGCTAAGCAGTAGAACTGAATTCATTAGTGTAATGAGACTCGATTCGATGCTTTTGTGGGTGATAATCGTCGTTCTAATATCTTTCTTAATGTCTGCAATGGGAATGTTGGAAAACTACACTTTATTCAAGTAATCGTCAATACAAAGAAAAAAATTAAATATTTCAACAGATTCATTGTTGCTAGCTATGCAAACTTTTTCAGATGCTGGAGAAGAATTTATTTTGCAGCAAGGCGGTGCAAGTTGTCATATGTCAAAAAAGCTTTGAAACAGTTCTCAGAAAATTCTATTCCACAACTAGACTGGGTGTCCGCCAGTCTAGACTTATCAGCAGTAGAAACACTGCGACAATACAAGAGAAACTGTTGCGCGTGAATCTCGCAAGAATAATTCCAGATTTAAAACAAAAACTGCAAGAAAGAATAAGCAGAATAAGCTACTGAAAGTTACACGCAAAAGTTGCGATTTTTTAAATGTTTTGTGCAAAATTTCATTCCCTACAACTGGTGAGGGGATTGGGAAAAGCAATTAACCCCCAAACTATTTTGCTTCTTACCTCTGCCTGCTTTTAATTAATCGATTTGAAATTTTGCAGAAATATTATGTTTCACTAGTACCTACTCTCATTTAAAAAAAATTTAACCCTGCTGTAACAATTGTAATTATGGTTAAAAAAATAAAATAAATGAAAAAAATAATAATTAGGCCGGATGTTAGCTCTTTACTATCAAGCTACGTGGAAACTTTTTTCTCTTGCTGTACGTCAAATGTCAAATTAAAAAGCCCAGCGTAACAATCTTCATGGAATAATCTCACCAGCAGGATAACAGTCATACTCTTAACTGAAACTATCCCCCTTATGTTGTATCACAAAAGTTACAAATAACGTGTACGTCGTCAACTAATTTAACGTATTTACCTTACTTTCAATCTGATTTGTGGTCTGAAGTCGTATGGTGTATCTGTCAAGCTAACGTTATAAAGTAATATGCATGTTCTTTAAATTACGTTATATGGAATAAAATAACGATATAAAAGTGAAGTTAAAGTTTACTGAATTGCGAATGGAAACGAGTAGATTTTTGAAAATGAATAACGATTTTAAGGATTTGATCTGTGATTTATTAGAACAACTTTCTCAGCAGTGGCGGCTCGTGAGTTATGAAAGAGGGTGGGCACAATATAAGAACTTGCCTATTTTTTGTACATAAAATCCATTCTTCTATTTTTCATGCTGGAAAAGACGTCTATGACTTTGTTGTAAAAATGCGTTCAGTCGATCTTCCGACATTGTGCTTCTCAGAAAAGTTTTAATACGTTTGAGGGTAGAAAAACTTCATTCATATACTGCTGTCGACATGGCGGTTGTACAAATGATATCCAACAGTTTATATGTTTCCGTCAAAACTTTTTTTAACTTGTTGTGTGTATGAACACTAAAAGCGGCAAAACACCACCTACATCTACGTCACACATGTCCTCGCGCTTGTAAATTACTGAAAGTTCAATTTTCAATTTTACGCTGTCCAACATAGGATAAGATTTCACATTTTTTTATACACATAATTAACCGACGCAAAATATAACTTTTTTTTTCCCACATTTTCGTTGTACTTAATTTTATGTCGCAAATAAGCACTGTCTAACTATTCAAGTATGTCCAGTTTGCCTAGAACATTAAAATCCACGCATGCATTCATGTAAGAAACGGAATTTTCGTGTTTCTTGGCCCTCTCTGCGATATGCTTTAAATCATTTAACCCTTGTTTATTCCACGCACTGACCTCTTTCTTAAAAATTAAGCAGATAAAACAAAATAGTTTATTTGTTAGTAAACATCCGCACATCCACTCATATTTTTATTAAATACTCTATTGTAAGTTCGAGTTTTACTTGTGGAAGTGTAGTTTATTTGAAGGAATTTCAGGAATAGGTCTTGCTTTCTCTTTAATTAAAAGTTTTTTCTCAAATGAGAGCGGGGATTTTTTTTTAAGATTTTGCACTCAATTAACTTCCATCATTAATAATAAACGTCACTTCAAGCCTTTGAAATCACACATGCGCGGTACGCGTTGAAAACGATGTAGTCGTAACGAATGCAAGACGTTAACTGGGGACACGGCATTGCGTGCCCCAAAGCGACCGTACAAGCGCATAAAGGCTGCTTTTGTTTTCATTAAAACTGGCTGTTAAATAATTTATGTAAATAATAAATAGCAATGGCCCAAGTATCGATCCTTGAGAACCCGTGATTGATGCCAATAATATCAGATTTCAGATTATTCCATTCGGTAAGTTTTGTGTTATTAAGATATGATTTTATAAGGAGCAGAGGTGTTCCTCTTACACCGTAGAACTCCAACTTGTTTAGTAGGATGTCGTGGGCCGTCCGATTCATACTCCAAATAAGTACATCGGAAAGAGTGCCCCGGAACATAGTTCGCTTCGCACAGCGTTCGCATAAGCGCTAGCGTCTGCCGTGCGGAAGGAAACTTCATAGCATCGTTATAAAAATACGTAAAAATAATAAAATGAAATAATGCACTGAATACATGCGAGTTTCTTTCTGTGTTTATCTTGCTGGTTGGGTGGGCACGTGCCCTTGTGCCCTTTAGTACCAGCCGCCACTGGAAGAACCATAGAAAGAGCCCGGCTTATTTGAACATTTATTGTAATTATTGATTTATTGTTTTCTTTATATTATATTATTTTTATTGTTCCCTGCCTGCATGTAACGCACTATCAATGGATAGTAAGGGCAGAAGAAATAAGACATTTAAGAATAATAGTAGAAAAAAAGAAAAACAAGAAATGACATATATAAATGAAAAAATCGGAGCTAAAGTCAATGTGATATGAAATATCATTCATTGCAAAGAGTGGGTCTTCATCGATTTTATCTCAGCCTGTTTATTATACCGAGCATATTATACAAGATTTTCTAAAAAAAGGAAATTGTTGTTTTTAATCAACAAGTACTTTTATAAAATTCTAGCAATTTCATCAAATTCCTACACTTTTGCCAACAACATTGCCTGTTGCTTTTTTCTTTACAAGCAACTACACAAACACATAAAATCGTCTGAACGCGCGATTGGGTTTTGGCATTTTTCGAATATTTCCAGGATGTTTACGAGATGCGTGTGGGCACGAAAACACATATGTGCGAACACATGTACTTCGCAAATGTTTACATACACCTTAATTTAAGAGCTCTGATCTCTCCAAATTTGTATTATTATGATATATTTTGCTTAAGTGGAATATATGCACATTTTGCAAACGGAAAGCGTAACTTTGAGATGAGATATTAAAATACCATTTAAATCAGTCACAAAGGTTATTTCAATTGTCTAAGTTACTACCTCTTACGTTCTTTCAACATGAAATAATGTTGAACGTTTATGATATTATTCTACAATATCGTGATGTAAAGTGTAGATTGGTTACAAATTTATGCACAAAATACACAAAGAAAAATGGTTTGGTTTTTTATATTATACAACCTCCCACACCTTGCTTTCATTTACTTAAATGGCGAAAATGTTTATTCAAAAGTTACCCGTAAATAACTCGCCTTTTGACGGTTACGGACATGTCCTCAGTCCACCCATACTTTGTTTATGTTCCCCCTTTGCCGAAAAACACAAAAAGCTTTTTCTCCTCCGACCGTGTACACACAGCTCGCCGTCCGAAACCATAAATTACCTACACACATCTACTTTTAGCGTTACAAGTGTTGGGAATGTTTTTTTCTTTCTTTCAGCACCACGGACACACACATTTATTTAATTATTACCCGAAACTCGATGCGCGAAATTTACAAACCCGGTAACAGCAACAAATAACAAAACACCTCAGCACCCCCTTTATCTTATCCTTGCTTTTAGTCTCATCAAAATTAAATGCCATTCTGTTGTGGGATATCGACATGTATACTACTAGGACAATAACCTCCTGAACATAGCGCGAATCCTTTTTTTTCTATGTATAAACGTGGTAATAATAATACTGGTTTTATATCTGTTACGTGTAAGGACATATTTTATTAATTGCTCCGGCTAAATGCGAATACGCTAATTAAAATATGTCGGGATGGGTTCCCGCCGTGTGTAGTGTGTTATTTTTTTCTCCAAGGTATTGTAGTATGGAAATGTTGACATCGTATTCGCTTACGTAGGTGTGAAAGTGTTGGCGGCCAATATTTATTCGGAAATTGCTTTTTGTCCTCGTTATATTATTTGCGTCCATTGGGGAATTTATCATAAATATCGTGTTGTGTGGTGCATTTTTTATTTTTTTAGGTCGAGTGCCCAATAGAGAAATATTTTCGATGAGCATATTCTATGTTGGAAAAATAAAATTAATTTTTGACGAATAGAATGAAAACTACGTTTACGTATAAAATATTTACAGGGTTATTCATAGTTTAAAATATATTCTGAAAGTTTATTTTTACATTGCATTTATAATAAATTGTATACATTCACGGAGTGGATATTATAGCAGTATAAAAGGTTGCACTGATAACTCTGCAGATACATCCGAAATATTAAGTTTAGGACCAAATTTTGCTATAGACTACAATAAAAAATAACACACTGTTTTTGGAAACAATAATTGCAAATGTTGAAACTGGCATTAAACTCACACAAATAAACGAAAATCAAAATAACATAATATTAAATAAAATTTCTAATGTAATCTCTAATTATGAAAATAATAAAACAAATACAGCAGAAGTCTACAACTGAAAATAATTCATAAGAAAATTAAAAAAAAATCCTGAAATCACTATCTTAAAACCAGATAAATATAATAAAACTCTCACCTTCATTACCTTCAAAAGCTACATATTTAAAAACAGATAATGCAGTACTATCTAAAGTATATGGACTTCCTAAGACTGCGTATACTTTCACGGCCAATATAACTATTACTAAAAACTTCTTTCCGGATTCGCCGTGGATCAAAAGTTTTGCTCGACGTTTCGCTGTTCATACTGACAGCTTCTTCAAGATAACTAAACTTGATGAACTTGAACTGAACCTCAGTTATCCTGAAGAAGCTGTCAGTATGATGTATTAAGATAAGATAAATTTTTTGATTTTTTATTTTTTCTTTAATCTTCTTTCTTTCATTTATTCTATCTAAGTTATTATTTTTTGTTGACTTTCTGTATATAATAGTTATTACTTTGGAAATAAAACTTATCTTATGTTATCTTATCTTATTAACAGCAAAACGGCGAAATCCGAAAGAAGTTTTTAGTAATGGATTTCCTAAATTGCACAAATCAAGTGTTCCATTCAGATGAATAGTTTCTTGCACACAAAATTCCTTAAACTTTCAAAATTTTTAGCTGTCTCTATTTCCAAAATAATTAACTAAAATAGCTGTTATATAAAAAAATCCTTTGATCTAATACCAATTTTAAATAAAACCACATTACCTAGTAATGAAACATGTTCTTTTGATGTTGTATCTACTGCTGTGGACTGGTACCCCGTTTTTCGCAAATTCAGATGTTGTCATGTTTACTCCGTACAGCCTTTGTCAATATTTCGAGAGGATTTTCACAGATGTAGATTTTATTTTTATATAAGATTAAGTTAATGAATTGATTATATGACTTATTTAGTTTAGTGTTCAGTTTTCTTTTAAATTAAATTCACTCTTTAAGAGGTTTTTTATTTGCTCATGTATAGTTTATGTTTTTTCTGTTTTTGAATTTTTGTCCGTTGGCGTACTGATTTGTGCGTTTGCGTTGTACGCAGCGGTTGAGATTGTATCAGGCAGTTCCTTGGTCGACTGTCAGCGTGAGTACATGTATTTTTAAATTTTTTGCTGCCATTTTGTTAATACTTTTGATATCTTGATTTGATTCGCATAATTTGATTATATTTCGTCCATCAAGGAATTCGTTATTAATAATGTTATTATATTATGTGTGCACATCAATAGATGTAGGATCATTTATTATTTTACATGCAGGAAGATATATTTTAGTTTAGTTTTTTTTTATTATAGTTCAAAGAATTCATTTCTCTGTTTTTCATTTTTCTGTTTCATTTTAATTATTTATCACCTCGGGTTGGGTGAATAGAAGCTTTGTGCTTACTTTTGAATTTTTCTTTTGTTAATTACTAGAAATTGTCCACGTTTAATTTAGTTTATGTTAAATTGAAACCACGTGGATTGTTTTTTGAAAAAAGATTATATCTTCACTGAACTAACAAATCTTTGCTCTTGATATAGGAAATAGCATTGTCCTATTTGTATTTAGAATTATCGTGCGAGTTTTGCATTTAGCCAGAACCCTCTGTTCACGGTTTTTTTTTTCTGCAAATGTGTAATTAATTTTTTTTTTATAATAAATATTTTTGAGTGTTAATTAACGTCGTTGAGTTAAAATTCTGTTCTTTTATTTTAAATTAAACATTTTCATTTTTTTGTGGTAATTAAGAAAGTCAGATTTCTTTCACTCACAATTTACTTTTCGTGATTAGATTCATTCACGAGGGTAACTCTGAGGTTAATTGTTCTTTTGCGCCCTTTTAAATTTTTATCCGTTGAGGTAGCTAATTTAATTTTTCATTTTGCATTTTTATTATTACAATCAGTACACAGCACTACGTATGCTAACATTCCAATTGGCCTAGTTAAAAGTATTATTACAACAAAGACGGCATGAATTAGGAATTAAAAATGAAAAGAAATTACCTTAGCTTTTACATATTTTCAATACAAAGACAAATTTTGTAAGCAAATAAGTAAATTGGCAATGGAGAGTCCATTTCCTATGTAATAACACAGGTAGTATTAGAAGATATATAAAACTCTGTAATTAAAAAATTAAATTTCAATTTAAAACTATACAAACGATATGTAGATAATCATTTACTTATGTTACTCAAAGATAAAATTAATTACACATTAACACATATCATTAACATATCGAATTCACTTTACAAATAGAAAACAAAAACAAAATTACTGAGACATTGCTATTTAAAAAAAAACAAAGACAAATTATACACAACTTAGTACAATAAAATAATATCTTCCAGTAGATATCTACATAACGCACACTTCCATTTTACCAATTAATTATATAAAAAAAAAATTGTTATAGCTTTAATTGGCAGAGTATTAAAACTTACAAGACCTGAATAAGTGAATACAGATCGGAAATTTAAAAAGAAAAATCGGAAACATTTTACAAAATGATAAATACCTTCGAATGTTCATCAATAAATTCTTAAACAATATCCTCAGGAATTATATAATGAAACTAAAGTAACTAATACAACAAAGTTAAATAATAATACAAAATTTATTGCAATCTCCTGGCGTCAAGAATTTATCAGAAAAAAATTAATGCTATATTAAAACCATTTAATATTATTGTATCACATAAAAATTGCAATAATTTCACTTGACTAAAATCAAATACCAATTTGAAAAAGAAAATCTGTTACATAATTTATTTCATTCCGTGTTGTGATTATGATAGGACAAATAACCCATATACCTAAAACTTAACTTTCTAAAGCTAACAGTGACTTTAATAATCTTACAGTATTTGTATATCATATTGTTATCTTCATACATATAATTATGTATGTTCATATTTGTCGTTTACAAAAGTTATTAATGTAATAATGCACTAACAACAGTTTTTAAAATAATGTTAAACTAAAACGTTATCTTGAGTAGGTAAAATATAACTAACTATATTAATTGCTCCATCAATTAATTTTTATCGATTATCTGAAAAAGAGGGTTTTAAGAAATAAAAAAAAAGAAATTGATTAAGATGTATAAATGATTTAGTGACTATACTGAAAGAATAAGAATTACAATGTACTTTGAATACCTTAGTTGTGTTTGTTTTATCTGAGAATAGCAGCAATTTTGAGGGGAAACTTATATCTGATACAAAACATGAAACAACAAAACATAACTAAATCAAAAATAAAAAAAATCATTTCTTATCTATGAAAAACCAGGAAGTATTAGATTCTATATCAGATATAAGTTTTTTTGTTTGCAATTGATAGTTGGTAATTTAGGCTGGAAATGACATTCGGAAAACATTCATGGAAAGTTAACATTGTAACGTGCCACAATTTGGAGTTAAGTATATCAAGTAAATTGATTTTTGTTATTAAGCATTCACTGAAGGCACTATCTTTCTTGCATTCTTCAATCAAACATCGAAAATTTCCACAAATGGAATATTGTTCATTATTCATTGCACGTATTTCAGGCATTCACCTCCACATCAACAGTTATCCAAATATTAATCTAGATGATTTGTGACGTTGTTGGACGCGCCTCAACGTCCGCCAGCTAAGACATCTCACTCGACGTATGTACGATCATCATTTATTCCAGAGCCGAAAGACGTTTAGGGCGAAGAAATCCTGAGGCCCAAGAGGTGAGCGACTATTTCGGTGCGTCGCGTCGGTGACAAACAGCGTGCACATGACCTTACGCCCCTGCATTCTTGACAATGCTGCACGCGTGTTCCGCTAAATATGTGTGGACGTCACGTGTCGCTAGCAGGCCCGGGTCGTTTAAGAGGCGACTCGGATTTAAAATAACACCGAAATACACGATTTTGTGGTGAAATGCAAACGTTTGGGACGAAAGCGTCAGATGAAATAATGAATGGGTGTTGAAAGATGGGGAACGTATGCTGCCTTCGGTGTGCGGTTCAACGTTGCGATGGAAGAATCAGAAATTAAGAAGTATAATATTAAATAAGTAGGGTGCTATGGGCGAACGATATCAGTTTTAGGTCACTCGTCCACAGGTCCCCTCCAACTGCACATTCCGCGACTTCCACCCGCGAATTATTTTAATTCGCGGTTTCATTTTAATTCGCGAGCTTTTAATTTATTTACACTTTTTGATTGTAATAAAAGCTTCACCTGCGACGATGATGTCCAATACATGTGGAGAGCTTTTCTTTGAGGGGCGAGGGGTATCATAATATGTAACCCGCGAATTATTTTAATTCGCGATAAAGCTTCACCTACGGTGATGACGCCCACTGTAGTCGTATACATGTGGAGAGCTTTTTCTTTGGAGGCGAGGGTATCACGCATATGTAACCGCGAATCATTTTTGATTCGCGAACTTTAATATAATTTACAGTTTTTGCTTGCGATGACGTACACTGTGGTGGAAATATGTGGAGAGCTTTTCTTTGGAGGGCAAGGGTATCATAATATGTAACCCGCGAATTATTTTAATTCGCGATTTCGCGCTTTTGATCACAATAAAGCTTCACCTGCGACGATGATGTCCAATACATGTGGAGAGACTTTTTCTTTGAGGGCGAGGGGATATCCTAATATGTAGCCGCGAATTATTTTGATTCGCGATTTAATTTTGATTATATTAATTAGCGGTTCAACACATACCTACAACATATTTGCATACCTATAGTAGCTGTTTCTCTGCAGGTTCCACATTTTTCAATAATTTTGCAATATTGATTCTACCTCTTAATTACCTCAATACTTTACTAATGATAGAAAGTCATTACTGCTGTTTCTGATTACTAGAATTTTTAAATTTACTACATGTGAACGTAGTTTTTTGCTAATAATACAGCTCTTATGCACGTTACTAATGATAGAAAGCATTTTCGCTGTTACTGATTACTAGAATTTTTAAATTATCTACATGTGACGTAGTCTTTGCTAATAATTACACTTCTTATGCTGAACATATTGTGACTTTCACATTTTTCAAAGAATTTGTGGATAGCAACTTTCGAAAAACTTTAGTTTAATGATTCTGACTAATTATAGGTGCTTTCTTTTGCTGCATAACGTTTATTTCTCGCAATTGAATGACGGGAATATAAAACGTACTTCGTCTTCAGTTATGCCCTCATTCTCTACTTACTGAGAGAGTATATACTGCAGTGTAGTAGTATATCTGTGAGTTATCTTGTTTTGTGTATGTGTGTGACTGTTTTCTCATTACTCAAGATGGCATGTGAGTTAGCAACAAAGATGGTAGCAACCATGGAACGTGTTAAAAGCACCGTTCGAAGGTTGATGTAAATCTCGTCATCAAACAGCTGTTCGAAAAGCATTCGAACCTTAAATTTAGCTTTTAAAAAAAGACATGATAGTACTTGGGACAAACAGTTAAGTATTACAATATTTATTCTTTGTTATTTCAATTTACTCTTATTTCATTATATAGTAGGCAAGTTTAACTTCTGCTATCGGGAAACTGATGGGGTACCGTACTTGACCTCAAAACATTGATGTACAAGGAGGCGGAAAGGTGAAGAAAAGTGACCGCATTCGATGCATGATGTAAAGTCTGCATTCCAAAGTCGTATCCGAACGGCTGCATTACTATATTTACGTCATATCGATCCAATAAACGTTTTTAGACGATTCAAAAGGAATTTTCGTGAGACGTATTAAGACATGAGCTCAAGAAAGAGCCGTTTTTAAAAGTTAATACGACATTTAGCGGGAAATTTAAACTCGGGGACGTGGAAGATTTAAGTATTTTAACACGAAAAATAAAATTATTAATGCAGGTACCGATTTGGATACGTGGTATGTTGAATACATCGAAGACGTAATTTGAACGTGTACCTCGAAGAATTTTCAAGTAAGTTAACACACAATATATCATAGTAGTAAATATCTAAAGTAAAATCTCTTTATCTTAGGAAAGGGATAGCGGGTGGGCGTTGTTAGCAGTAGTGGATCTGGCGGTGAATATTTCAATAATATATACCACCACAGCGAGTTGGGTCCTATTTACCTTTACCACCAACAATTCAAACGTAAGCAAGCCTGCATTAACGTCAGGAACATGTATGACGATGCATGTTTTGCGTGGGCCATTGTGTCAGCCACTATACCCCGCCCAAACCAATGCCGATCGAACCAGCAGCTACCCCTATTACGAAGATGGTGTTGAATCTTGAAAACATTCACGTTCCCCCATCCAACGGTCAGATATTGAAGAAATTCGAGAAGCTGAACAACATAAGTATTAATGTGTATTGTGCTAGATGAGAAATTGAAATGTTCACCGAACCCGCTTACCAAAATGTCGTTGAGCGGCATTGAATCTGCTTTTAGTACAGAGACCCAAACGATCACACTAAGTGCCACTACGTGTGGAGTGATAAAAATTTAAGCAGATTGGTGGCAAAGCAAGTTAAGTGCTCACAACGGTAAGAAGTTTTTCTGTGATCGGTGTTTTGCATTATTTTTATTCTGAAGCGACAATTGCATAAACAGAGTATAGATTGCGGTAAGGTAAATGACTGACTATAGGTTTCGTTTCCGGATAAAAAATTATTAAATTCAAAAACTTTAAAAACAAACTGACCGCCCCTTTCACAATATAGTGCGACTTTGAGTGTCTATTGCTGTCCCATTATGACCACAACGTACCCACAAGCATGTGCCATATAGTGTAGGATATTATTTTTAAGTGTTCTTAATGACAATGAACTTTCTTATTATCGTAGTTTTTAGAGACGTTAATTGTGTGTGTCGGTGTTTGTGCAAGAACTACAGCAACTTGCAGAAGACGTTGAAACTCGTACAATTGGTGCCCTGTTCCTATGGACAAATATTAAGTGGGGTGAACAATATTCCCTGTATTAATAGAGCTACAAAGTGCCATATCTTGTGATCGTCCTCTCGGACAAACAGAGTGCGCGGATCACTGCCATTTAACGGGGGAGTTTCGTGTGACCCGCACACGCCAGTGTTAATTTAGACTTCCAAATAACGAAACATATTCCCATTATTTTTCACAATCTCTCCGGCTATCGACGGGCATTTGTTAGTGGAGGAATTGGCGGGAAAGATACTGCAAGTACTTCCCAACAACACGGAGCCAATATATTTCCCATGACGTATTCTTTCGAAAAATAGTGAGGTAAATTTAAATTTATAGACTCTATTCGATTCATGGCTTCCTCGTTAGATAAATTAGCGTCTTATTTGGAGGAATACCTATACTAGAGAGTCAATTTAATAGAAACGTTAATTTATTGAAACGAAAAGGTGTGTTTTTCCATATTGTTATGTAAGTTGTTGGGAAAAAATTGCAAGATGCCCATCTACCACCGATTGAGGCTTTTTATAGGCGATCTAACAAATACTTCTATTACCGAAAGAGATGACGTGCACGCACAAAGCGTTTGGCAAGAATTCCAGTGCCGAATTTAGGGGAATATTCCGACCTGTATCTGTGAAAACTCTGACGTCCTTTGCTGAGCGATGTTTTTCGAAAATTTCAGGAAAAATTGCATACCATAATTACGGTTTGGACGCCGCACATTATTATAACGGCCCCGGTTAGCATGGGACGTTATGTGAAGACAACAGGTGTGAATTAGATACACTTCAGGATGTAGACATTTGTTGTTTATTGAAAAAGGGGCGCGTACGAGCGGCATGACACAATGTTCAGCTAGGTACGCTAAAGCCAATAATCAAATACATATTCTGGCCATGACTCTACAGCTCAGAAATTATTTTTAATGTATTATGACATTAATGCAATGTATTCCTGGGCAATGTCACAATACCTCCCGTACGGAGATTGAAATGGGGTTGATGATTGTGAAAACGTCAATTTCTAATAATCCTGACGATAACGCAATCGGATACATCCTGGAGTTTGGATTTGGTAATACCCCGAAAATATCCTAGACCTCAGAGCGATTTGCCTATGGCTCCTGAGAAGGAAAACCTCCAGCAATAGGAAGACAGATGTTAGGCGTTGCGAAAGAAAGAAAACTATGTTCTTCATTATCGCAAACCTGATCACTATATGTCCTGAGGCATTCTTTGCTGAAATTCATAGAGCCTTGAAGTTTAATCCATATCAAATTGGTTAACTCATACATGATTGCTAACAATTCTGAGACAAATTCGCTAAAAACGAGTTTGAAAAGATTTATTTAATTGATGAATAATGCAGTTTTGGAAAGACAATGGAGAATGTGCGATTGCGACGTGATATAAAAGTAGTGGGAAAATGGAAGGGTAGATATGGGGCGGCCGCAGCACTAATTAGTAACCTATTTATGACTAGAATCTATATTGTCTGATATTTACGGCTATTTGCATTGAATAGGACGGAATGGGTGTCGATAAGCGATTTATGGGGATGTGCGTGCTGGCATTCAAAAACAATTTGTACGAATTTCATTACCAGCCACATGAAAAACGTTTATGTGATGTTAAGTTTGGCTCACGACATCAGCTCTCTCATATAGCAGAAGAACGCAATGTTTATGAGGCATGTAACGGAGATTAACGTTTACACCAGTGATTATCCTCAGACATTTATATAATATTCCGGCGTGTAAATTAAAAAAAGTGCCTGGATTAATGAGGTGAGTGCCTGGTAAAATACTGTTGGAGTTTGTGGGGCTACGTGCAAAAATGTATGCTTGTAAA
This sequence comes from Protaetia brevitarsis, assembly GCA_004143645.1. Taxonomy (NCBI): domain Eukaryota; kingdom Metazoa; phylum Arthropoda; class Insecta; order Coleoptera; family Scarabaeidae; genus Protaetia; species Protaetia brevitarsis. The sequence continues at coordinate 540,460 of RXPK01000206.1, forward strand.
TACCAGGCTCCAAGCTTATCAAGAAGGCCAAGGGAGTGCAGGGAGTGTTCTTCAAAACAAATATTGTTTTGAAGATATGTGAAGTGTTTATTGGAAGATAATGAATGCAACATAATCAGCTAGTATCGATCATTTAAGCCATCTTTTGTATACGACCAATCTAAACAGGATCACTCTGGGCCCCACGAGACAAGCGTTTTCGAGTGCCTGGATTACCGAAACCCTTCCTTGGGGACATTTCTTCCGGTACGCATAGGAAAGTACCCCCCACACCATGATACTGCTTTCAACATGAATTGGGCTACAAACAATTAGTTAAGACAGTTATGTTTAGTGCAGCCATGTGCAACATAAATTCGATTATGAATATATGAAATTTTGATTAATGAATAATTTATTATATATTTATTTTCTTCGCTAGAGCATACAACGAATTTATCGATAAGCTTAAACATGCAAGAAAAATCATATCGCTGCGAGAAACAGTTAGTCGGAAGTCAACCTATCTGCTCTAACGAAGCGTCCAAGTGGATTATTGGGTGTTTTAGTCCAGCTGGGGGTTTCGTGGCCAATTCTCTAGTAAGATCGTGCAACCTCTGCATATTCTTCACAATCGAAATGAGTGCAATTTTTGCAGAAGAGGATATACCCTAATCATAAAATTGTAAGCTAGCATGTTATAGGTGCATTAGTGTTATAAGGACTAAAGAGCCGAATCCTGAATATTGTTTTATAGCCGAAAACTGTATAATCACTTTTTATTTTACAACATTTATTATGAAGAAAATCATTTGTTGTAATGTTGATTTTGTAACATTTTATGATATTTATTTAGTCAATTTCCTTTATAAAATTTAGAAGTGATTTGTACACTAAATTTAGCTTTATTATCGCATACACTAACTTTATAATGCGTTGTACTTGTTGTTGCACTATGTTTCACACTATCTCTTATGATTTTGAAGTGTGAAGATCGGTGAAAATTAAAAAATTTATTATGCTAAATAATATGTGTTGTTTTATTCAAAAAGACATATATAAATTTGTCAAACAGATACAATCATTTTTTTATCAATCCAACGTTTATGAATTGTCAAAATCCAAGCCCTTAACTACATTTGTTTCTTTTGTTCGCAACCCTTGTTTCACACCGTATAAACGTCTTCATGTTTTGTCTTCTAGCAATTCTGGTTCGTAAAACACTCAGAATTGCTCTTCCTTTCATACCCTGCAATAGATATGTAGCTGGGTTAGTTACTTGCACTTTGCTATTTTAAAAAGTTCACTATCTTCCAATTAGCCATCACCCTTCTGAATTACTCCCTTCATACTTGGTGATTCGAAGAGTATACCAAGTTTTAATTTATTCTCCCTTGAGTTTATATTGCTGTAAGACTGTAGAGGTAGGAGATATTGTCTTCTTCTTGTGATTCACACGGGCTCATTTTAATTTCTATGTTTGTTTCGCTATATTTGTCAGCTACTTCTGTAAAATATCAATCTTTTGTAGGACCCCCTCAAACTGAATCCTTGTATAGTTTGTTTTTGATTGTGCGAATCAGCCTTCGCTATTGACGCTTTCTTAGTACTATACGAAGGTAGTGATTTTATCCGTATTTTTTCATTATTTCTCAACTCCGGATTGTAGAATTCCTTGCCTGCATCTGTTTGCAAATTTTTGGGGGGAACGCCCATACTGGAAACTATTAGACATTGCCCCATTGACTTCACTAGCGCTTTTGTTTTTAATCCTTATAAGCATAAATACTTTGAAAAACAGTCATTAGATTACAACGTGTTTTGTAGCCGTTATTCTCTCCGTTTATAAGGTAAGAACTCCATTAAATCGCCTGCCATAATCGTCTAAACCTTTATTTTTTCACGCGCTTAGCAGAGTTTGTCTAGATGGTCGGTGTATTATTCACAACGT
>RXPK01000206.1:542789-645218 GCA_004143645.1 Protaetia brevitarsis
AAAAAATTGTCAATTTTACACTTTTAAGTAATTTTCGATAGTAAACATAAAAATGTACGTGGTGTTCCGTTATTTTCCTTCAATTGTACCATCTTAATGCTTACAGTGACAAAGCCTATAAACTTTTACCGAAATCTTTTTTCCATGTTAAATATATCATTAGGAAAAAAACAGATGTAAAAACCAATAATTACATGATTTATTGGTGGTACATTCACAACGTATTACATGTAATATTCCTAATTTACCATACCATTGGCAAAATTTCTGTAATTTTTTTAGTGTAGGATCTATTCTGGAATGAATTTTTCTTAAGTTCATGCAAGAGTTCTAAAATACGCCAGTATCTTGCTGATGAGATTGTTGTTAGGTCTTCTTGGGATGAGTATGCCTTTCGTAGATTACATACCTGATTCTTGTAGCAGCAGGGTAGTGCAGGAAATAGCTCATTGTCTCCTCATCTCTAAACACAGTTGGCATTCAATCTCATCAAAGAGCCCGATTCTGTGTAAGTGCTTTCTGAGTTTACAGTGCCCTGTAAAGGCACACTTTATTTATGAAAACTAAATTATTACAAAACATCCCAACCCCATGCTCCACGTAAAAAAAAAGACACAGACAATCACCTTGACATTTTTGACGGTTCCAGTTTCTAGCAGTTCAGGGTGGATAGGTCCAGAAGAACTTCTAGTGCCAATGACGGAGAAGAAGACATTATTCCCGTGATTGCCACACTTGCAATCCTGTTTGGTTGTGGTTCTGGATTGTTGCGCCTTTTGCCACCAAGCTATTGCTCCATAAGTTATGATTGAACGTACTACCATCACAAAGAGCCAATCGACTAGCTTTGGAGATGGACCGCAAGATTTTCCACATATCCTTCGGCATGTCCGTAAGGATAGCCTTGCCTTGCGTGCGGTCTTTTCCAAATGCGGGTTCTAGAATAGTGTCTTATCAAATAAGATGCCCAGATATATTGTAGCATTAGTTTCTACTCCGTGGTACAAATATAAATCTACACCCAGTGTTACGTAAGGTTTTAGAAGGATTTTTCTTGGTCAACAATCTAATAATTAATTGTACACTAGGTAATTTACAGCGCTCTAACTCATCAGATATTCGCGTCCAGGCCTCTTATGGTTGAAACTGAATTGAAATGTTGTAAATGACACCTACTACACTCTAATGTAGATAGCTATCATACATTAACCTTCCTCGTGATATGCATACATATATAAAACAATACCACAGTATAGAGAGATAACAGCAGAGACAGATTGGCTTCCCGCTCTCGTCCGTTTTTCGAATCGTAGTAAAATGAGCGTGGGCGCTGATAAATAATCGTGATTGCGCAGCACGTGAATCGTGGCACGATCGTGGCATTTCATTCAAGAAAATTTTGGCGGGGTGCTAGTGTTTATAGCAGCACGTATGTATGTGTATGTATCAACCACGATAAATTAAATACCACGTTTAGGCACTTAGGTTATGTCGCTATGATGTTCAATCCTATTTTATTTTTAAATTTCATTTGTTATCTTGATCTCTTATTTGTGAATCTTGGTTTACATGTACGGTGTATTAGCCACACGTTTTATTGTTATTTTTTTTCATAGACAGTTTTACATACGTTTTTGTGTTCAGTTTTAAGTGATCATTGATAAGTATTTTAATATAATCAATTGTACACTTAAATGTCAAAAATACTCACAACTATGGGACTAATAACACCACATACTATGAAAAGGTGTTTTAAAGTATGAAGTGCACTTCAATGTTTACAGTAAAAAGTACCCGAGAGATCAACATTTAATTTTTTGTTTTTATTAAAGGTTGTAATGTAGCAATACATCATAGCAATCGTTGATTATTGATGATGCTTGATGATGGAACCAGAGGAATTTAGATTAACTACCTGCATTGGTTACAATCATAGGCATACTCCCAACTGCAAGGATAGTGCGAGAAATAATTACAATTTAAGTTTTTTCGCAAAATTCGTTGCGATACGTTTGTGCGATATTTAATATGGAAATGTTTTAAATGTTCACAATTGTGATGGTTTTGTGAAGCATTTTCCCAGCAACACGATCACGTTAGACGTATTTCAACGCTATTCTTGCCATTTAAAAGGCATATGAACATGCGGATAAGCAGAAATTTGGAAAATTAAAACGTTTCTTTTATGTCATAATATTAGAGAAAATATTTTTGAATAATTTTGAATTAGTGTCACCACAACTGAAGTGTTTGGAAAAATTCATAGCACAGTTCAGTGCTATTAATTTTGAACATCCAGGTCAAGAATGCGATTATTTTATACATGGAAGTTTGTACTTTCAAAGATGTTGGGTTTCAAGGTACACATAAACACATTAAATAGGAGCACGTGTGAAATCGGCAGAAAAAGCTTGACACAAATGAAGTGACAAAGCCATATAACTTTATAAAGTTATCAATTATATCAATATGTAAACAACTTTCGACTTGCTACCTTTCGTTGCTAGAAATAAATTTGTTGACCCAGTACATTTGTATGTAATACTCTAATGAAAACTTGTCTGTTTGTAATAATGTTTCATTGTCTATATTGTAGGCATAGCAAATGTTAAACTATTTCACTACTTATGTCTTTCCAATATTAACCTGTTTACTCCTACCTGAAATTAACTTGGCGAAAGCCCAATCAAAAAATGTCCAGCAGTTATATCATCGTGTACGCATTGCTGTCTATAATAAAAGCTTTCTAATCGGGACAATGCATATTTTTTCTTAGAAGCCAGACTTAATAAAATTCACATTATTTTGTAAAATATTATTGGAAGAACGACGTTTCCATATGATAGGTAATTTCTTTTAGTTAATTATATAATTAAATTACAGCAATGGAAAATTTTAAACAGATCGGTATTTTCATAGATTAAGTGGCTATCAACTAGGTATACTCACTAAATTTCAAATCAAAAATGGCACTATAAAAATAAAGTTGCTTATTTTATGCAATTTTATAAATTTGAATATATAAGGAAATTTTGGGATCAAGCGTAAATAAATTCAACTTCTACACTTTTATAATGTTTACCTTACAGTTGCTCTTATTTTATAGTTTATAGTATCAATAATAACGACAATTGTCAAGTTATTAAACATTTCTACAAAAAAAAATTAGTTGTATATTGCAGCTAATATTCTTACACCGACTTTTCTCTTGCATCTACTAAATTTCGACCCATTCAATAATAAAATTATGCTATAAACTCTGACATCACCCTCCGCTATGAAGCATAGAGATCAAATTTTTACATTTTTCTTGCTATTTTTCGGTAGAGGCATAGGATGCGCGTCGGCCGCTAACTCCGTAGCATCAATGTGATCAAGGTCATTACAAATAAGGACGAGAATTTCATTCATAAAACGGGTTCCTGTCATTACTGATATATTTCTATACTGAGAAATACAAGTTTGGAACAGTGGAATAAGCAAAAAAAAAAAAAACGAATAATCAACCCGCCTGACGCTTTACGTTTTTGTCTTCAAAATTTCAAATTCCCAATTACCATGTGTGGCTTCGATTGGTGAATGGGCGGCATCAGCGAATTTATGTGTGTGGTGTGCAGTTATGCCAGAGCGTCACCACTTGCGCGTCGGAATATTTGTTAATTCAAATGTGGTGCCCCTGGAATTGTAGAGACCTTTTAAAGGAACGTATGCCGCCGCGTGTAAGCTAGAGGCGTTGCACTGTAGCGGAATATGATTATTAAACATCGGGTTTGAGCCGTTTCCGTTAACGATCGACGGCGAGAATAACAGCCCCTAACATTATTACAAATAAAACGGAAATTACCGTTTTGTTTATACTATCCACCGTGTCGACGACAGCTGGTAATTGAAATTCAAATTTCGGTGCAGTTATTAATGATCCTGCATATACAGAGTGTGCAGATATTCGTGAATTCTTTTATTAATACTTAGTCGTTTAGTAACAGTAGTAGTAGTATACTTTTGACAGTGGTGTATACCGGGTGTCCACACTAAAGTGTGCACTATTGATACTTGTATCCTTGGAGGTACAGAATCGTCAATGGACAAGTAGTACTATTTTTTAAAGGTCACAATTGTGAAAAGAAAACAAATTGAGCGTTCGCGCCTCTCAGATATACGTCAAAATTATTTTTTTTTTAATGGATGCCTGTATATTTTTGCAATTTAAAAGAAAATCCAAACTGAACAAAAAAGTCTTACTACACTATTATAAAAAATTGAAATAAAATAGTTATGAAGAAATCTTTATATTTGTTTTGTTTGCAAGAAATCGATATACCCATGGAAAATTAAAGGTCACATTGTTTAGTAGCTGTCAAATTATTTATATTTGTTGTTGTTAAAGTTATTGTGCGGAAAAGTACTGTTTTACATATTTTCAAACGAAAAATGGCCTTTACTCATTTGGAAAAAGTGTGATATGTTGGAGTTGTACTTGCTGTTTAACAAATTCCAATAGAGAGTAGAACTTACATTCAACATTTCTGGCCGTGATGTACCAGACGTCGCTATTTTTGTAAAACTTGTATCGAAGATTAAGAAGACGAAACAATTTTTTAAGAAGAGGGAAAAAAATGATTTTATATTATGACAAGAGATAGAATAAATGTGTTGGCATATTTTTCAGGTAATCAAATAATTTGTAAGGGATTTGTCCAGAGAATCAGGTTTCCTCGTAGCAGCCAGCCATAAATTTGAAAATATAAATTGTTCCCTTTAATATCAGCCTGTGCAAACTCAACTTTGGGCGATTTAAAAGACGATTAACTTTTGCTCAATGGTTACAATGATTTCGAAAAATCACAATTTCTTTGACACATTTATGAGTATGATCTAACTTTTCATAATCGCGGGATGCTCAATAAAAGAAATAACCATTACTGAACTCATCACCAGTCGTGAAAAACATTTGTTGTTTTATCCTTGTAATCCAATCACCGATTTAGTTTAAATGTTTGGGTGGCATAATCGGATCCGAATTGTTGGGCCATTTTTCTATGGGGTTCTTAACAGGAGAAAGATATGTGGCATTATTGACAGAATTTTAGAAATTTTCTGGATGAATTAAATTTGGTAGACAACAGATTATTTAATTTCAAAAGATGGAGCGCCCCACATAATCACCGTGACACAAGTGAGTTATTAGAAAGATTATTTGGAAATAAGATGGATTGGCACAATGGTCCTATTCAGATGGCTCGCGCGTTCACCTGACATGACACGCCATTAGATTTCTTCTTGTGGGGAACAGTAAAAAACCAAGTGTAAAACATAGATATACAACAGTGGATGAGCTTCAGGAGAGAAATTTCCAACATCATTGACGACATCAACGGTAAGGACAATCTTAGAGAGCTACTCGTAATGTTCACAGAAGATTGATAAAATGTATTGAAATGGAGGAGGTGGTCCTTTGAACATTTAATTTGAGTAATTTTTCTTGACTATTTTTGTAATTTATTTTTTATTTGTTTATTAAATTAAACGCTTTAATGAATGTAACACTTTAATTTTCATAGGTATATCACATTTCATGCCAACAAAGCAAAAATAAAGATTTATCAGTAACTACTTTATTTGACATTTTTTATTTTTTATAATAGCTGAGTAAGACTTTTGTTCAGTTTGGAATTTTCCTTTAAATTGCAAAAAAAGTATACAGGGCGTTCCATTAAAAAAAATAATTTGGGTGAATATCTAGAGAACGCGACGCTCAATTGTTTTTCTGTTTTTCAAATTGTGACGCCATAAAAAATAGTAACTACTTTGTCGCATTTGACCGATTCTGTACCTCCAAAGATAAAAAAGTTATCAATAGTGCACACTTAAGTGTGGACACCTGCTATACAATAAAACAAAGAATAGACAAACGTACCTATATAGAACAATAAAAAAGTAATATGTATAACAGTGAAACTCCCCAATAGGCCAAATTTAAATCTTCCCGCCACTATTTTTAGTGAATTTAACATAAAGGCATTAAAATAACTATTATTGTAGTACAAAATGGTAGGTAATTTTATGTTTCAAAGGTTGGAGTTACTAAGAATAATTGCGGGTAATTTAAATTTGATGTTAGGCCCAGTATATGTATATCTAAAAGTTAAAATATAAAATATCACAGCAGTAAGCACAGGTGCAACAAGAATCGTCTCAGCATTCAGAGCCCTCAAAGAACTCTTCCAAGGAGTATAATGCTCGTAAAGAGAGGATTTTTGAAGTGTTTCTCAAATAGGTCTATTGTATAAAAAATTTAATATTGTTGGCTAATTTATTATTATTTTAGCACTTACCCTCACAAGGGTTTCCCTACTTTAAAAGGAAATGGAAAATGGACGCAAAAATTAATTAAAACACTTGTTAGAAGAGAAAAAAAAATCACCCTAAATTAGAAACCTAATAAACATGGTCATGGTAAATAATCTTTTATTTTCGTCGTTGCAAACTTTAATGTCCAACAAAACTCCCACCTTGTATCACCTCATAAATTCCTTTTAATATATAACCCAATCCGGTAGTTTTCCCAACGCCAGCCCGGATATAAATATTTTAAATGTAGGGCAGAAGATATGGACGGAAACGAGAAAGGAAATAAGCTGAAGATCTCGACTATTTGCATTGTTATTTTTTTTTGTTTCTGCGCGGGCTTCTGAGAGAATTATATTCCTGTACATGGCAAGACATTTATCAGAGTTTGCTTAGACGTTGTGTAACTGTGAGCGATATTAAAAATTTACTACATTATATATTGCTTTTTTTTTGCTGGTTTCAAATTTTTTATTTAAAAAATCGACCTTTCAAGGGAGCATCTGGCGGAAAGAAGGCGGACATCGTCAATAATAATAAATTGTTATAGGGTTCGTTTGGATTAAGGAGCAATTTAAATAACATGAAACGAAAATGTAATTTAAGAAAGAGATAACATTGCGATTGATTGGTTTCGTCTGGGAAATATCGATTTCATAGCAAAAACTGAAACCCAAGCAATTCCCGCCTTTAATTAATAGTGGAGTGGAAACGTCTAAGGAGGAAAGCGGCTTTCTGGTCTATTTGTATATAAAGAAATATTGCGCCATTAAGTATATCTTTAGCAGAAAGCAATTTGTCATCATTATATTTACAAAAAATTCCAGTTACCATAAACTGCTTCCACTGGTTCTATTATCCTCAGTTTAGAAGTTTGCTTTACATTACTATGTTATTAATGTTTATCTATCTAGTAATGCTCTCATGTTTGACCTCGTCTTTATTTTGGAAATCGTATAAAGATTCCGTTTTCTAAAATATCAAGATAATTACTTCGGGGTTATACATGTGGTACATGTTCAAATTATTTTGTGGAACATGTAAACACATCAAAGTCAAACACAAAATTTATTACTTACGTTTTAGAATTCGTTTTTAAAGCTATTTATTTTTGTTATTTTTATAATTTTGTTTTTGTAACGACCCATGGAGAAATTTTATAATTAGAGTAGAGTATGTAATGCTCTGTTTTTCAGAACACAATACCCGGGATTTCAAAATTTTAATTCTTTAAAGTTCAATACAAATTTTTTACTATATTTAATTTTTATTTTTCAAATTCTATTTTTCTTTAGCTTGTCCGTTTATGATTTATTTTTCTTTTTATTTTTTCAATAAAAAACAATTAAATTAAATAGTGGTTTCAATACACCCAGCGACCTCTCTAAATAAGTGAAAGAAAAACTGTGGAAAGTGACTTCCTACTTGCTAGGTGGCACGGGACGCTTCAAAGGGGACCAGATCGTCTGTCAAAATCGTACTCCGGACGCTTATTAACCAATAGGCAATTTTCTCACCTAACGGGCACACCCTCAAAGCCCCTTCTCGGTTTATTAAAATTTGAATTAAGCAAATATCGAAAATCGATGTAAAACACTAACTGTACAGAATAAAAGAAACGTTTCAAACCAAAACAAGCTTAAATCTTTATTTATTTACCCAAATGCTAGGTTTTATCATCATTGAGACTCTTTGATCACAAGGTACGTATGTTGATATCAGTAAAATACTATATAAGACAAATTATCTAATACAAAAACACGTCTTCGAACTTTCCTGGCATTTTAAAAGACTAAGGAAGTTATGGAAATGTCATATAATAAATTAAATTTCAAATAAATAACGGCGCCATTACCCGTAAACAGCAAATACTAAAATTTTAAAGACAACGATTCTCTGTGATTATCGATATTTCTTAAAGATAGCTATTTTACCACAGATCAAACTCAGTGATATTTATTTATAACCCTTAAATATTGAAATTCCTAAAATAACTAACTAAAAGTGCGGTTATTATAAAACTAACCCCAAATCATCGTATAGTGAAAATAAATTACACAAAAATATAAGTTTCTGATTAATAACAAAAGGAAATTGGATTAATTCCTTTCTGTTTTTAGGTGAGGTGATTCTATGGAATACTAACTTGAAAAGGACACGACGTTTGGCAAAGTCTGGTACTGGAATAGAGGTTCAGTTGGACGGGCCCCCGGTCTCGGTCGATGGCATGGAAAGGCAATCTGGTCGGGAATTCTTCGTAGGATATTTTTATAGGAAATTTTCTTGGCGAATTGCAGGTATTCGATAAGGATTAAATATACAAGAGCTGTATCGATACTTTTTAGGTAACACTTCTTGGCACTTTGATAGATTTTCTAAAATTGTGGCATAAAAATCGTTATAGGAAAATAAAACAACCGTCGTCTCTGGTAGCCACCAACAGAATGAGGATTCAAACCAGAACTATCAGTTAATAGCCTTCGATTGTTATCAGGGCCGGCCACCCTGAATTTTGAAAGATATCGCTAACCGACAATTAAAATACCGTTATTTTCTCTAGTTTGAGCGGAATACGCCAAAAATTAAAATAAAAAAAACACCCCGAAGAAAGGAAAATCTCTCCGAGCAAAATATAATAATAAACAAATATATACCAGGTAAGTTTGAATTAACATATAAAATAAAGTTTACATATTAATAAGGCAATATTTAGCATCTAATGCTAATATTGTCCACTTTAAACAACTATCTTTAACAAATTCATAATTCGCCTGTAGAGTAGACAACTGAGCACACGGCTCACTTTTAATTACTTGTTCCTTTAGTTTAGAAACTTGTAGAAATAGATTCCATACCTCAGATATCATAGCAGTAAATATTTGTGTCAAGTTTTTCTAAATTTGTTTTAGTATTTTTCTAAAATATTAACCATGGCTAGACTTTTGTAGAGCCCATATAGTTTCACATTACAATGACAATGAAGATACAAAAGACGGTTTAATTTACACAGACTGTTAGTAATATTATTATGTGAAAGTAAATACCAGCAATTAATAACATTGAAGTAATTTTTTTAATTAATTGCATTGGATAATCGAATCTGCATTTGTGCATGAGATATTGATAAGTATTCGAATGATTAAGTGATTTTAATTTGGATCTAAAAACATAAAAAATAAACACACACAAAAAGTAAGATGACGCTTCCTCGCTGTGGGGTATTTAATTTTAAGAGCAACTAGAAATAATGCTATCCTACCGGAGATTTATTGTAAATTTTTTTTTCGTTTTTGGAATATTGATGAACACCTTCTATATTTATTATGATATACAGGGTGTTTCACCAGCAGGGAATTCCTCTATAACTCGTAAACAGTGACAGATAGGAAAAAAGTTTTTATAACAATCGCAAGGAAAGAAATGAGAAACAACTAAAGATTTACACTTATTTTAAAACTAAATAGAGGACTCTTTTACAGGAAAATATGTGAAAGTAATATATACTGCTGTGTACTGAATGTACCAAAAGAACTTTGAAAAAGCAAAAATGAAAAAATTAAACTAGCTAGCTCAACGGATAAAAATCTTAAAGGGCGCAAAAAAACAATTAAACTCAGGGTTACCCTCGCAAATTAAAACTGAATTTAATCACGAAAAGTAAAAGTGGGTGAAAGAAATCTGACTTCCTTTAATTATCCCAAAAATTGAAAGGGTTTAATCAAAAATAAAAGAACAGAATTTAGAATGACGTTAAATAACAATTAAAATTTTATTATAAAAAAAAAGAAAAAAAAATGTTAATTACAATTATGCAGAAAAAAAAACCGAGGACAAAGGGTCCTGGTCTAAATCAAACCCTGCTCGATTCTAAATTACAAAAGGACAATGCTAAATCCTCTATCAAAGCAAAAAAAAAAAATTGTTCAAGAAGATAATCCTTTTTATATCAAATCAAATGACGTGGTTTCCAAATGAAAACAAACTAAATTAATCGTGGACAAATCAACTAAATTTACAAAAGAAAAATTTAAATACGAGCACAATGCTTCTATTCACCCAACCCGAGGTGATTAATAATATAAAAATGAAACAGCAAACTAGAAAACCAAAAATGAACTCTTTAAAATTAAAATATCTTCCCGAACCAAAATAATAAATGATCTTATATCCAAAATTGTGTACACAACAATATAATAATTATTATTACGCGAGTTCCTTGATGGACAGAATAAAAGACAATTTAAGCGAAACAAATCTTTAAATCAAAAGTATGAACAAAATGGCAGCAATGAATATAAAAGTACAACTACTCACGCTTGCATCTATCTATGAACTAGCCCTCACAAGGTTAAACAATCGTATACATATATCAACAGCTGCGTGCAACGCAACGCACAAATCATTGAAGAAAACTACAAGAAAGGACAAGAATTACACTAGCGAACGCTTTCCATTTTACAGAGTGAAATTAATTTAAATAAATTAACCAATTAACTCATAAACTAACTCTTATTTAAAAATAAACAATTGAATTTGTGGAAACTTTCACAAAACATTGATAAAGGCTGATCGGAGTAAACATGAAATCTGTGCAACTTAAAAAAAAAACTCTTGCGAAAACAAGGTGTCCACAGCAATACGTACAACAATTCTCAATAAAAGACTACGATTACACGAGCACTGAATAGTACTGACCACTTTAGCTCTCCCTAAATGGCGCATCCGATATATTTACTTTTAGAAATTATCAGCTCACTGCTGGGAGCAAAGGACAAAGCAGAGAACGTCGTATATTTGGTGCAATAACACCACATCACCATTGTCATCGTCAACCCTACTCACTGCTAAAATTTATAGGGCAAATCCAGCATGAACTATAATAAAACCTAATTGCGCGAGCATCCCAAAGTCGAGCCGCCAACGCCCCAAAACACGACCGGGAACGTCGCTTTTAACTTTTGACCTTAAAGGCGTAATGCTAGAGCGTCGCCAATTATTATGACCGCCTGACTTTTCGCAACCGCGTCGAATTATAACGCGATACATCCTTTCTTCTTTCAAGCTTTACGCCCGTTTTCCCTTATAGGCTATCGGTATATAGCCGGTTTTACTCTGTATCGTGGGGCGTTTCGAATTGTTTCTTCTTCGGTCGGGGGAATTCGCCCAAATTAACCGCGCCGAAACACGGTCCGACGCGGTCGGCCACGTCCGCTATTATAATAATTGGGAACCGTATCCGAAATCCTATCCGGTTAATTGGGTATTTGAGATCATAATTGCCAGGCCGTTGGATGAGCGAAATAAATTTCAATTTCGGATATTGGAGATGACGTGGGTGAACGAAAACGTGCGATTTTTCTCTCTATGAGCATGGCTATTAGTTACGAATGCAACGAGGCAAAATCGATTTGATTATGATTATGCAACATGGTTTTATAATATAACTATCTTGTTATAAAAATAATAATAAATTTTATTGCCCGACAAGATCCAATTTTTTTACCGATCCTGTAGGACTGTATTCTGTTGTCGTCCCTCGGGGTGATACGTTTACAGCTCCTTTTCTGTTCCCGTTTTAAGGTTATAGTACGTTGTCATCCCACGGGGTGATACGATTATAGTCGCTTACCGATCCTATAGGACTGTATTCAGTTGTCGTCCCTCGGGGTGATACGTTTATAGTTCTCCCGCCCCACGGGTTAATTAGTTACGTGGCGAGATTGTTTTTTGTATTGTTTATTTCACGCCCAGATTTTTATGCCGGCCCCTGTATATTGTTTAATACGAGAGTTATCGTAGACCGATTTCTGCCATAAATCATTGATATTTCATTAATCGAAAGCCCCGGTATATATATATTTGTATATTTATTTCCCGTGCCTTCTCGGCAAATTAACCGAAAACTCCGTTAAACGAAGCGAGTATTTCATCATAATTCATTGCTGTATGTATTATTGTTATATGTTAAATATTATTTGTGATTTCGCTTACCTGTATTTATACTTATACACTTTTTTTTTCGGGTTGTTGATCTGAGGAATAAAACTACGAAAACCAAGTATTTGTTTCACTAGAATATATTTTATTTGTTGCGTACTTCAACTAAGAACCCTGGATAATCACTCACGCACTGAAGCTACTTCAGTTAGGGTTAATTTCAATAATTGTACGACGTACTAGTACGCGACATAAACAAACATCTCCGCGCGCAATTTACAATCGCACAGCTGACAGGGATCTTCGCCAGCGCCGCTACGGAAGAAACAAGAATTACGAAGACGCTGTTACAAGGGTAACTCATAAAGTTCATGAGCGAAAAGTAAGCGCGCGATAGATTATCTTTTAACGAAAGCTAAAGATAAATCAAACATTAAAGAGCATATCACACACAGAAAGAAACGTCGTCACAAGCTTGGTAGTAAAGAAAAGTATGAGGTGAACACGATTTTTACGAGATATATTGTAACATCCGGCTCTACTTAATAAAATAAATGAAAAGAATTTAGATATTTCTTTACCGGCACTAGATACCGCCAGCTGTTATGTTTGTTTGCAGTTTTGAGACCAAATCGTAAAGAAATGTAACCACCCGACTATCGAAAAAGTTAAAATATATCTATTTACCGCTACTTAGTGGAAGTATTTTTACAGTCTGGATTATTAAATATTATGTTAAATTACCTATATAATGAAGAGAAAAAGAAAACGAATAAATAGGTCTGATTCGTCACCAATTCTTAACTATAATTTAGGGACTTAAGATTGTAATAAATTAAAATAAAATTTAATTTTTGTGATTAATTAATTAACTTTACTTTTAATTTAATATTTACAACAGAAATTTTTTTTTCTAAAATCAATACCTCACTGTCATTATCTATTGGTAAAAAAACACGCTTTCAAGAAATTTCATATGAAATATAATAATAGTAATCTTTACGGGGCTTATTAAAAATATTTCGAAGGGAAAAATCAAGAAAACAAGGTCTTGATACTCACAACATTTTTTAATGTATCGCACGACCGGTTTCGCTCTAGCCAAGCATCCTCAGGTCAGAATTCAAAATCAGTTTAAAATTAGTCAAGATTTAAAAAACATAAGTAAAATCGGAAAGTGCAATGTAAAAAGTAGGAATAAGTAAAATATGTAAATAACAGACATTAAAAAATGTGTTTATATTCTGAGTGCGAAGTGTCAATATCTTTTTTACCCTTACCCTGTATGGTTATTCAAAAATAATACATGAATTTGACGTGAATCCATTTCAGAGCCAGCTACAAACATTTAAAAATAGGACTACTTAGTCTGTTTAACAAAAAGTCGTTCATATCTCAAAATCTATTAAAGATAGGTATAGGGAATGCTCATATAAAGCGATAGGGGATGATATTTACTTCCTAATTCCGAATTAAAATACGGGGTGTTCTATTTAAAAAAATTGAGTTTTCTGCATTTGAAAATATGTCACTTTGTTCCTCAGTTTTGAACACCCTGTATGTTAGAATGTAAAGTGTGCATACCATTTCTTAGAGTTACATCTGCATTCATAACATAACAAATTTGGAGTCTCTACTTGCAGTATTAACCAAGATATTAATTTCTCAATGATGTAATGATTATGACTAAAAAGAAAAGAAAAGAAAAACTTAAATAACTCAAAAACGGCAACATGTAGCTATAGGAATAGCTAATGAAAACTGAAAAACGTATTTATAGTTGTAGAATCTAAAAATGAATAAAAAATTATATCATTCTCTTTAAAATAAGAAAGTTGACATCCATTTCCGGTCAACCGGAAGTGATATTTTGGTTAAGGTATTTTACATTTATAGTTCCAATCGAACAGATACTGGTGCCAAAATCTCAAGCATAAGTAAATAATAGAACATCATAAACTTAATGAATCAGTTACGTGGAATACCTTGTATAAAAGCGGTAGTAATAATAAAAGAAAGTAGAAATCCCACGATTCCCTAACAAAAAATAAGAATTACAGGGACAAAATCTCTCTAGTGGACTTATTACTTTAACCAAACCTTTTTCGAGTAACTGCCACGCGGTTGTCACACGGAAAACAGCCTTTTAAACCGAGATAAATATTAACGTTGTGTACCCTGTGATTCTGGACCGTACGAGCGACAGGGCGGTGTCCATTAATTTACGCCGAATTAACGCAGGCCTGTGCCGCAAACGAAGCGTACGCCATGGCCGGGACGGAATTGGAAATATATTGAATTGCGACGTCCATCGTCCACGACACGTTGGTAATTATTGGAACATCGAGCTAGGCGAGAAATCCCCTAAATAAAATCACGTGCCCGCGCGCTGACATTCGGGTTTTATTTTAACCTGGCCGAGTGAAATGAATTAAACATATTTTGTATGTAGGTATCGTGTATTTCGCTCATGCGTGTATTTGGCTTTCAATGGGATTAAATTCAGCGAGCGCTCATTAAATACTCGCGCCGAGGGAATTTGGCGATCGTGTGCTATGCTATCACGTATTATGTTGTTGTATTTGAAACATGAGCAGAATCTGATACGTTTTTGGAATAGCTAAACTTCATATTAGGGGAAAAATGCGTTCCAGAAGACGTACTTTCAATATAAAATCAAGTTCAAGTCAATTAGAAAAGGAAAGAGTTCAGAAGAGATGCGAAAGAAGGCAAGAAATAGAATAAAATTGAAAAAAGTGTTACTAACAACTTCTTCGCTGTTCTAACTGCAATATACATGAAGAATTCGAAACATTTCGTGGATATTCTGTCTACGCTGAAGATTGAACCTACAGATATACTAGTAAGTTTCGACATTATATCGCTATTTATCAACATACCTACGGAGGACGCACTAGCCTTACTTGCTGAACTTGAATTGCAGAAAGACATCATTGAATTAATAAAACTGTGCTTATCCACGACGTAGTTTTTGTATGATAGAAAATACTACGAGCAGAAGAACGGAACAGCAGTGGGAAGCCCTTTATATCCGGTAATAGCAAACTTGTTTATGGAAGCGTTTGAAGAATGCGATATAAAACCGAAGTGCTGGCTGCGATATGTCGACGATACTTTTGTAATATGGCAACACGGAGAAGAGAAACTACAACAGTTCATGGAACACCTCAACTCACAGCACCCAGCCAACAAGTTTACCATGGTGAAAGAACAAAATAGAAATCTCTACTTCCTGGATGTTATAGTTAAGAAAACAGAAGAGGGAATACTACAACACGCTGTATTTAGAAAGAAGACGCACACCGGTAGATATCTACATGCAAGATCTCACCATCATCCGATGCAGAAGACTTTACTATCCAGAGCCGACACCATCAGTGACGAGCAACACCTTGCCAGTGAGAAGATACATCTGGGGAAAGCTTTGAAGAAGAATGGTTACACTAACATCGACACAAGGAAAGCCACTAAGAAGAAGACGACACTGGAGCCTTACTCATTGACATTAGAAATGTTGCACCCAGAAGGAATAACTTGTAGTAACTTGATTTTTTGGCGTAAGAATGACTATACTTTAAGCAATGGTAAAATACGAACTTTTTATATTTTATGGTGGTCCACACGTCCTTTTTCAACAAGGCAACGCATTCGTCGAACTATGGACCTCCAAGAAGCCGACGCTAATGTTTTTCCATGGCCATTCCCTTTACCGGATTTAAATCCCATTAAACATGTAAGGGACTCATGGGGAGGAGACTGTTCACTTTAGACCATCCTCCACAGACTCACTGGCACAGTTAATCCACGAAGTTCACGTTGTTTGGAACGAGGTGCCACAAGCAGACATCGACCATCTCATTTTGTCGATGTCTAGACGTGTACAGGAGTTTACTCAGCTACTGGGTTGTCAAACACATTTTTTCGTATTACATGCTAATAAGATTTCTTGCAAATGTTATCGTTTCATGTTTTATGTAAAACTATCACATTGCCAAAAAATCTCGTTGAATAAATTATCTCTTCTAAATGTAACACTGCTAATGTCACTATATAAATATATTTCGGCTCTAAAACGGTCTACGGCGTTGGAGCGGGAATATACGCTAAGAAGCCTAAAAAGGCTCTTTCGGTAAGCTTTAGCAAAGACACGACTGTGTTCCAAGCTGAGGTTCCTGCAATTCACCACTGTGGCCGAGAAACAGACAGATGTACCGAGCCAGGTAAAAGCGTCGCTATCTTCTCTGACAGTCAGTCCACACTTAAAGCGATTAGCTCCACAAGCGTGGACTGATTTGGGACTGTGTAAGCGCCCTAAATGAGGTGGGCACCTAAAAGAAATTAACCTTGGCCTGGGTCCCTAGCCACTCGGTCATTAGAGGAAATGAGGTGGCGGACGAGCTGGCCAGGCAAGGTTCGTCAAGGTCATTCGTTGGAGTCGACCCCTCTTTCGGCACTACCAAATCACAAATTAAAAAAATCCATCAATGAATGGACACATAATCAGTCCAGAGAGTGATAGCAAAAATTACCGGGACAAAGACAGGTAAAAGAGTTCCTAAAGGAGCAGAGGCCTGAATTCACGAGAGATCTACTGAATAAAGACAGGAGGACTGTCAAAATAATTGTAGGTCTGCTGACTGGTCACTGCAGACTGAATAGGCATATGTACAACATAAGCCTGGCAGATGATGTAACCTACAGATACTGCCAAAAGGAGGAAAAAAACACCAGTTTATGTGAAGTGCCAATGTGAAGACCTGGCAAGGACAAGGTTTCTAATATTGGGGGAGGAGAACTCCACAGCTAGTAGCTGTATAAAGAAGCCGCCCTGAAAGATGATAGGTCTAATTAAGAGGGCAAAATTAGAGAGGCAAAAAGGGGATCACAATAGATCTTGAAAAAAGGAAGAACCGGGTTGGGTGAACAGGTCCTATTTAGGATTGGCTACCCCAATCCTAAAAAAAAAACCCAATCTAGTCTAATCTAATGTCACTATATAATTTTCCCATATACACGCCCACAGTATAGTTAGAAGTACAACCCAAGTAACACATATGTTTCAGAAATATTTGTTGCTAGTTTTTCAGAATAATTTTGTGATAAGCACCTACCTGTTATTAAAGTAAATAGGGAGTAAGTATATAAATAGAGTAACAAAGAAACGATGAAAAATACAGCTCTATTGCAATTACAAAGAAAATCTTCAATAATCGCCTCTAATAGTAACTTGTTCTGCATTTTGTTGTCCAAATATCTGTACCACCGACGTTATGCTATGTACATACATTTACAGTGTTCTCATAATAAATAGTTAGGTATCATGAAGAATTACTGGATTGTACGACTGTTTATTAAATTGCTATACAGGCTTATCTAATAAACAAAAATCATTTGTTATTTGTAACATTAGACATAACAGATGTCTCATGAACCGGTCATTAGAATTTTTTCGAATTCTAGCAGGAACTTGATTCTTAAGAAAAATATATGCGCCTTATAGCACTTTTGGTATACAAGGTCTCGATATCAAAGTTGTAATTTTAAATGGAATGGTGTAATTTTTATGGATTCAGTGTATTGCTCGCATCATTTCATTCCTAAAGCTAATGGTTTTTAGGATATTTGTAATTTTGTCAAAATTTCCAATAAAATTAAATTACTCATATATAAAAATATTCTGCTGATATTGCAGACATTATACTTTTTACAAGGATATATTTAGATTGTTACACTACTAGTAATGTCAGTACGTTGTTTTATTTTGTACTTTAAGAGGGTAAATAAATAAATAAATAGGCTATTAGACATTAAGATATTTTACTGATGTGGATGCAAATACACGGTCATAGGTATTGAGTGCGACAGCGTTAACCGCAGTATCTTATACAGAGCGACCAGAAACTCGTATCCAATATGAATATCTTTAAAGTAAAAAAACTTCTACATCGATTAGTTCGAAAAAATCTAATGACCCAGTTAGATTTTATACACCCTGTATAAAATAAGCAAAAATGATGGTAAAATTCATACACAAGTGTATTTAAAATAAATAAAAGTTGTAGGGGAGGGTGGGGCAAGATGGGGCCACGAGGCATGATGGGTACATCGTCTTATCTACAAAACGGCAGTAAGCATCTGTCAAATAATAGCAGTCCTAATATTGACAAGTGCTGTTTTATGTTTGTTGTAATGTAGGAAACTTTACTAGTGGTAATAACAAAGTTATTGCTGTTTGCGCGTGAACTTTGCAATTTCCAGAATTTTGTTATTATTTTGATGGAGTTCAACGGCCAGTATCGGAAGCATAAGTAAATTATTTACAACTACACTTTTTTGTGCTTATTAATTGACATGTATTGCATGTATTTTCTATAGTGCGTTATTTGTTAATTTTAAATATTTAATATGTTATTATAACATAACTAGAAACTGTCCCAAAGGGGCAAGATGGGACTATTGGTATGGGGCAACATGGGGACATCATTATCTCACCCTTCAGCCTGATCCGTTATGTCTGGATATGCCATTATGCTTTCTCGAAGACATAATGCCTATTTCTCACGTTAGGAATAAAGTACAGCTTCAATCAAAGCGTAACAAGGGAAAGACAACAATCCTTACAAGCACTACGTATAAAAATCTGCTACAAGAAAATAGAAGTCTGGAGAATCCCTAAGGCAACTAGAAGTGCCGAGGGAGAGTTAAAGGAAAAAAAAAATAACAAAGAAGAAAACAGAAGAGATCCGGCTTCTTGATTTGAATTTTGTAAGGAAAGCAAAGAGATAGATTTTTAGAAAAAGGAAATAATCAAGTTCTTCTGTTGAGGAAGATGACACTCAATGTTAGTATTGTACGGGGAAGTATTGGTACAATGCCATCGATGGCGAGATTGGGTACATAGAGGCTGTGCGAATAACGTGGATGAGTTTGTCTTCTATTGTCTCAATTGTGAAGATTAAGTTTAATATTCTTATCGTTATTGTATTTTTTTTTTATTTTAAGTAGTTCCGCTTTAAAAAGTTTAAGCTTTGTTCCTACATGTTTTTAAGAATATTTTAAGAATCTAATTTTTTTTACCTATTACCTAGATTTATGGTACGACCCATTCTTAACTCACTTGGAACCCTATCTTGCCCCCATGGTGGGGCAAGATGGTGTATTTACACATTTCTTTTCAAAATTTTCTCACAACATCAAGAGTACCCATCGAAAAATCGTAAATTCATCCATCAGCAGATAAATGTTTAAAGATTACAACAAGCGTACTTAGAACCTTGTATATCAATTTGCAATTCTGATGCAGTGTTCTAAAGCTTAATGTTCCCATCTTGCCCCACCTTCTCCTAGTTAAATTGATTTCGTATTTGGTGTAGCTCTTAATATCAAGTATTTTAAAATTAAAAAATTATTTCATTCAGCTTTAAAATAATCTAATAGTAATTTGAAAAATAAGGAAACGTTAATTTGAATATTTTTAATTAACGTTAAAAAAAATATATTTCATCTAAATACATTCTGTTTATGCCCATATATAAATATAAAATATATTTATATTGAATTTCACCAAATTTTTTTTAAGTTTAAACCGAAACTCTTCTAACGTCTTCCTCAAGAAAAGTTCTACAAAACTCCGCAAGAAAAAAAAGAAAAAACAATTGAAAATGCCTCTTTACCTTGATATACGATCCCAAAGACCAGGACATCGGTGTTGAATAAGAGATGACTCACTTGAACGGTCACGTTCTTGCCGTTGGCCGGCCTAACTTCCCCCTCCAGGCTGCTGCAATTCCATTCTGCGTCAAAACGCGGCGAGACCGCGACAGCCGTGGCGGAATCCTCCTCCGCCACTCTGTGATTACCGAGAGGGCCGGCGGCCGATCTTCCCGGATGCTCTTCGTCCCGCATGAGACCGCCCGGAATCGTGTTGGCCGTCGACGGAGCGCACGCGGATTTATCCGTCACGAACAGAGTTATTACGAGTAAGACGGATACCGTTTCCAGATCGTGCATATTGCAGGGAGTTCCTTCGTATTACGGAATATCGGTTTTCACTGTTAGTTTCAGAGTTGCTTTAATTGCTGGAATGATATTGAATAATTGAACGGCTTGTTTACGATCGAATGTGAGAAATGGATAATAATATTTGTGTATACCAATTAAATTGAATAATTATACCTCAAAAAAAAACCATATTTATAAATTCATTGCTTCAGCAGTAAAACAAATTAAGGCGAGTGGTTACTGTAAACTGCATTTTAAATTATAACATTTAAGCAAGAGTAGACACAAAAAACGATAAATGTCTTTCTTTGATGCACTTGGAATAAATAAAGAACTTGGATAAATTGATATAAATAAACAAGTTTTCAGAATTAAAGTTTTCCCAGTACAACTTCGGTTTACGATCACACAGTATAAAAATTATAAATTCTAATGTGGTTTTAATATGCATAGAACTTTAAGTTGTAACTTAACATAAGCTGATTCCCTAAGCTTATACCGTTGAGAAAGAGATCAGACAAATCCGTAGATGCGATCCCGCCATTTTTTTTTAAAGAGAATTGACAATAATTGGAAAACTAAGCCGTTTGCGAAAAAAATATTTATAACAAAAAATATTCAGGATTTAATATGGAACGCAATAAGCTACTTATGCATGGGGTGTTCCGTTAAGTAAAAAAAATATCTTATTATTCCTTACACGCTTACGGATCACTCGGTGTACTTATAAATATTTTCAAATTATGAAGCAAGCTGTTACAACAATATACAGGGTGTCTCCCCGTTGAGTTGCATAACTTTATAGGGTTAATCCTTGTATCAAAATTAGCAAAACACTTCCAGTCAGCATAGGTCCAATTCTCAACCGTTTTCGAGATATGGGTGGTCAAAGCGCTGAAAGTCATTGGTTACAGTAAGTAATTTAGATGAATTATGGACGCATTTGGCTCGAATTTTGGCATGAAATGGTTGGTAAGGAACGATTAACTTAAATTACAGTCTTACTTCTACAATAATAAGCAGAAATGGTTAAGTTTTAATGATTTTAATAAACAAATAATGCCGTAAACATTTAAAGCTCAAAATGGCGACCTTGAACTGCCAAACACAACTCTGCTCTTTGACTCAGTTCTCCTATCCAGTTGACATTTTCCATGTTTCCACGAACTTCCTGAAATGCCCGATGGATTTTACCTTCCAGTTCTTGGTTGCCCGACAAGGATGTCTTCGGTTCGGGTAGCGTTCTGCGTACTCTCTTGCAGCAGCTGAAGCGTTTCCTCCACAATAGACATACAAAAATATCATGTCGGCGTACTCTTCCTTCGTAAAAAGAGGCATTTTTAAAGGTTCTACGAGCGAAACCCAAAACTGTCAAAAATACAACAAAACTGCTTATATGACAATTGTCAACAAGCCTCCGTCAAGTGCATTGGATCTGAATAAGTTACCAGTCGAGCCAAATGCGTCCATGATTCAAATAAATTAGTTACCGTAACCAGTGACTTTCAGCGCTTTTGACCATCTATATCTCGAAAACGGTTGAGAATTGGACCTATGCTGACTGGAAGTGTTTTGCTAATTTCGATGCAAGGAATAACCCTATGAAATTATGCAACTCAACAGGGAGACACCCTGTATATTCCAATTATCAAAATTTTAATTCAGTTAACAGTGATTTAATAAATGAACTTTACCATATAAAAAACTCACCCTGTATATATGCAAATATTTATCACACTCAAGTATCACATGCGCATCAGTTTATAATAATAATAAATATATTTTGTTAATTGACACAAAGTGTATATAACAAGTGAAAATTGCACATGCAAAAATATAACAAAATAAAATGAAACAAAGAACTGGATAAAAATAAACAGTAAAGCATAATGAAACTAAAATTAAAAAAATCTAAATAACCATGCTAATATGAGAAAAAAGTAGCAGTGCCAAAAAACAACTACAAAATAAAAGCGGAAACAATAAAAAAGCGAACTAGACAGTGAACATTTAAATTAAATAATTTCTCTCATCTAATCAATAAATAAAACGGATTTTAAATGCACAGTAACTGTAGAGACGTGGAGTAGTGTAGTCGTGTTTTAGTGCCTGTGTGTTAAAACAATTTAAATATGGTAGACACCCGGAAAAGTTCAAGAACTACAGACTTAAAGTCTCGACAACGCGCCTTTCCTGTGGAATGGGAAAAAATAATCGAAGATCTTGTTACACAAGAAACAAAAAAGTTAAATGAAAGAATTGAAATATTGGAAAAAGAGATTAAAGTTCTGCAAGATACAAAGACAAACTCTAAAATATGCAAGTGTCAGCGTTGATAAAGATAAAAGAAAAGACATCGTAATAAATCTGAATAATGAAGAATTAAACATCTCAAATTCTTCTGCGGATACCGTCATTGATGTAGGAAACTTCGTGGAGACGGGCCGGGAACACCGCTACAAGAAGAAGCAAATAAACGGCAAGAACCAGCCTAAGAAGAAGAGGAAAGAGATGGGAATAGTAGGCACGTTGGGAGATCGCGACTCCAACCTCGCAGCTGTTCGCAGATTGTGGATATGCGTGGGTAGATGCAGACCAGATCTTATGGTTCAATAACTAACATCATATTTGAAAGGATGTTCTCCCGCCAGTCAGCGTTTTGATGTTGAAAAGTTGCAAATACTTAGGAGTCGCCCTTGGCCAAAGCCTATTTCGAGGAGCATGACAAATATGTATGCAGGAAAACACAAGAAAAGACCACCTGGTTGAAACGAATCAAGCCCAATATGGGAGGTCCAAACAGCGGCAAACGAGCCCTACTTTCTGGAATTACGCATTCTATCCTCTTGTATGGTGCTCCAATTTGATATGAGATCCTAAATAAAAAGGCGTATTTAACGATGGTCCAGAAGCAACAGAGAACAATGTTAATGAGAGTAGCATCAGCGTTCCAAACTGTGTCCTTGGAAGCCCTACAAGTATATAACGGCAACACTCCCAATCGATCTGATGGCATGGGCCAGAAAGTTTTCTTACGAGAACGGAGGGCTAGACGCCCGAGAGGAAGCGGAACAACTTGCGCTGAGTGCGTGGCAAAAACGCTGGGAAAGAAAACAATACCAAGGCCGAATGGCCAAAAAAAGCTAATTCCAGATGTGCAAAGGTGGCGGTCCTGCAAGTTTCGACGACTAGACTATTATGTGACGCAAATTCTATCAGGGCATATGCTGTAAAGTTCGGAAACGACAGAGTAAGCGACTGTATATACTGTAGCGTCCATGATACAGTAAGACACACAATGTTTGAATGCTCCATATGGTCTGATATTAGAAGAGCAGTGAACACCTAGCTGGACATAGAAATAACAGAAAACAACGCGGTCACCGAGGCGTTAAAAACAGAGCAGAAATGGAACCTAATACATGATATGCCAAAGAACATCATGACCAAGAAAGAAGCAGATGAAAGAGCAAGACAGGTCCGTGAGAATTAAGACTTCAAGATATTAGACAGTCAAGTTGGATCTGAGGTTTTATCTTCGAGGGTGGTTCCGGGCCCAATACGTGTGGCGAAAAAGGGGGCTTTAGTGGGTAGGCTGGTCTTGCACCCCTCAACCAGAATCCCACACATCGGCGCATACACACAAACTGGACAAAATTGATTTTATCTCCTGGTAACATATGAAGTTATTATATCTGACGATGGTTTAACAATCGAAACATATAGTAATAGATTATGAAGAATATGTAGATTGGAAAGAAGTGCTTTTTTTGTAATCAAAATTCCATCAGAGCTTTTAACATACATTCTTCTCTATATAAATAATCAATCACCTCACGAACTAACATTTTTTTGCACCTTAACTTTTTATTATTTTGGTTGCCTACATTGATTGAATTTTTCAAACTAATTTTGACAGTTAAAATTAGGAAATTACTTTTTCGGAAAAGTTCAAATCAACAGATAAACAAATACCGCACGCGCCATCCCAAATACGAACAGTTATATACATCGCTATATGAATGAAGCGCATGTTGCTGTTGCAGTAGATGTGGTTTTTGCTGTATATCTTTTCGAAATAAGAATGGCGTAGTATTTCTTACATACAATAAAAAAATATTATAATAATGACTTATTTATTATTTTACAGTATCTTTAGGGTTACATCCTTTTGAGCATAGGCCTGCTGCATTTACATGGTATGAGCTCTAAATTTACGTTCGAAGATATTGCTTTATAGTTACTTGCAAAATTACATCGGTAATACTTCAAGTGCATAAAATATCTGGCCTGGTTATATTTTTAGGAATACTTGTTCTTGTATCTATCACCAATAGTTATTTGTATTACTAGGCCAGAAACTACAGTTTTGCCAGTATGAGTACGGTTTGTGTACTACGAATACTCGCAAAAGATTCTGGTCGTGTGATACACAATGTTTTTGGACCGACAAATCTTAATTTTGAATTGAAAATAGAAAAGAAATTTTGACACTAGGGAGTTGACAGTACAAGTTGGCACACATGTTACATACCTTAGGTTTTTGACGTTTCCGAAAATAAATCTTTTTCTGTAATTTTCTATCTTGTTTAATATCTATTTATCAATAATAAGTGCAATGAAGACAGCAGCTCATCTTGGCATGGTTGAATATTAGCATAATGACAATTTATTACACATCTGTCATGTGAATCTAGTGTGGCTAACCTTTAGTGACATTTTTGCCTGCCGCTTTTAAGTACTACAAAATGAGTGTTTCAGGACGGAGGCGCAAAAAAGACTTTTTCATAAAGTGATAGAAAATTATTCATAAATTCGGAGCTCTGCAAAACGTGCAAAGTTATATTAGAGAGAGTAATATTTAAAAAATTAATTACCTTTGAAATTCGCGCAGCATATTTACTGAAAGTTCGGTTGAAATAAACAGTGCTTTATGGCGGCAGTACCAATTTAATAAATCGCACGGCGAACGTAGAGTAAAGCCGTTAATATTTTATGAGAGCTCTTTTCGCTTTATTTAATCAATCAATCAAATAAAGTTACGGCGATACTGCCGCTTTATTACCTTAATCACAATTTACGATTATCGGAAAAGAAAAACACCAGATCACTGGGGGAATACTCTAGAATTATATTGGATTTTAAAATATTTACAATTTTTTATATCTGTGAATGTGCAAATGTTTATTCTTTATAGGTATGTACATATCGTAGTTGCAGTGATGTTACAGCTAAATAATTATCTTGCTCGCAAATATAAAAGAAAGACCAGTATTTCGCGCAGATTTATGATGTCCAACAACGTTAACTTGGCCATATCTTCTGGCAAACACAAGGAGCCGACATTTACGTCTTTTCGAATTAACTTTCCTTTTTGGTGGCACGGCAGCTGCAATTTAATTAAAATTTTATTTTGCGTGAATGAAGAAGAATTAGCCGGATTAATTTATAGTATCTAAATAGAATGATAAAGTAATCTATCGGATTGTTTTACTTTGGAATATGAAAAAAGTTAATGGTCTATCTAAGATCGTTGAAAAAAAAAGTAATTTGAAATAATATTTAACATATTTTCTTGTATTAATTTTAATTATACAGGGTTTTCCACGGAAGCGGCTGGTTAGAAGTTTTCCGACTTAACGAAATTCCTCAGTTTTAAAAATTTGGGATTTGCAACAACTTGATACTTACTTTTTTTCTAAAATATTTCCAACCTTTTTGCACTTCCGGTTTACCGGAAGTTGCCATGAACTTTGTTATTTTAAATAGAACACCCCATATATTATTATGTTTTTGAATTTACGATAAAATTCTATGACGATTACTGCTAGGGCTTCCTATACCTATCTTCAACTGTTTTTGAGATATTGCGAAAATTTTGACATTTACATCGTTACATATAACTGATTGATTCTCTCTTGGTTTAAGTGGTAGAAGTCTCCCACTTTAAAATTAACAAGTACTAACATTGTTTTACCAAAACGTAGAATAAAAAATCTGTGACATTATACAGGGTGTTTAAAAATTAGTGACATATCCAAGAATTTTGAATGTTGCAAAACTTAATTTTTTCAAATAGAACACCCTGTATATTTTTGTATTTTTGGATGTAGAATTAAATTCTACACCGATTTGCTGTAACATTGCCTAAACCCATCTTCAGTAGTTTCCTTTTAAATTACTCGTTTTGTTTATTACCGCTTTCAAATGGCCGAATAATTTTTATCTGGTGGGCCATGACTTTATCACAACAATTTATTATTATTAGTAAGTATTATTGTTATAATCATTGTTTGTTACACGTCGCGTGTTCAGATAAATGCATATTATTATGCAACTTATGAATTAAAAAATGAAAAATATTGGAGGAGCTTATTTTAACCTGGATACTTTAAATTTATTTTACATTCACTGAGAATGCAGGAAAACTTATAGAGAATTCAATGTAATTAAAGGAATTTATTTGTCGTTAATATATCTAACGGAATCCAGAAAATTTTGAAATGACTTCTCTTAATAGCTTGGTTTCAAATTAAGGGAAATGGCATAAACGATAACGACGACAACATAACAAAAATTGTTTCACTAAAACGTAGTGTGCATTTGAATAATTCACATACGTAAACACAAAAGAGTGGATTAACGATGGATATGGATGTGAATGTCATTTTGAAAATAGTTGTCCTTCAAGGATCAAATTTGAAGTCGAAATAGTAGTGAATAAATTCTTAATGATTTTGTATATCTGTAAGGTTATTGTTATCATTTCTAAAATATTGCATGTATAACTATTCATTTCTTTACGTAAAATTTTGATATAATCAAAATTAATGTTGTGGTTAAACTAAAATTCATGTTTTTTGAGTGTAATTATATTAACATAAAAGTAGTGGATGTGACTCTGTGTTTTATAATCATTAGATGGAAAAAAAGATCTATTTATTCATTTATTGAAAATTAAAAGCGACCGGTTTTTAATGCATCAAAAGCAGTTAATGGTTAAATTATTTTAACCATTCACAACAACTTTTACTGCTTCTATATTTTGGCCTGAGAATGTGCTTTTGATGCACGAAATCTATGGCATTTAGTTTCCAACAAAGAATAAAGCATTTGTAAGCAACTATACCTTTTTTGCCACCTAATAATTATATATATGTAATTGTATGTTTTATGATTTTAGATTTTGAAAAATTCCAATAATTAATATAAACGAACCCTACTTTACCAGTTTTTTAGGGTGTTTTGGCTGTATCTACCGATTAACTGTGCTGTATACTATGCGGTTTGCTTAACAAAGTAACTTGTTCATGTTTAAGTAAATAACATACTGTATTATTATACATATCATATTATCATACAATCATAAAATTAGTATTGTGTTAAGATAATCAAGAAAGCTTAAATGATAATAAAAATAAAATAAAGAACAAACAAAATTTCCGCGAGAGCAGTAGTGTTGACAGGCAAACGAGGAAGACACTTTAAAATATTGTAGCGGGATGATGTAGTTCATTTAAAGAAAATAATGCATATATTTCAGTAGCACTGAATGCCAATTTTACTTTGTAATTATATAATTTGTTGCAAATAATATGAACATTTTTCAAAAGAGCTGTTTTTATTTATTTGTAAAGATTATCTGTGTTTAATCTTTAATTAATAGCATTTCAAATATAACGATGTTAATGCACTAGTGCTTAAATTATAAAAAAAATATTTTAATTTATGCAAGCAACACTATAAACATCGAAGATATGTATGTGTCGTCAATGTTAAGTAATCGCTTTTTAACGCAGAAAATAGTTGAATAAACATTTAATATTAGTATAATAAACGTAAAAACATCCTAGTGAAATACAGTGTATGATAAACTGTGTTTCAAAGTTTTCCTGCAATTGATATTTTATCGTTGCTTGAGATAGACGATATTATAAGTTTACTTTCATCTAAAAACATACGGTAGCTGATTCTTTTTTCGTTTTTTTTGGAAAACAAAGTCATTAATTAAGTTTATAGCCCGTTTCGTCTGCATCTATCAATTAACTGCGCGTTGTAAGCGGTTTGCTTAGTATCGTCAAAAAAATGAATTATGAATCCAAGAGAAAGCAAATTCTTTTATAATGCTTTCTTTTTTTTATGTTTGTGGGGGAAGGGATGGAAGAACAGTGACACCCGTGATTTTTTCACAAAATATAGTTATTAGACACCGAAATAACGTATACAAATTGCAACTCGATACAACAGGTTTAATATAGTAACTTACAAAGTAAAATATAAATGAAATTTATATACAGTGAGGTCGTAAATTGTGCCCTCCCCCCTTCCCCCCTTCATATTGAATTGAAAGGAGTGTGATAAAGCAAGAAACAAAAACGAGGTGAAATTAGAGACAATTTGTGACTTTTTGCCTATATGGATACGCACATGAGTTCTGATGTAAAATAGAGGACGTAGCTATCCCTAAAATTTTAAATGGGAAATAATTTCATATAGAAGCTCATTTGGAAGACATTTCTATTACTTTTATGGCAATGCAAACAGTTTTACGATTTTCAAATTTTTTACCAACTTATCCAAGGTTAATTATTGGGGTACCTACGTTACTTTTCCGATAACCCTCGTATTCGCTTTTTGAATATAGTCTACAGAAACCTGTAATTACAGTAATCTGTAACATAGACACCCACACACATGACACATACACTGACAGATAAGGCACTTTTGCTAAATTTTGCAAAAACGTCATATTGTAAAATATGTCATATTTACAGCAATCGCTTCCTAAGTCACATAATCCACAATATGAACACGAGGGCTATCGAAAAAGTAACGTATGTACTCCAATAGTTAATCTTGGATAAGTTGGTGAAAATTTTGAAAATCGTAAAACTGTTTGCATTGCTATAAAAGTAATAGAAATATCTTCCAAATGAGCTTCTAAATGATATTACTTCCCATTTAAAATTTAAAAGATAGCTACACCCTCTATTTTACATCAGAAGCAATGTGCGCATCTCTATAGGCAAAAAATCACAAATTATCTCTAATTTCACTTTGTTTTTGGTTCATTGCTCTATCTCATACCATGCAGAAGTTATCAAGAGGGGTGGGGGGGGGGGGGTACAATTTACGACCATATATATTTATTTTACTCTATTTTATAAATTATATTTATTTGGCATTTCTGTGTTGCTTGGATTTTTACAAAATATACTAGAGAACTAATATGTGCTCCCCAAAGCAGCATACAACAAAAATATATTTTTAAGCACTTATTAATATTTTTGCCTTGCTTGGATCACCTCTAAAAGCACATCGCTAAAGAAAAGCAAACATGATGATCACAAAATCTTATTTTCCTATGTTATACACCCTGTATCGAGTTGCAATTTGTATGTGCAGTAACTATATTTGATAGAAAAAATCATGGGTACTTCCAAAGCGTAACATATAAATAAAAGAAGAACCATTAAAGTATTTACTTATATTTTTGCCTTATTTGGTGACGTCTAAGATCGACTATAGATAATCACATTAATCACTAATTGACAACTACTACAACATATTACAAATTCAAAAGAGTATATCACCTAAATTAACGAAAAAGATTCTTCTTTGTTGTTCTTCTTAACAGTTATTTGCTTGAAAATTATAAGCATTACAAAGTTAAAACTTTCTGAGATTCGATATTATATATAAAGTTACTTTAGAGAAAAGACAAATAGCCGAATCTATGCAAGGGTTGATTTTACTACCTTATCTGGCTGGTCTTTATCTTGCAAGTCATAAAGAAAGTATTGAGAACACGCGAATTACTTAAATCAATAAAAATATTGTATATTTATGCTCGTTGGATATAATTTGAAATATAGTGACATAATTTAAGCTACAACTTAATATATTTTCATTTAATATGGTCAGAAATTATTGTGTTATAATAATCTGAGTTTTAAAAATGAAACAAAAAGTGTTCGTAATCTTATTAATAAATCAGACATAGCATAATGTTAGATAATATTTTAATTTAATAAAAATGCCTCTTTATAATTCCTCACCTTTAATCATAAATATCGGAAGATGTACGAAAAAAGTGAACAATTAAAACACACATATTTACTTATATTTTGGTCTTATTTGATGGCGTCTAAGATCGGCTATAGATAATCCAAAAAGATTCTTTTTTTTGTTCTTCTTTTAACAGTGACTTATTCGAAAATTATAAACATAAATAAAGTTAAAACTTTCTGAGATTCAATATTATACACAAAGTTACTTTAAGAAGAAAAATCGCCAAATCTAAGCAAGAGCTGATTTTACTAACTTATCTGGCTAGCCTTTATCTTCAGTTAAAAAAAAAGTATTGAGAACAGCGAATTACTTAATAACAATAAAAATATTGTATAGTATATGCTCGTTGGATATAATTTGAAATATAGTAACATAATTTAAGCTACAACTTAATATATTTTCATTTAATCAGAAGTCAAAAATCATTGTGTTATAATAATCTGAGTTTTAAAAATGAAAAAAAAGTGTTCGCAATCTTATTAATCAATCAGACATAGCATAATGTTAGATAATATTTAATTTAATAAATGCATCTTTTATAATTATCACCTTTAATCATAAATATCGCAAGATGTACGAAAAAGCTGACAATTAAAACACACATATTTACTTATTTTTGGGCTTATTGATGGCAGTCTAAGATGGCTAACAGATAATAAAAAGATTCCTTTTTGTTCTTCTTTTAACAAGTGACTTATTCAAAATTATAAACACAAAAAAGTTAAAACTTTTGAGATTCAATATTAACACAAGTTACTTTAGGAGAAAAATGCCCAATCTAAGCAAGAGCTGATTTTTACTAAACTTATCTGGCTAGACCTTTATCTTCCAAGTCAAAAAAAAAAGTATTGAGAACACGCCGAATTACTTAAATCAATAAAAATATTGTATATTAATGCTCGCTTGATATAATTTGAAAATATAGTGACATAAATTTAAGCTACAACTTAATAATATTTTCATTTAATCAGATGTCAGAAATCATTGTGTTTATATAATCTAGTTTTAAAAATGAACAAAAGTGCTCGTAATCTTATTAATAATCAGACATAGCATAATGATAGATAATATTTAAAATTTAATAAAATGCCTCTTAATAATTCTCACCTTTAATCATAAATTATCGCAAGATGTACGAAAAAAAGTGAACATTAAAACACATATTTACTATATTTGGGCTTATTTGATGTGCGTCTAAGATCGGCTACAAGATAATCCAAAAAGATGTCTTGTTTTGTTCTTCTTTTAACAGTGACTTATTCGAAAATTATAAACATAAACAAAGTTAAAACTTTCTGAGATTCAATATTATACACAAAGTTACTTTAGGAAGAAAAATCGCCAAATCTAAGCAAGAGCTGATTTTACTAACTTATCTGGCTAGCCTTTATCTTCCAAGTTAAAAAGAAAGTATTGAGAACACGCGAATTACTTAAAACAATAAAAATATTGTATATTTATGCTCGTTGGATATAATTTGAAATATAGTGACATAATTTAAGCTACAACTTAATATATTTTCATTTAATTCAGAAGTCAGAAATCATTGTGTTATAATAATCTGAGTTTTAAAAATGAAACAAAAAGTGCTCGTAATCTTATTAATAAATCAGACATAGCATAATGTTAGATAATATTTTAATTTAATAAAAATGCCTCTTTATAATTCCTCACCTTTAATCATAAATATTGCAAGATGTACGAAAAAAGTGAACAATTAAAACACACATATTTACTTATATTTTGGGCTTATTTGATGGCGTCTAAGATCGGCTACAGATAATCCAAAAAGATTCTTTTTTGTTCTTCTTTTAACAGTGACTTATTCGAAAATTATAAACATAAACAAAGTTAAAACTTTCTGAGATTCAATATTATACACAAAGTTATTTTAGGAAGAAAAATCCCCAAATCTAAGCAAGAGCTGATTTTACTAACTTATCTGGTTAGCCTTTATCTTCCAAGTTAAAAAAAAGTATTGAAAACATGCGAATTACTTAAAACAATAAAAATGTTGTATATTTATGCACGTTGGGTATAATTTAATATACAAAATATTTAAGTAAGTGAAATAATTTTATATATTTTCGTTCAATAAATGGTCATAAATCTTTATGTTAAACTAATCTAAGTTTTATAAAAGGAAAAATCTTAATAATAAAGTGGTATTTGTAGTTAATATTCTAATTTAATAAAAAAAAAACGCCTCTTTATAATTCCTCACCTTTGATCGTAAACACGGCAAGATAAACGAAAAGAGTGAATAAACTTCAGTAAGGACATTTCCGGCGCATCTTACACCAGAATAATCTTTTCCTCGCGCCTATTCGCCTAGTTTCCAGCTAAAACTATTTTCCTTCGCACTGAGAGCGAAATTAGAGCGGTAAAAGATTATGGAAAAAACGACTGATTCCTAGCACACCAAAATTTTGTCGAACTCATTTCTGTTGTGTAACGTCTTTTGTTCCGAATACAAACGATCGTAGCGCACTAGATTTTAAATAAATTTACTAAACGCGCAAACGATAAAAATTAAAACTGAAAAAAGCGGATACACACAACTTTTACTACGTTATAATTTTTTTTTTTTTTTGTTTATTTTAATATTTATTTACGTTATTAACATCAAAGGGTTAGTAGTTTAAATGTAATCCGGATTATTTTGCGTACGAACTATTTTTTTTTCTGTTATCGTAATATATCGATGGCGTTTCTGTTGACGTTATTTTTACGTTTGACATCATGTAACAACATTGTAGTAGTGAACTGCATGCAGACGACGCAAAGGATGCAAGCGAGTGGCGAGAAGGCCGGACGCGCTGAAACTACCGAGACGGAGAAGGAGCGAGTAGCGAAGAGCGCCCGCTCGGCGGCAACCCGCCTAACGTTCACCCCTGTCCGTCGGCGATCGATTTAATACGCGCTCACCGCTCACCGCGGTGAGCTCACACATGCTAGGATAACGCGACCGGCATAAATAGCGCCGGACATCTCAACGAGAGAGAGCCGTCCGTGAGCCTGCTGCCCCGTTGTGCCGCCCCTGTCCGCATATTATTGTTATTACTATCGCAGATACCTTAGCGATAACAAAAGACGGTCGGATCGGTCCGACACGCTATAGAGCGGGTTGGGGGAAATTATTTATCGCTTTGTCGATGTAGTAAAGCTGCAGATGGAATATAAGGCGGTGTAAAGAATTCAATGCAGCAAAAATGCAACCCAATTTTGAGATGCCGCAATAATAATAATAATTTTATAATATAAATTTAGCCCTCAACAGAATTAATAGAAATTTGAATTATCACATGAAAATATATCAATAACACTTGAATTATAATATGTATACCGGGTGTCCACACTTAAGTGTGCACTATTGATAACTTTGTTATCTTTGGAGGTACAGAATCGGTGAAATGGACAAAGTAGTACTATTTTTTATGGCGGTCACAATTGTGGAAACAAAAAAACAATTGAGCGTCGCGTTCTCTAGATATTCGTCCGAAATTATTTTTTTTAATGAAACGCCCTGTATATCTTTTTGCAGTTTAAAAGAAAATTCCAAACTGAACAAAAAAGTCTTAGTACACTATTATAAAAAAATATCAAATAAAGTAGTTACTGAGAAATCTTTATCTTTGCTTTGTTGGTTAGAAATTGATATACCTATGGAAAATTAAAGCGTCACATTCATTAAAGCTTTTAATTTAATAAACAAATAAAAATAAATACAAAAATAGTCAAGAAAATTCACTCAAATTAAATGTTCAAAGGACACCTCCCCTTACCATTTCAATACATTTTTCTCAATCTTCTGTGAACATTACGAGTAGCTCTAAAATTTCCCCTACCCGTCGATGTCGTCAATGATGTTTGGAAATATTTTCTCAAGCTCATCCACTGTATATCTGTACACTTGATTTTTTACTGCTCCCCAGAAGAAGAAATCTAATGGCGTCATGTCAGGTGAACGCGCGAGCCACTGAATAGGACCATTTGTGCCAATCCATCTATTTCCAAATAATCTTTCTAATAACTCACTTGTGTCACGGTGATTATGTGCGGGGCGCACCATCTGTGTTGAAAGTCAATAATCTGTCTGTCTACCAAATTTAATTCAATCCAGAAATTTTCGTCTAAAATTTCTGTCAATAATGCCACATATCTTTCTCCTGTTAAAGAACCCCGATAGAAAAATGGCCCAACAATTCGGGATCCGATTATACCACACCAAACATTTAAACTAAATCGGTGTTGGGGATTACAAGGATAAACAACAAATGGGTATTCACGACTCCAGTAATGATTATTTCTTTTATTGAACATCCCGCGATTAGAAGTTGATTCAATCACTCCATAAATGGTGTCTAAAGAAAAGTTGTGATTTTCTTCAAAGCATTGATAAACAATTGAGCAAAAGTTAATCGTTTTTGATCGTTACCCAAAAGTAGAGTTTGAACAGGGTGATATTTAAAGGGAATATATTTATTTTTTTTCAAAATTTTATGGACAAATCCCTTACAGAATTATTTGGATGTACCTGAAAATATGCCAATACATTTATTTTTGTCTCTTGTGATAATATAAAATCATTTTTTACCCTCTTCTTTATAAAAACTATTTCGTTGCTTCTTAATCTTCGATAAAGTTTTAAAAAAAATAGCGACGTCTGGTACATCAACGGTTGGAAATTGTGAATGTAACGTTCGAGCGTTTTATCTAAATTTTTGTTAAACAGCATGTACAACTCCAACATATCACACTTTTCCAAATGAGTGAATGCCATTGTTACGGTTGAAAAATTGTAAAAACAATACTTTTGCTTTAACAACAACAAATATAAATAATCTGACAGCTACTAAACAATGTGACGTTTTAATTTTCCATGTATATATCGATTTCATGCAAACAAAACAAACATAAAGATTCCTCAGTAACTACTTTATTTGACATTTTTTATAATAGTGTACTAAAACTTTTTTGTTCAGTTTGCGATTCTCTTTGAAATTGCAAAAAAATATACAAGGCGTTATATTAAAAAAAAATATTTGGACTGGAAATATCTACAGAGATTGCGACGCTGCAATTTGTTTTTTCCTGTTTTCACAATTGTAACCAGCCATATAAAAATAACTACTACTTTGATCCATTTGACCGTACGTAAAAGATAAAGTTATCATAGTGCACCACTTTAAGAGTGTGGACACGCGGGTAATTTAGGAGCCCTCACAGAATTAATAGAAATTTGAATTATTACATGAAAATATATCAATAACTTGAAATCAAATAATAGCGTGATATATTTGTCTGAAGCGGATTTCGTCGAAAGAATTACTCGACTAATAGTTCATTAAATTAAATATACAGAAACATTACCAAGGTGAGTAATGAAAGATACTTTATTCATATAGGGGAAGGTGGGGCAAGATGGGAACATTAAGCTTTAACACTGCTAGGATTGCAGAAAATAAATATACAAGGTTCTAAGTACGCTTGTTGTAATCTTTAAAACATTTATCTGCTGATGGGATGAATTTTACAATGATTCGATGGGTACTCTTGATGTTGTGAGAAAATTTTGAAAAGAAATGTGTAAATAACCATCTTGCCCCACCCGGGGAGAGATGGGGTTCCACGTAAGTTAAGAGTGGGTCGTACATAATCTAGGTAATAGGTAAAAAAAATAGATTCTTAAAATATTCTTTAAAACATGCAGGAACAAAGCTTAAACTCTTTACAGCGGAACTACTTAAACTAAAAAAAAAACAATAACGATAAGAATATTACACTTAATCTTCACAATTGAGACAATAGAAGACAGCCTCCAAGTACCAAACCTCGCCATCGATGGCATTGTATCAATAGTTCCCCTTACAATACTAACATTGAGCGTCATTCCTCAACAAGAAAAATTGATTATTTCTTTGACGTTTCTCTAAAAATCTATCTCTTTGCTTTCCTTGCAAAATTCGGCTTCTTGGTCTCTTCTGTTTTCTTCTTTGTCATTTTTTTCCTTTAACTCTCCCTCAGCACTTCTAGTTGTCTTAGGGATTCTCCAGACTTCTATTTTCCTGTAGCAGATTTTTATACGTAGTGCTTGTAAGGATTGTTGTCTTTCCCTTGTTACGCTTTCATTGAATCTGTACTTTATTCCTAACATGAGAAATAGGCATTATGTCTTCGAGAAAGCATAATGGCATATTCAGGCATAACGGATCAGACTGAAGAGTGAGATAATGATGTCCATGTTGGCTCATACAAATAGCCCACCTTGCCCCTTGGGGACATTTCTGGTTATGTAATAATAAATATTGAATATTTGAAATAACACAAATAAACACTATATAAATACATGCAATACATGTAATTATAAGCACAAAAAGTGTAGTTGTGAATAATTTATTTATGCTTCCGATAATGCGTCGTTGAACTAACCATCAAAATAATAAAGAAATTCCTGGAAATTGTTAAGTTCAAACGCACAAACAGAATACTTTGTTATTACGACTAGTAAAGTTTCTACTTAAACAAAACATAAAACAACACTTGTCACAATTAGGATGCTATTATTTGACAGATGCTTACTGCCGTTTGTAAGATAAGACGATGTCCCCATCATGCCTCGTGGCGCCATTTTGCCCCACCCTCCCCTATTCAATTTTTAAACGTATTGCTGTGATACTGACAACCCAATTTCGCTGAGTGTATTTCAAGTTGTATATTTTTGGTTATTTTTTGGTTGTTTTCTTTGCTTAAAACAGCTGTTTCACTTTACCGAGAGTTTTTCACAAATTTTGATGTTTATTTTGTATAAGTTTAATTAAAGAGTTAATTGTATGATTTAATTAATTAAGTGTTAAGTTTTTTAAATTTATTCCTTTCATTATATTTGTCTCTTGTTTGCTTGTGTTGTTTAATACGGATTCTATTCAATATTGTCGTTGATTTGTAATACGACTGCGTTGTACGATTTTGAGAGAGGGATTTTCGTAAGAAAAACAGTTGTATAGTTTTGTCAGGGACATCCTTGTTCAACTATTGACGTGAGTAGACGTATTTTTGTATATCTTTGTTGCCATTTTGTAATCCATTTTGATTTTGTATTTTTAATTACTTTTCTGTAATTTATTTAGTCGATCAAGGATTTCTTTTTGTGATAATTGTTAATATTTTGAAGTGTGCCCATTACAGATATAAGATCATTTATTATTTTTATTTGGGAAGATACATTTTAGTTTATTTTTTCTCATTATAGTTTAAAGAGTTAATTTTCCGTTTTTCAATTTTGCTGTTTCATTTTTATTTATCAATCGCCTCGGTTGGGTGAGTAGAAGCTTTGTTCTTGCTTTTAGTTTTTCAATTTTGTAAATTTCTAGTAATTGTCCACGCTTAGTTTATTTTAATGTGAAACCACGTGGATGGAAATTCAAAGGTTGTGTATTTTGAATAATCTTCCTGAACAAACAAAACTTTTGCTTTGCTTAGGAAATAGCATTGTCCTATTTTAATTTAGAGTCAAGTACAGTTTTAATTTTAGGCCAGAACCTTCAGTTTACGCACAAGTTGTTATTTAACCCATTTTTAAAAATAAATTTGATTGTCAATTAACGTCGTTGGGTTAAAAATTCTGTTCTTTTATTTTTATTTAAACCTTTTCAATTTTTCGGGTAATTAAGCAAGTCTGATTTCATTCACTCACAATTTACTTACTAATTCGCGAGGGTAACTCTGAGACTAGTAGTTCTTTTGCGTTCATTAGAATTTTATCCGTTGAGCTAGCTAATTTAATTTTATTTTCATTTTTAAAATTCAGTTCTGCAGTTTTCATTTAATTCAATCAGTACACAGCAGTATGATAACAGTCCGTAGAAGTTTCCGGTAATCTCTAATACGCTTTGTCGTCCGTAGAAGTTTCTGCGCGCGTTCTACATGCAGCATAATGTTATATTGTCACACGCGCTTCGCGCTTAATATTTCGATTTTTATTTGAGGGCACGTAAAACAAGTAACATAAAAATAATTCTTTAAAATGTTTTTAACAATGGTTATTGATGTATTTAAGGAATATACGGTGGTATTATTGCTATTTCCTATCGTAAATTGATTCTAGGATGGTATGCATTAAAATTTGTTAGTACCTATTTATTTCCATTTCTAGAACCTACTACAGTTTGTCTATTATTTCCCCTTCGTAAAGTACTAATGATTTTTATTGTCATATAATGTCACATACATAAATAGGTCAGATTACATTGGTACAGTTTACACAGAGACCATAATCAATACCTTAAAAATCCTTTACGCTGGCAGATTCATAAAGTTGCATTTAATAAAACTTAATCTCTCTTTAAAATCAGCGTGCAATGCTTTTGCACTATCCTTTACGATTTTGGAGCTTTATGCCTAACCTAAAGTTTGCGAGTTAATAAAGTCTCGATGTTTACGATGAATATCAGCAAAGTATGTTATTGATTTCCCTATAAAAATGACATGACTGTATGCATTTAAAAAAAAAGGAAAAACAAATAATTGCATTGCTGAAGGAACTGTTATTCGCGGAATTAATTCTCTGCTTTTCTCTCAGCAGTTATTTTCCATCAGACATGCCTCTTACTATCCAATCTGTGCAATGGCTCATTAAGCCTGGGTTCCCAGAATACTAACTAACTCAATTTGTTTTCGTTTGTTCTTTTTACGATTCTATAAGGCATTTATTGCTCTCAGACCGGCATAAACCGGAGACCTCCCCCGCCGAGTGGAACTGATATGATTCTAGACGTCAATAGAAACATTATTAGATTTTATCTTGCACAAACGTTACGAGTAGTCGCTGTGGTTTACTGCCGTCTTTATAGTTTTCAGTAGTGAAACGCAAGTTGTATTCTTTATTGCTGTGATCCCAAGTTTGCATACGGGTCCCGATTGTTTTCTTTGGATTGCTTGCCGTCTGAGTATTGGAGGAATATCGGACATGGCTTCTTTCTGCAAATAGTAAAAGTTTTCCTGCAATCGTTTAATTCTTTGTTGCCATCCTATATTGAGGTCTTACGATTTCACCTGCTTAAGGTTTAAGCTTTCATTAGGGAAATATAGAACCACATATTTAGCTAAAGTGCTATTCTGCCACGAATGAATATTTACCCCAGTATGGAGTAATGATTCTCGGAGAAAACTAACATCTGCGTAGGCTATTTGCATGATAGGCAAGTGATTTGGGTTGCCCACCTTAATTTAAAATGTTATTGTTTATTTTACGAAAGGGTCTAGCCGGTTAAGCATATGAAAACTGCACTCGCATCTGATGAAGGATTATTACCTTGTTTTTATTGTTCTTCGCCTAAAACAGCCATACAATTAATCTCACATTCCTAAGGATGTAAGGAAAAAATGGAGGCGATAATCCTTAACGTAATTTTTTTTTTCCAGTATCTATTGAAGATATCTTTATGAAATTTAAACTGTACTTGACTATCCATAAACTCATTATAATATAATTTTTTCAGAATTTTTGTGAACTCTGGAAACTGTAAAAAACGAGAAGTATATTTTTTGGGAGTGATTTTTTATACTAACCCCAAAGTGACACCTACCAAAAAAATATATCTTATTTGTTGATTGGTTAGCTACTACATATTAATGCTACAAAAGGGTCGAATTGATGGAATATAGTTAAAAAAATAAAAACCAATTATTGGATATGTGCGTATGTATCAATTATTTACCAAAAACTATATTAAAACCCATAAACTATCTCTATACTTATCGTCATAAATATGTTCTTATAACAAAATATACACCTACAAATAAATATTAATTAATATAGTTTTTGGTAAATAATTGATACATATGCACATATCCATAATTGGTGTTTATTTTTTTAACTATTTTCCACCAATTCGACCCTTTTATAACAATGAATAAATAGATATATATTTTTGGTAGGTGTCACTTTGGGGGCTAGTATAGAAAATCACTCCCAAAAAAATATACTTCTCGCTAATAACCCTTCACCAGATGCGAGTGCAGTTTTCATATGCTTAACCGGCTAGACCCTTTGGGAAAATGTCAAAATATGTAAGCAATAAAGTAGTGAACAATAGTTTAAATTAAAGAAAATTAATATTTATAGCCGTGAGCCCCTGATATTTGACGAAATCAATACTATATACATAAAAGTTTTCAAAATTAAATAATAAGATTATTAAATTGAATAACTGAAACTTGATTTTATAGACATTATAATAAAATTTAAATTTAGTAAGGAAAAACTTCCATTGTGCTGAGTATATATTTTATTGTACTTGTGGTACATTCACTACTTTTATTGTAATTCTCGTGCGAAGAAAGTCTCCTTCGTTTAATTTACTCGTCATTAGAAACAGAATCTACTAATATCTTGTAATATAGATCAAAAGTTGCTGATGTAATGTTTGTTAATAGCTTAAGGAATATAAACTTATTTTGCAATAATTTTGAAACAATATACTTCAAAACTATTTCAACAATTTTTACATTTACATTATGGTTCTTAGTTCAGGTTTCACCTTTAGATATACTATCTGAACTCTTTCTGATGGTGCAAGCAATCCCTCTAATCTTGACAAATCAAAAAGTGCTCCAATACTGGAATAACTTGGTGCATGCAAAAGAGTGTATTTCACCTATTCATGTCAAGGAGATGCTAGAACTTGACCGTAAAAATGTCATAGTGATTGCCTCTGCCTTAGGCCAGATATGTAGTGAGATCACTGCTATTGAT
The DNA here is from genome assembly GCA_004143645.1 of Protaetia brevitarsis. NCBI lineage: Eukaryota > Metazoa > Arthropoda > Insecta > Coleoptera > Scarabaeidae > Protaetia > Protaetia brevitarsis. The sequence goes on from RXPK01000206.1 coordinate 583,924, forward strand.
AACTAGTTCACGGACAGATCCAAATCCAGCCAGGGCACAGGAGCCGGTATTTGTGGGCTCAGTCCTAATCAAAGGATATCCCTAAGCCTGGGGAAGCATACAACGATCTTCCAGGCAGAGGTATTCGCCCTTGCAGCCTGTGCAGAAATGATTTCAAAAAGGGGACTACATGAGGAGGAAAATAAATATAATGACTGACAGCCAAGCTGTCATTAAGGCAGTCTCGAACCCCGTAACTAGGTCCAAACTAGTTAGGGACTGCAAACAATCCCTGAATACACGGACACCAGACTACATGGTGTCTCTAATTTGAGTGCCGGGACATGAGGATATAAAGGGCAATGTAATAGCCAACGAACTGGCCAATGAGGGCTCTAAAAGACACTTCATGGGTTCAGAGCCCGTATGTGGGATTACTAAGAATTCCGCAAGAAGGGAGATCTGGTTAGTAAAAGAAAGTACAAAAAAATGGAGGCCAACTGAAGGTCAACTCCATACCAAAGCGCTAATAGGTGGTGAGGATGCTAGATTCTCTGATAACCTACTCAGGCACAGCAAGAAAGAAGCTAAAACCATTAATGAGCTGGTAACTGGACACTGTCCTCTAAAAAAGCATCTGTATAACACAGGCCAAGTAAGCGAACCGTGGTGCGGAAGATGCGAACTACAGGAGGAAACGAGTTTATATGTAATCTGCACATGTGAGGAATTGAAGGTACTCAGGCAGAAATATTTCGGGAAAGATCTATTGGAGCCCTCGAAGGTTCTCAACTTTCCACTGGGTCAAATACTGGGCTTTATAGAGAATACCAAACTTAAATAGGGATGGTACAATGAGCACTTAGCTCAAGTGCCCGGACTTTAGGTGCCCACCCTAACTTAATGAATGAATGAATGAATGCATTTGCCTTTATAGGTCCCTTTAACCTCAAGAAAGCACTTATACAGAATCGGGCCTGTTTATTGCATTAATTGCATGAATCGATTTCATATGTAGTCTAACTCACCAGCTTTTTCGTCTCTTTTCATTGCCAAATATCCGGATACCCACAGCAAAGTGCTTCCCGCAGTCTCTCAAGCAATTCAGTTCTTGATTGCATCTTGGGATTTACCACTAGCGCTTGTAGTATTCCCTGGCTGTTTATTGTAATATTTTTGTATATTGATTTGGTTGATTTTTATAGCACAATGCACTATTGCGTATGCTTACTGCTTGAAAGAGCGTGGCATATTTTCTTAGTGCAACTTTCTTCGCCTCATACAGATCCAGCTCTGTTTTCTCGTTTATTTGCCTGAACATGTCTCTGTAATTTAATTGATTTCAGCTTATCCGATCCTTCATTTCCGTCTCTAAACTCCTGTTATAAAGGTATCTCGAAATCCTATGGCCTAACCTCAGTCCCAAAAGTTGAATGTTAAATGAATTATTATGTCAAAATCCTGCATACGTATCATTCCGTAGTTCTTGCAATCTGAGATGCCCTATTTTTGCTTCTCCCATTATTAATAAATCATATTTGCTTTTCATTCATTCATTCATTCATTCAAGTTAGGGTGGGCACTTGAAGTCCGGGTACTTGAGCTAGGTGCTCATTGTACCATCCCCATTGATTCTCTTATTTCCACTCGAGCAGCTTGGGTTTCTCTATAAAGCCCAGTATCTTGCCCAGTGGAAACTTGAGGACCTTCGAGGGCTCCAATAGATCTCTCCCGAAACATATTTGGCCTTATCTCCCATGTTTTTCTCTTTCCATTTCGTTTTTCTAGCCAAATAAAAGAAAACAAAGCGGCTAACAAACTATTTAATCTTGCATACATAATTCCGTATTCGTAAGCTGATTTTATTGAACGAACAAAATTGGGCATACGGAACTATCAGTTGCCTTTTGTGCGGCACGTGAATCTGCCTTTCAGATGTTCGAGATTTAATCATCATTTTGACGTTTTGACATATACGTCTAATTATACACGTCTAAAAATGGGTCTGAGAGCTAAAGATGAGGAATATCCGGATGATTATCCAGCGGTAGCGAGGGAAAAAATGAATTCAGTATTAGGAACACTGGCCGGTAAGTTGCAAGTACCTACCATTTGTTATATAAACGTATTTATATATACGACAATTTTTGCAGTGACTGTCGGTTTGACGTTGCTAATAGTTTGTTGTTGTTGTGGTCGATCGCACAGCTCATAAGTTTAAATAGGCAACATTATAGAGAATAAAATCAGAAATCGGAATCTGTATATATTTCGTTTAATAAAAAATGAAAAGGCATTTTTGTTCTTTTAATTGATCACATGAACAAAATCTGGTGGAGGCGCCTACAACGTATCTACAATAACTACAAATAAGATTTGTAAAACTACTCAAAAGAATCCTTCCTTAATGCTAAGTGTTCTGCGACAATTCCCCATCTCCATTCGCTCAGTGTTGCTGTCGAACATCAAAGTAACTTACGAGGAAAAAGAAAGAACGTGAACCGGCTGCGTAAAGAAGCCAGCGTGCCTCGACGGGCTCCTTGGGAGCCGCTTCTGTTTAAATTGTGCATTTACCGTGAAGGAAGATCAATAGAAAGCGCTGGAGTTGTATTTTCTAGCTGCCATTACTATTATTACAGCACGACGTGCTCAATTTAAAGAAATTTCTACTAACTATCCGTAAATGCCTGCCAGTGGGATATAGGTGTGCGCATTTTCCGGGTCTCTGACCCGGGTTCGATGACCGCCAATGCACTTTCTGTCGTTCCTATGCAACCCCTGGCCGGTTAGTTGATTAATATCGACTGGCAAGTAAATATGTACGGGGGTGTGGAAAATGTATTGCTCGATAGTGGAAAAAGGTCATCAAAGTTACAAGCGCCAGTATTGGGAAATGGGGAGTTTCTACGTAGATATACTTGGTGCAAATTTTAACTCGTTTACGAGATTATTATACTGCCAATTTCAAAAGTAATATACTAAAGAATAATGGCCAATAACTTTATTGTGGTGTTGCTGGTAGTTACTAAAAAGGCGTTTTTATAAATAGCATCGTTATATGTTTTTAACATAATTTCAACGATATCAAAATTACACTGGGGAATATTTTTCAACACAATTTCTGTTGAGTTAGATGTTTTGTAACGATGTTCTATTTTGCCGCGGCTAATTTACAGCAATATATATTGTAGAATACAAATAAATAAAATAAAATTTGTTTAACTATTCCTTATAACAATAAATTATGGTGGGTTCAGTCAGCCTGTATTAGTATTAACTTAGTATTAGCAGTAACCTTAAAAAGGTAAAGTGCGTAATATACACATATGCGTTCAGATGGAGATAATTGTATGTAATATCTTAACATTAAACTTAAAGTTGTAAACTTCTCCTAACAGTACAAGTAGTACAACAGTACAGTATTACCAGTACCACAGTTTGGAGTATTTTTGTTAACTAAACTTAAAGCTACCTTAAAAAGTTCCTAACTTTTAACTTTTACGACTAAGTTAGGGCAGGCGCATGCGTTGTATATATTTGTTGGATTTCTATAGCAGTGGCAAACTCATGCAGTAAACTATTTCTAATGTATCAGCAGCTGTTACATTTATTGGAGGTTAGGTAAATAATTGTTGGAGTGGAGAATGAATCTTTAAAAACATGTCTGATAAATTTGATGATGGACGCCTTATTGAATTAATGCGTGAATTTAATCATTTATATAATTTTGGAAATCAACCTACTCACTGCAATGTAATTACAAGACGTTGAGCTGGAAATATAGGATTCTCTATAGAATCCTCTTGTAAGGAATCGGTCATGATGTCTAGTAATTTTTCAAAGGCAGTAGGTGTCAATCTTGTATATTTAAAAAACTGCTCATAATTAGGTTTAACTGTTTTCATATTTTTTAATAATGTCGCAAAATGTCCCTTTATACCGTTTCTTACTTAAGGGTCGAACTTTGAAACTAATAAACTGCCTCGGTTTATTCAATAAATAAACCGAGGCAGCTAACAAAACTGTTCAATAATTATAAAAAATGATTTTTTTCGTATTCATAGTTCAATACTATTTTGCAGATTATGAGCACAATGAGCGGATGAATAGCTAATGGTAGTTCCAGCTTACATGTTACATGAATTGTAGAAGGCATGTATAAGGTTATGTTTAGGATGTTAATATTTTCAGTGCTAATACAAATATTTGTATGAACGATAAGCATTTTCTTAAGATTGAGATTAATACTAAGATTAGGGCTAATACTAAATTAAGGTTAAGTTTTTCTGACTGAACCCACCATTAAATAGCAGGTTGTGCAGTTTACTATCCCAACAATCTAATTCCTTGAAACATAGATAGCGCTGCCATAAATGGAATTCGCAGAATAAATTTATCATAAGTTTGACAGGCGGTAAAAACGGTTATGGCTACTAACGATAATTTGGCAGAATGTAAAATAGATTTAATAAATTGCTCTACGAGCAGCTAAGGGTTGCAATCTAATTCAATCAAAAGTCGGGTATTTTTATTATACAGTTTTATTTACACACGGAAAATTATATATACATGAGGTAAGTCTATATACACAGCGGGATAAATGGGCAGAATAAAGTTCTTTATTTTCAGCGGGCAGCGAACAAATATACGTACATAAAAAGTACAGAAAATTACATAGAAATGCAAAGCAATAAACAAGAAATTACTTACCAGATTAACGGGTTTCCAAAAATCGCAGTGCGTTTTAATCATCTAGTTTACTCATGCAAGAAATAAGTCCCTTGCCTATTTCAGGATGAGTGCAGCGGTGAATCAGATCTTTCTGAACTGACTTAGCTCTTGCCTGGGTTAAAATAATAAGAGGGATTCTGTAGTTATGGCTGTCAAATATGCAGTCTCGCTTATAAATTAGCTGATGCCAAGTTATAAAGCACGTGCGGGAAATGCCAATCAAAATGTCGGTAGCTCCTACCCCAAACAAATTAATATGTAGGTATTTCTTTTGTCAGAATTGTTGAAATACTTTTGCCCACAAATTCCAGCTCCTGCCAAAATAAGTGTACAAAAATTTACAGGTTATGTCTCCTTGTTAATCTCCACGCAGTTCTTTCCACGTGAGAGATTAACAAGAACCAAGGAGTCGGTACAGCCAGCTGTATCGGATATTGGTGCTGTGGGCGGCCAGTCAAAGAAGGGATTATTAACACAGAAAGCCGCGCTTATATGCCATAAAATGAAAACAAAACAACATTGACATTAGACGTTCAGAAACATGTGTTCCAAAACTAGATACAAGCGATAAATTAAAGAATGTGTCCTTGATTAAAATAAATTGATAAAAATTACATTTAGATTGTTAATTATTTCCAAATGTGATTTAAGAAATTAAACAATTTATTTTATATACGTTACAGTTTCAACTGTTTTAAAGTTAAATAGACATGATTTAAAAACTGTTGTTCGTTTTCTTCTATCACGTCAAGACTTTTCTCTACAGTTTACCTGAATTTGACCATTTTCCCAGAAATTGAATAAAGCTTCCTCAAATAAATAGGAGGGGGTGGAATGACCCCATAGAGATATTGGTTGTTAATAAACACCTAACAGATTTGGGATAAAGAAAAGAGAACCGAAAATAATCCTAAAATTAAGGAATGGTGCGGGATTTATAGTAAAACAGGTGGTAGAATCAATCTTTCTATAACAAAACTTAAATGGTGAAGCTTATTTAGAATTGCTATGCAGTGAACGTAGCCGATTATTGATAAACTACCGTTAAAAGAAACAATCTCAATGAGCTGCAGTCAGAAAAGTGGATGGGGTGAGGTCCCAATTGAATAATCTGCTAATTTAATTTTTTTTGTGAAGATTTTTAAAAATTAGAGTTTATGTAATTACTTCGAAATATGTTGATGACCTAAATAATTCATTAGGAAAGAAATCAACATTACACCCGAGATGACAGAAAATAAAATGTTAGTAATTCTATTATTAACCGGATTTAGTTTTGTGGACTACAAAGAGAGCACTTTTTTAAACATTTATTGAAGAACATGTAATTTTTTAACATTAGATGTTGCATTGTTTACACTGATTTTATTAATAACTTTAATTGTTGTCTTTTACAATGAAAAAATTGTAAAGCATTTTTTATTGAGAGTTTTTTGATCTCTCTGATTCAGTGTTGCCTTTTATAAAAAGAAAACACCTTTTTCTAACTACAGGAATATCTGGAAATATTACAATGAAATTATTTGACATTTTTTTCTTAGTCTATTTTTCAACCTATGTCAGCTTTTAAACAACTTACACTTTATGACAAAATTCGCATACTATTATGTGTACTAATTTGTAACATGCAAACTTAAAATAGAAACTTTGAATGTAACACGTTTCCCTATGTAATGCTGTATCGATCTTTCCTAAGTTTTTGTCGGTTCTTACTTTAATGAGCCCTTAGCATCTTTGAACTAGTGATGCGATTAGTTCGTGATTTTGAAAATCGACTAACCAAAAGAATTAAGGCCATACTCGAGCATGTAGACTCGAGTTCCCAGACTCGATTCCGTGTATTCGAGTTACCAGACTCGATTCCGGTACTCGAGTTACCAGACTCGATTCTAGTACTCGAGTTACCAGACTCGACTCTAGTACTCGAGTTCTCAGACTTGATATCAGTAAACCAGTTTCCAGAGTCGATTCTAATACTCGAGTTTTCGGGACTCGATTCTAGTGCTCGAGTAGACAGGTTCAAGTAGGAAGATTATAAATATTATAAGTATTTCATAATCACTTAAAACAAAACAGAATATTTTGATAGGGAGATGATAATACTTGGTAGATTTAAGTATTTGAATTAGAGTCTGAAATTGAATCTACGATTTCGAGTCTGGAATCGATTCTACGTATTTGATTCTAAAATCGATTCTACATATTCGAATCTAAAATCGAGTCCACAAATACTCAAAACTAAGAACGAGTACGTAGCCATACGTCGCATCACTACTTTGAACATATGGAATTGATTTCCTTCCACTTTTGAATTGTTTTCACCAAGATGGTACTATAAAATATATAAATGAAACGTTTAATTTTCTATAGGCATTAATTACCTGGTCATAAATATATTTGAATCCACTTTCTTTTTTTTTTCGTTAAAAACATATATCATTTCGAAGTTCTGGCTGAATTTTATTCATTTCTGTTTAGTAAACCTATGGACAAAACTCGGTTAGCTTATCAAACTGTCACATATCAAAAAGGCGCTACCATCCACTTCTTCTTTCACAGCTAGACCAATAGATAATACCAAACATTTTGTATTATCTATTCGCTTTATTTTAAACAACTCTTAATGACTAGACTAGATAACCTATGCGTTCCTTGAAATTAAAATAAAAGTAATAATAAAAAACGTAAAAGTGTGTCAAAGTAGAACTACATAATAAAAGTCTAGGTGTATGTTGACATTTATTTATTAGTTAAATTATAAAACTTAATTATAAATACAGAGTAGATAAAAATATAATAATAGTAATAATAAAAAGGTTTTTAAAATTCCGGTGCCAATTTAATCCTAATTCCTTTTGTCTCCATTAAATTTATTAAATATTCTCTCCTCAATACATGTTCTTGATATAAAACATTCTTTAAAACCTGCGAAAAAAATATAATTTCTGATTTAATGTACCGAATATCTTTATGTTAACAATAGTGATTACAAAAATTCGCCACGTAATTTCTTAAAATTTTATTTTTTCAGAAAAAATTCAGAAAAAAAAAGAAAATACCATTTTTCGTTAATCATATGAATTACCTATATTTAGTGACGTGAAACGTGTAACTAACTAACCTAGCTGTTCTTTTTCTCAAATCCGTCTGATTTTAATGTTATTCTTTTTAAATTAAATTATCACAATGTTAAATAATAAAAAGTTTGTTGTCAGAAGTCGCACCTCATTTTACAATATGATCAATTGCAACTGCCCCGTGATAGTTAAAGAGAATATATTGTAGATTGTATACTAATCATATTTGCTTCTGTGAATTGGCTATACTCTGCCATCGGATCATTCTCATTTCTTGTCCATATCCGTATATTAATTATTTTAATATACCGTAATCGTGACCCAAGAAAAAATGCCAGCACATAAGGGTACGAACAAAATCGGATATTACAAATGAGATAATTATTATGAAACGCGTACATTAACAGCCTATACTACATTCAAAGAATTCTTTAAAAAAGCACCAGTATTTTTCAATGCGACTTCTTTTCAGCGCACTAACATTATAAATATCTCTTCTAGCGAACCTTGTTCCAAACAGACAGAATGAACAGATCATTTGTGTGCTTCGAAAGAGTTCAAGTCGTGGATGAACATTCGTCTCAAACTCTGCCAGAGTCTGGACGTCCCACAGTTCTGTGGACGAATGTTCCTATAGATCCTGGATTTTACAAAAAATAAGTTCTTGATCTATTCAAACACGCAGCTTAATATACTAAATCTGTTCCAATCTACGCAATTATTAGTAAGGATGATGTGAAAAATCTCATAATATAAGATTAATGGACAACTTTGCTTTGAAACACCAAAAACACCTCTTATATGAATCTCCGTATAGAGGAAACGCACTAAAGAGTTTTTTTCTATTTTCGCAATACAGTCAATTCATTTTTTACTTGACTAATAACCACAAACTATCAACAGAAGAAAAATTCAAAATATCAAAAATCATTACGGAGTAAAATAAAATAGTAAAGAACTAATTTGAGGAGATTTCTTATAATCAATTAGCAGCAAGCAAGAGAACTAACCTAAAAATAACCTTAACGTAAAGTATAATAAAGGTACAAATGACATATTTATGACATAATTACACTATAAACGTTGTTTGCCTTGATAGTAACGTATTTTCCAAACTTATTATGCTCAAAACAATAAAAAATACTTTATTCCCCTCTAAATTTTTTTTCACCATACTTGTCATACTTCAAAACTTTCAGTAAGATCTGATGTTAAATAATCCTCTTGAGTGCCTGAAGACCCAGAAGAGATGGAAATTATACCATTCTGCAGCAGTACGCTTTGCAGGCTTCTGAAGAGCTGTCAATGAGGACGCTACTCAGTTGGATTATAGGAGATCCAATTGCTCAAATAAGCCCCAGTCACATCGGCAAAAGCAGGCTCATCTAATAGTGAAAAGTTAGAAAGTTTGGTGACGTTTCTCTGATCGAGACTCGGACAGTTTTCATCCAGCAAGTCCACTGCTTCAGCCCTAGAGGTCAAAATCTCAGCATTGGACTTGGAGATCCAAGATCTCTACTAAGTCGTTATACATTGATCATGTCATCTGAGTCTACAATATTTTCTCACACCCGCTCGCGTTGCGATTGAAGACGCCTGATCTTCTTAGGAGGAGTAGAATGGAAGCTGAGGCTGTGTAATATAGGGCCACGAATGAAGGAAGATCCGGATACATGAAAGCAGGTGCATTTTGTCAGTAGGCTTTGGAAGGGTCCACAATGCAAAAGTAATAATTGCTGATGGTCAGGGTTCCCCGCCCAGCTGGAATGCAAATTCATGGATCTCTTGTCCCCTATACCATCCTCTGTCGTAATAACTGACCACAACATAGCAAAACGTCTGCTTCATGTTTGCAACCTCTTGAAGCATCTCTATTATAAAATAGGTATAGTGAAATGAGAAATACATATACAACCGTTTTGGCGCTGAAATCGGGACAGTCTATGTATCAGCTTTAGAGTGTACACGTTTTGAATGACGGACGTGAAAATTGGATCTGCAAATTAAAAATCGCCTGAACAATAGCAAAAAATTATCAAGCAGGTGAGGGTTAGACATCTCGTTGTGATACTTTCGTTTGTTTCCAAAAAAAAAAAAACAAACTCACGCCCGTCACTGATCCTTTAGTTCCGATTCACGTCGAACGACATAACAGTAACTTCTCATTTTAGGGTTGCTTGGAAATTTAAAATATCATTGCTTGTCACACAAGCAAGTTTGTGGAAATAATCGACTTTTTATACTATCTGCATAAGAAAAACCCAAAGACAAAAAAAATAATAGAAATTGTACATAGTGTTAATATCAATTGAAAAAAGAAAATTGATAGAAATGAGCTTATTTAGAAGAATTTGGTAATTGGGTGCTGTCCATCCATTTTGCCTCCAATTACTTTCTAGCACAGAAGTGAAATCACAGGTTGCTTTTCACTATGAGTCTTCTTCGATTCTTTGTCGATGTAAATAATTGCTATATTTAATTCTTTTTAACAGAAATCAACATCCCTAGAGACAGCTATATTTCCACCTCCTGCTTTTTAAATGTAATAAATCACTCTCTGTTTTCAACGTGAGAACCAGAGAAACGACGGAAACAGGCAATGCAGCATATCTCGCTAGATTTTGAAGATTAAGGAACTTTGCTGGTTTTGAAGTTTCACAGATCTTATTATTCCAAGGGAAGACGTTGTACATCTATCATTCCGATAAGTACGAAGAATCTATTATGCGAAGGGTTTTGCGAGCTTATTTCAAGTATAAATCAGTGTTCAACTCTATCCGTGTATAATCTTGATACTCACTGGGATCAAGTTTCGAAATGTTGGAGAAAATTCTACAGTAGACGAATAATGAATCAATATGTAATTTGATTTGCAGCAAAGTTTCCCTAGATCTAGATGTATGACAAATGAAAATATTGTATATGACGAGTCTGCAATTATTTTTGCAGCATTTACCCCCAAATGAGCCACTGGACGTCGGAAATACCATCCGTCCGAAGATGGAGAATTCATGAACTCCAATCATTTGAGTGAGAAAACTCCTAATGCCAAATTAAACGGGTATAAACCATAAACTAAAGAAGATTGCATGGAATATCACTTAATGAAAACACCAGTTTAGTATAAAGAGGCACCACGAATGAAAGGCTTTGAATTACGAAACTCACATAGTAAACATAAGTATTTGATGATCTTAGATTTAAGAAGTCTAGTGAAAAATCTAAAGGCACTTTGGTCAACGGTCTTGAAGGTCATAAGGCTTCGTCTTCAAGCGTACCTGATGGAAGTAATACAAAACTTGTTCAGCCTGTAACTAAATCTAAAGGTACTTTAGCCAAAGACGTTAAAGGCCAGAAGAGCGCATCTTTGAATGAAAGAGCAACTGATTCGTGTTGTTGTCCGTTTGTGTCGGAAGACGTCTTAAAAAGATAAAAGACAATATCTTGGATGTCAAACATGGGCCCTACGTTTATCTATTTTAATGCTTGCCAGAAAGATATTAATTTATAAGTTACATCCTTAATAATAAACTGAAGTCTTTTGTAAATGCTGTTACTACACTTACTCCTTTCTTTATAAATCCTAGAATGACAAGGATCCCAAGCGCTATCACCGGTGACATCAGCAATAATGATGAAACTGTTGTTACACTAGCGAAAGCGGTTGAACGCTTAGTTAACATGTAAACCGAGTATATAGTAACACTCTAAAAAATATAAATGCTTGTTGATTACACGGAAGAGATATAATAATTTTCTAATGGTAACGAAAACAAGCCATAACATTTATGTCAGTATCATCTGTATCACACTTGAATAAAAGTAAATATATCTAACCCGAAACTACGGGTTAGATATATTTTATTTCTAATTTATTTTTTCAACTTGTTTGTACTTGTTTTCTTTATATTTGATAATATAAGGCATTTTTATCGAATTTCATTTTGTCGGAAAACCACTTGTCAAATTAGGCAACGCATCAATTGGAATAACTTTGAACTGAAGTAATTGGACAAAAATTTTTGACTAGAAATTTTGGCGTGTAAATGAAAGAAAAAATGATATTGATTGGTGAATGGTATTCACATTTTGTTTTCGTTGCACACACGCCACACAGCTAATCACAGTTGCACTAACAAGTAAATTGACGAGCATACTAGAACTTGCATTTTCCATAATAAACTTCTGTAAACTAACACCTACACTTTGTGCCTAAGATGTTCCACACAATAAACGAGCACTCGCAGCATTCATAAGTAATGCAGCGTGCCAATATAAACTCTTTATTCTGGCAGGTTTTCCAACATGGAAAACCTAACTAATCAACTTTGAGTGCATACATATACGACAAAATCGAAAAGGCAATACATTAATGCATACTTCTGTAACCATATATGATGTGCCACATTCATTTACCATACATTTTTGAAAATAGACAAAACATAAAAACACATACCGCAGTAGATATCTTATAAAACCAATTGGGTTCAATTTCACTGCAATGTTAAACATACCCCAAATGATGCACCAACAGTTGAATACAATTGAATGAATAATAACACTAGTTTACACCGAAAATGTACATTTGATGAGAGATAAATTTCGTTATGTATTTTCTTCCGCTGAATTCGAAAATCAAGGTTAAAATTTTTTTATGGGACAGTTTTTGAGATATTGTAAACTTTTTCGTTTTTTCGACCTTTTCACTTGACAAATCATATCTCGAGTTAGAAATGTCCGATTGGTTCGTTCTGGTACCCAAATGCAAGGTATATTAGATGACGAACAAATATGAATAATCGGATCTTGTGATGGGTAAAAGCGGTTCAAAATATATCGATGAAAAATGGGCACATTTTCAAAAAAATCATATTTTACAGTGATTTCTGTGCCGACAGAAAAGTACAAATCGTAAAAAAAACTCTGGTTCTGTTCATGTACGTAAAAGATGATACTTCAAGAACTAAGACCAACCAGAAGAAAATCGACCGAAAAATGACAAAGTTATAAGCAATTGAGTGAATAAATCCAAATCCAATATTTTCCGAATATTTTATTTTTTCGACAATTTATGAGTTCAGTTGTTCACACGCAAATATATTGAATTATTATTTGTTATTTCATTTTCATTACGACAGCACAAAAGGATTAGCGGCTTTATCCATAACAAACAATAATATCTGCTATCTTTCCTTTATGTGAATTCACACACAAATGGCTTTACAGGTAGATAGCAATAGGTTTTTGATTACACATAAGGTCGTAAATGTTTACGCCGCATCCTGTTACATTTTTGCTGTTTACAATTACGTATTTTTTAATCTTTAATTTTCTTACATTTTACGAAAAATATATGCACATATTTAGCAGGAATTTGCTAATGACATTTTTCAATACCTTGTGGGATTTTTGTCAATTAATATCCATGAAGGTCGCTCAAGCAGCGATATCATGATATTCTATCCCATCGCTCAGAGCCATCAACACTAAAGAATCATACCCACAATGGCCAGTTTGCTACAATACATTCAATATGAGCATCACAACTGGAAAATATGTTCCGATCTCAAAGTTGTTGGCATGTTGTATGGAATGCAGGGTGGATATACAAAATATTGCTGCTTTCTTTGCCTCTGGGATAGTCGTGCTCGTGAACATCATTATAGAAGAAAAGACTGCGCAGAAAGGGAGAACGTCACAGTGGGCAAAGACAATATTAAATACGTGCCTCTTGTCAAAAAGAAAAATAATCCTTCCAGCGTTGCACATTAAACTTGGCCTCATTAAAAATTTTGTTAAGGCCTTAGACAAGGAAGGCCAAGTAATTTTCCTATTTTAAAACACCTTTTTCCCGCTGCTTTCTTTAGCAAAAATCAAGGAAGGCGTCTTCGATGGTCACACGTAAAGAAATTGGTAAAAAGCACAGATTTTCCAAAATATTTAACACCCGTTGAAAACAGGCCTGGAATTCATTTCAGCGGGTTGTTACCATTCTCTTGGAACAATAAAAGCCCTAACTACGAGGAAATTATTACCGATTTGCTGAAGAACTACAACAAGAGGGTACGGAATGCCATTATATAATTTCATTCCTGGTTGTTTTCTATTGTATTGTTTTTCACCATTTTATTTATTTCTTACAGGTGTAAATATGTCTCTAAAAATCCATTTCTTGCATTCGCATTTGAATTTCTTTCCGGACAATCTTGGTGACGTAAGTGACGAACACGGCGAGAGATTTCACCAACAAATTGAGACCATTGAGCGGCGCTATCAAGGATTTTGGGATGAAGCAATGTTGGAGACTATGATGGTTTCTCACTAGAGAAACGGTCCCAAAAGCAACCGAAGACAAAGCAAGATCCACAACTATTTCTAACACACAAAAATGTCAGAATGTATTGCAAGCGTTTACACCCAATAAATTGTCGAAAAAATAAAATATTCGGAAATAATGGGTTTGGATTTATTCACTCAATTGCTTATAACTTTGTCATTTTTCGGTCGATTTTCTTCTGGTTGGTCTTAGTTCTTACGTAGAAGTATCATCTTTACGTACATGAACAGAAACCAGACGTTTTTTAACGATTTGTACTTTTCTGTCGGCACAGAATCACTGTAAAATATGATTTTTTGAAAAGTTGCCTATTTTCATCGATATATTTTGAACCGCTTTACCCATCAAAGATCCGATTATACATATTTGTTCGTCATCTTAATACCTTGCATTTGGATACCAAGAACGAACCAATCGGACATTTAACTCGAGATATGATTTGTCAAGTGAAAAAAGGTCGAAAAAATGAAAAAATTACAATATCTCAAAAACCGTTCCGTAAAAAAAAATTTAACCTTGATTTTCGAATTCAGCGGAAGAAAATACATAAGGGAATCTATCTATCATCAAATGTACATGAAAAAAAAATCATTTTTTAAACTAGTGTAATATACAAATTGAAACAAAGCTTACTGTTAGTTTTGTGCCATAAACTATTTTGATATGTGTAAGATTTCCCTTTAATTCAGACAGGTCAAGATTTTATCACAATCCCCATCTAGTCTTCTTTCTAATAAAATATAATTTTGTGCCCTGTCACTAGCAACGAAATACTACACTCCACCCCACAAGCTTTCCAGCGAGCACCGACTGAGCACTTGCGGCTTTCCGGATTAAATGAAGGACGTGTATAATATACTGACAGTCATAATTATGGGAGTAATGTGCCAGCAAATCTTCCAATATTTAGTCGGTTGCGATCCTGATATGAAGTGAATGTCATCCGATAGAGAAGTCACGCCATACAACCAGAATATCATTACGGTGAGTAAGAGGACCGTGAGAATCTGAAAAAAGTCTTGCACTTCTAGAAAGACTATTTCTCTCAAGGCAAAGACGCTCTAGAAATATAAAAAGCAGTGGATAGTTAAATAAAATGTTGTGCAGTATAAGATATCCCACCAAAGACTGGGTTTTTGATTACATCTCTATTTTTAATTTTAAGACAAAATCTTTTATACAAAAGTTTTACAGAATGCAACACTACATCATCTAAAAATATTTTTTGACTATACAGGCTGTTCCAAAAGTAGAGAAACGCATACTTACTCCGTTATTTTAAATGGAACGCCTTATATATTATTCCATTTTTAAATTCTACGTAAAAAAATGCAGTATTGAATTCTGTATAAGAGACTTTCTCCTAAAATCAAAAATAGAACAGTCTTCGATGGGACACCCGAACATATGAAAATTAGCCTAGCATAATTAAAATTGATGATTAAATTTTAAATTAAAATGTTCCTGACAAAATAATATCACAGATCTTCGACTGAAAATACGTTGACATTAATCCGGATCAATTATAAGAGATAATCATATCAAGATTTTTGCTTACTTACATCAGGCATAAGACACAAACCCATAAACATGTTAAAAATGCAGATTACCCCGAACACGTACACTCTAAACTTGTAGAAATTCGAATATACATCATTTATAGCCATATGTATGGACAGCAAATGGAGTACCTGGTTGCAAAGTGATATAAGCACATTTAAGATAAAGTACAAAACGGTCCATAATTGTGGAAGACCTGCAAACAGACACGGGTCACATCAAACGGCTTCAGTAACTAATCTTGTGCTCACTTAAGTATGACAGGCCTAATGGTATAGTTATGAATATCACAACGGATTCGCTTCTAATCTGATACCTGCCCAGAGTGCTGTATGTTGTATAGTGCACCACCATTCCTTCGCACATGCTTCCTATGGCGGAAACAGTGATTCTGAGCAGCGCCAATGAGAATACGCAGCTAACGGTCAGAGCACCAACTTGGGCCGTTGGCAAAAGTTTCGCTCCAGCGTACATGAAGTATAATTCGGCCAATGCGAATTCTTTTGTTATTTTTTTTACAGCTTTACACCATAACTAGAGAATTAATATATTTTTTTGGCCTAATATATAATTAACATTGATGTAACACTACAGGTGTGCCAACTAGGTCTGGATCTCTGAATGCAATTTTATATTTTCATCTTGTCTACAGAAGATTTATAAGATTTAATGTTTCATAACCTAAAATTTTTTTGACTAAAACTTTGCTACCAGCGAATTCTCAGGGCGTATTAGATAGTAGCAATTTTCCAGAGCATGAGACCAGATTGAATAATAACAAAAAAGTTAAATATTGTTATAAAAGATTATAGATATTAAATAAATGAATGATTGCAAAGTACCAAAGGATGGGGAAGAGGGATAAATAAAACAATGTTTATAATTATTCCCACGTTGCGACTGTTGGGGTCGTTTCGGCCAGTGAGGCGCCGGAGAGGTGTCGGATTGAGCGCCACTGGGTTGATTCTATTGTTGCCTTCCTTGGCCCGACGCTGTCGCCCGGTACTTTAGCCACAGCCCAGAATGGCTATTTTCCAGTAGGGGAAACAAGGGATTGGTACTTGCCGAATATTGATTTTATAAATAATTAAATTGAATGAAAAAGTTAATTAAATAAAAAAAAAAAACTAATGCGCCAAAGACAATAAAATTGAATTAAATAAAACTCGGAAAAACTATTTAAACAGTTATATTAACAGTTGATTAGGTGAAGCCATACACTAAACGATTACAAAGTGTAAATACACGAAATGCATTTTTGGGAGTGACGTGTTATTGTCAAAAATTGGTATTACAAAGAAACAAGAAAAATCTACCTACTCGATCGAGCATGCAATTGAACACGACCTACCATTGTTTTAATGTGAAAAGATGAAAGAAAAAAAAATTAAAATAATATCAAAAGTTACGTTAAATTAAACAATGAGAGCAAAGAAACTAAAATATCAAAAGTTACGTTAAATTATTCTGAATCCAATGGTAGTTCGTTACTACAAATACAAAAAAAAATAAATCTTAAAATTAACTTACATTTAAAAACAATACGCAAACGGTTGATTGCCACCAAACACCTCGGGGAGGAAGAAGTAGAAGAAGCAGGTGGATGAAGAGGGCCCGTGTCCGTGTACGGCTTGGGGGACGCTGCGTGAGAGATCCGCGTCAGCGGGCTCCAGGGGAAGTTTTCGTCGCCAAAATACAATAACTCAAAAACTGCTTCCGTGGAGTGGTTTCCTTTTGACCTGATATCCCCCACAGGGGTTACCGGACGGGTAATTTTGGTCAAAAGGGGGTACGGCAGAGCGTCGCCTCTTAGACGGTTATGTCTACACACTTAGCGGGCTGGAGAGTAAGTGAAGTGAAAAAAAAAGGAGAGGAATCTATCTCCCGCGCTGTGCCATTAAGTAGCCAATAGGATCCGAGTATCGAAGATTATGGGTTTTGCACGTGGTCGTGTTTATACGAAATTCCTAACGTTGCAAGTACAGTGCGCACAAAAAAAATGTGCAGCAATTAACAAAAATGAATAAATCGGAGCTAATTATGAACGGAGTTTAATAAATTTACAATACAAATGCATCTAAATAGATACTAAAATTAACAATTTAAGAATTTAGAAAAGGTCACAAATAAAGCGGTACATTTACAAAAAAACAACTTCAAGGTAAAACGTGACGTTATATGAAATAAGTAAATAGCGAAATTCTCGGTAACTAGTAAAGGTCAATGAATTTAGATAGTTTCAGATAAGAGAGGGTACAGTTAGAGAAATAAAAAAAAAGGTGCGCAATGCTTCGAGATTGAAAAATGAAACAAAAATAGGCGGCAATAAAATGGGTTAAAGACGGAATAAGTAAATGAGCAGTAAAATAAGTTTTAACAGTCCTTAAAGAGAGATTAAATAAGAAAAGGTGTTTTCAACAAGTAACAACTTTCCCAAAAATCATTAGATTGAACACCACAATGCGTTACGGCTGCTATTAAATTCTCTCCTTGTTTTTTTCCTAATATTTCTCCTTTAGATATAATCTCAAACGATCTTTAACCCTTCATGACACGCGTGGGTCTGACAGACCCGACTAGAAAGATTTTTTTTGTTAACAAAGTTACCGTTGTGACGATAAATGGTTGCAATTGCTGTCTACCTCTCGCCAATCATTTCATCTATGTAGGGATACAACGTATCTTAGGTAAATATTACATTATAAACCTCTTTTTTTGTCAAAGAAAGATCAAAGATTTCCGACAAGAAAATAAATCTTTGATAAAATAATCTTTGAAAAAGAAGTTTTATATTGTAACTTCATATAGTGCTTCAGATTAGTTTTGTCAATTAGTCACACTCCAACAGTCCACTGAGGCGCTGCACATCTACTCGAGTAAGCAAACCTAATTGCTTTCAGATATTTTTGTAAAATTACTCTATGGCCAAAAATAACTCCAAAGAAGAACAGACGCACTGCAAAGCATACAAAGCATAATATTATCATGCATTTGTCAGTTGTAAAAGATACTGCCAAAAATAGTAAAACTCCTTTTTTTTGGTTGGACCTTGCTTTTGACAAACGATATTCTTGAAGAAATTGTTCGATGTACCAACTACCAAATTGGACTAATCAAAGCAAATTATTGAAGAGAATGAGACGCTTCCGACACTGCTGACATTATAGAAATCAAGGCACTGCTCGGGGTATTATGTTATATGGGGGTAAAAAATATTAGCCGTGTAAATACCAGACGCGTCTGGACACCAGATATAATAGGGGATAACTTTCGTAGTTTCTGTCATGTCTGTAATTATAAACATACAACATTAGAAAGGAGATCTCTTGACCAACTTGCACCGATTAGAAACATTTTTGAAAGTTTCCTTGACAATTGCAAAAGTTATTACAGCGTAGGCGAATATACAACTACTGAAGAAAAGTTGGAGGCATTTAGAGGAAATTTTTGCACTGACGGATGTTCGAACTTATTACACACTAAACATGGAAATATATGCAGGTCAACAACCTGATGGACCTTATTCTGTGAGCAATTATCCATCAGTATTGTCATGAGATTTACTGCACCAATTCACGGCACACGACGAAATATAACTATGGACAATTGGTTTTCGAGTTATCAACTGTCGGCGGAACTTCTCAAAAAACAACTTACAATGGTCGGTACACTACGATCACATAAAAAAGAAATACCCCCAACATTTGTAGCAATAAAAAAAAAGCCATTCAAGCATGTTTGCCTTTGATGAGACTACGACGCTTGTATCATATAAAGCCAAACCAAACAAAGTTGTTCTACTGTTATCAACGATGCACCACGATAATAATATAAATAAGTCAAGTGAAAAAGAAAAACCAGAAATCGTTACGTTTTACAATTTCACCAAATCTGGAGTTGATACCGTAGACCAACCTTGTTCCAACCACAATGTTTCAAGGAACACCCAAAGATGGCCAATGGTTGTCTTTTCAATTATCCTCAATGTTGCTGGAATAAATGCAAGCATAATTTATAATAGCAATGGCTGTACTGATTCCAATACCCGAGAGAGGTTTTTGAAAGACCTCAGTTTCGAATTAGTCCGGGACCAAGTAAAGCGAAGATATTATTCATTTTATATACCAAAAGATCTTCTTTTGATGGTGAAAAATTTTGGGAAACTAAAACGTGGGACTGATAATGAAAACAAAACACCTCTATCAAACAAGAGGAAACGTTGCACATACTGCAATTCAGATAGGAAAACAAAATATATATGAAAAATATGCGAAAACTATATCTATCTTTCTGACCACTGTTGATGTGTTGACCACATTTGCAAAAAATGTTGCGTAGAGAAATTCAATAGGGACGAATTCTGTCTGGATCAAAACCATGATTCACCATAGAATAAATTATACATATAAAAACTCATGTACGCACATATATTTGTATTTGGTTACAAAAAAAAGATAAATATTTTCGAGAGGTCACAAACATTTGAGTAATATTAGGAATATAAAATTATTTTTGTTGTTTTTTTTTCCAAAGATTCTCTTTACATGGCTAGTGTTTATTTTGTCATTTTCAGTTATCTTTTGGTTGTTATTTATGTTATTTATGTTGAAATGTTTACATATTTTATGAATAATTATATTCAACTCACTGGACAGAGTTAGTATGGCTTATATTTTAGTTTCTAAAAAATAATTATAAGACTGTCATAAAAATAAAAACTTTTTATTAATTATGCTGATGTTGTACTAACCAACAACCAATACTAAATTATTACAACCGCAAACATACCATTTTCTTTATCAAAATGAAATCCGGGCCTAACAGACCCGATGCGTGTGACCATGTTCGGATTAGGTGCGCATGTCATGAAGGGTTAATACTTAAAAAAAAAACATTCGAATCACTTCCGGGAACCCGAGGCCATCTGCATAAGACCTCTGCTATACTTGCCGCGCCCACCCGATAATCTGGGAACGATAGACTGTAACCGTGCTCCTGGATATACTTTATCGATCGGACATTATGAGTGCTGGCGATGGTACAAGGGCCTTCCACCAGGACGAAACGATACAATGTAGGACGGTTGATTTGACAAATATGAGCACTAAGCGTACTGGTAGCAGGACTTTCAATACTACCATTCGATTCCACACATTCCAGCTCTCAACTTTTCTATTATAATTTTTGGTGGTTGCGCAAACCTGCAAACTATAGGAGAAACCTCTACTGGTATAAACAAAGGTTACGCTGACCTCCACTCTCTATAAAGAGACAGGTACTGCTGGAAAGACGTTCATGTCATCGTTGAAAGACAAGCTTAGCTAGCTTGTCTAAGTCCTGCTTAGCTAGCAGGACCAGACCTGCTATACAAAAGTACTTCCAGAAGCGCTTGTACATTCTATCATTAAATTGCTTGTCACATCTTCCCACCAATTCCTTATTGCTGTCGACTGTCAAAGGGTTATATTCTGCGTTTTCGGTAATGTGTGGGAATTTGTATTTATACTTGGCATATATTTATTTAAAATAAGTAGTTATTACAACTGAACCATGTCGAAACCACTGTGTAAATAATCGAAGGAGTTAATAGTTTCGTTAATCGTGTAGTTTGATGCAGAACGCGAAAACAACGGATCATTAACACCGTTAACTTTCGTGCAAGAAGTGTTTATACACATCCATATATTTTTAATATCATATTCTTAACAGTATTTTGTTTTTAGAGTGTAGCCAGTGCTCTAAACAATCATACCATAAGCAAAATTTTATCTATGAGCAAACAAGGAATTACATGCAATAGCTCAAAACGAAAATGCATACGAAATAAATGTTGTAAAACTTGATTATTCTACTCATTGTCAATGTGCTATTAGGAACACAATTTTTGATATGTACAAAACAGTGAGTATATACAAATATTGTCTACAGAAGTGGCTCTTTCAAATATATTTTTCAGAGCAACACATCATATTAAACACTTTGAACAGTGCTCTTAAACAAAAAGACATTTTCTATGGTTGAAACACATCGTTGTGGAAGATATTACGTATTCTCAAAGGAAAAAATTTTGCAAAATAAATTTCGACCTGAATGTTCCTAACAGGCACTTGGTTTTAAATGTTTTTCCACATCTAAACAGTTTGAAGCATATTGAAGAAATTGTTATGGTGGAAAGTATCGTAGATCGTAGATCATAGAAAAATCGATTTTGTTTTAGATTTGGGCTAAAATCTTATAAATGTATATAAAATCTCTAACATTTGTTTTGGAAAGCTTAATATAACTTCAATGAAAAATTATTTTCAAGCAATTCTCAGTAATTGTTTGAAGCTCAAACGCACCCAATTATCTTTACCGTTTCTGATTTTCTTCGATCTTTTTAATTAATGAGTTAGAGTTGAATGTAGCCATTTAATTTTAAGTTGCTTTCCATGCCTAAACGATTTGAAGCCTACTGGAATACTTTTAATGACGGAACTGTATTGTACTGTAGATCTTTAAACAAGTCGGTTTTTTATAGTTTTGAAAAACTGAATATATCATCAAGAAATATTTAATTTTATGTAAACGGTATTTAAGATTTGTGCAGTCGTCAAAGCAATTGTTTTTGAAATGATTCATTAAGGAATCATCTCCAGATGATGCTTTGTTTTAATACCACAATATTTCGATCTTTTCAAAAAATTAGTGGTAGAAGTGGATAAAAAAGGCAGCTGCAGCATATTTCGCGAATCTCTTTCTTCCGTCAAGGTGAATATATGAAAATTAAATAAATATATACCATCAATGAAGATAGGAGGAATCACTTGCACTAAGAGACGATTTCGTAGACCAACAAACATTTTCAAAATTTCAAGGTCTTTACGGCCGAAAAGATTACGATTATTAATATTTTTCATGGAAATCATGTAAACTCAAAATCATTAGCTTTTATAAATTGGCAAATTATAATTCAAATCAAGAAGTTTACTATGAAACGATGGATGAAATATGGTAGATCGGAGAGATGCATACAATTATATAAAGCAGATTGAATTAAATTAGTTTGAAAATTTTACGTAACACTTGGTGTACAACATACCGGAAACAAAATTTTGAAGTAGTGAAGCAAAGAGATTGGTTTGTATAGAGTAGAAACTTGCATACTAATAGTTACTGTGAATACTTTAAACAATAATCATTGCGATTAAATTTATTGTACTCACTTACGCCCTTTTGTTAATTTTTCACTCGTATTATGATTTTAACACACTTTAAATCCTGGTTTTCAAAAAGCATATTCACCAATATTAACGATAATTGTTATTTTGAAGTGTTTGTTTATTCACCTGTCAAAAGTAAGTTTGACAGTTAAATAACCTAACGGTTTGTTTACGTTTTGACAAAGACTGATGCATTTTCGCATTTAAATGGCCACAAGGACACACACAACAAGTTTCAATTGTAGCTCATGACTATTCACCTTCAAAGTGTAAAACTTTTGTTCAAAGAAAAAAATCTAAAATGAAGTTATAGATCCAGTCGTAATTGGGACACCTGCACAATCAAATTTTGCTATTGATTTAGATTTGTATCGCAATTCGGGAAAATGTAAAGTTATTTGTAACAAAACATGATAAAAAATTAGATTTTGTTGCTAATAAATAAATTGCGATACCAATTAATCCAACTGCAATTCCCAATTTGAAATTCACATATTCTAGACTATAGATGAAAAATAAAATTACAAAAAAAAACAACTAATCTGGCACAATCTTACTTAGAGTGTTATCCCAAATCAAAATATTAAAAAATAAAAAAAAACAAGAAGTTGCTTCATTTAAGAATCAGAAAACTATTATTCATTAATTTTGCTACTTACATCTAAAGAGTAGAAGTCCGTAACTTTTACTTGAAGTAACGATGACAAACCTTGAGCTGCGCCGGTTTTAAGTACCACGGAAAAAATTAAAATTATCTGGCCAACGAGGTAACAGATCACAATTACACGAATAATCTGGGAACATACAATAGATGTAGAGGAAGCCCTTGAGGGCAATAATTTTACCATGAGTACAATAATAAAAAAAAAAAACAGAATAAAATTTAAAACTATGTGTATATAACCTATATTTATTAAATATAATTAAATATATTATATATTTATATATAATTTCTAAAAACTTCTTGGAAAGCGGCATTTATTTATTTTACTCTTTCAATTTGTCTCTGTGCTGCACCAGGCGATTTTACATGTAGATATGTAAAGAACGTATACAATGATAAAATGATAAATGGACAAACTAACAAATTCACAAAATAAAATAAACACTAAACAAACTACAGAAAAAATCGACCACAGTATACCTTGGCAGAAAAACTTACTTGGTAAATTCCAATTGTATGTTCATAATAGTAATATAAAGTCAATATTTATGTACATAAACAGAAACATAAAAGAACAAGAGAAATACTAGAGTCAATACATATTAAAAACAACAAAAATGCATGTAATGATAAAACAGACATATTAAATTTACCAAGTTTATATTACACTATTATTGAAAATTATCAAAAATAACCATTACATTAAATAGTACACCTAAATACATTGCACTATCGTATATAAATGGGTTATCGCAAAACCTAGATAAAGCTTTACTAAAATATAATATAAAAATAGCCCACAAAAATACAAATCTATCTACATTCCAAATTAAAAAGTAAAATCCCACATAAAAAACAGTCAAACGGCATTTATAAAATAAACTGCAAAAATTGCAACAACTCTTACATTGGACAAACGTCACAATATCCAGAAGAAAACTAAAGGGTCATAAATATTCAAAAAACATGTATAATCTAAATGTCATAATTTTGATTTTGAAAACACAGAAATTTTTGATAAAGAGAAACATAAAAGAACAAGAGAAATGCTAGTCAATACATATTAAAAACAACAAAAATGCATGTAATGATAAAACAGACATATTAAATTTACCAAGTTTATAATTACACTATTATTGAAAATTATCAAAAATAACCATTACATTAAATAGTACACCTATATACAGCCAAATAAGTGGAATATATAAACACAAATAACCGTAATACAAACAAAAAAACAAAAATATCGCAAAATATACACAAACATATGACATTGAAGCATTTAAATCTTTACTAAAACAAAACGATATACACAACATGTAACACATAGACGATAAAATTTGAAAATCTCAAAACTTAACGTAAAAATATAAAAAAAATTTAAAAATATGTCAAAGTAGACGTCAGAAGACGTCTTCACTATAGGTAAAAGTAGTTGTACGCGATTTTATTGCAGGCCAGTGTATATTAGACAATTTTTTTCACTGTTAGAAAATATCATAATCTCGTTTAGCATCACCAAAAACCTTTTTATACAAAACTTTAAACCAATACCTTGCAAGGTATTCACAGAATAAAATAACAAATTCTTATATTTTATTAGCATTACTTTGCACAATTAGCTTAAGTGACATCGATATAGATTCCAGAAAAGTCATCTGCTTGTTTAGAATTTTTCATTGTGAGGCACTATTTAATCCTTGCTACTGGAGTAGTGTGAATTTTTTATTTGCCGATATGCAAAATGTGAGTTTTGCCAGAATCGCTCAATATGAAAAACAATAGACAACTAAAAAAGGTGTCATTTCTATTTTAATTCATTACAAAGTAAATAAGTACCTAGACGCAATAGCGCGTTTAACAGTTAATGAAAAACTTAGAAATGGTATTTCCTAGCAGTTAAAAAAAATGTCTAATATACTTTCCTAAAAAGAAATGGCCCTTTTTTTAATTAAATCGACGAACGCACTGGTTAAAATCTCATTTCTTGTTATCATTTAATCACTTGTTGGATAGGTATGACCAAGTTGCACTAAAATCGTTCTAATAATAATAGAGCTGCAATATGGGAGCCACAAAAAGTGAGACAGACTGTATAAATATGTAATATAAATATTTTCGGAAATAGTGCTATCTATTGACGGAAAAGTATATTATACAATTTATTGAGATTGAGCAGTGGTTCTTATGCTCACTAAGCATTGTAGCATGTAGGAACAAAAAAGCGATGACTGGAGTCTACAACCAATAGATTACTTTCTTGTAAATATATTTGGTCTTTGTATGCATAGTCATCGACTAGTTATTTTGGCAGTATGATAATCAAAAACATGACTTTTTACACGACTAAAGTCGTTCAACAGAAACGATCAATTTACGTTTGGTTGAATGCGAACAAACATAGCGTTAACTTCATAGGAAAGCTCCTTTGAACAATTGCTAATAGACAAAAAGACTGTTACTGTTAAAAAAATACCTTTCTATGTTTGAAGTAACACGTGCAAACAACACCATAAGTTATTGTCCATGTCACCAACAAGCCGACGATTCTTTGCATGCTCGGGATATCGAAAGTGGTTACATCTTCCACAAGGAAAGTGGGATCGTTCATATAAACATACCTTAAAATCCACATCATGAGTAATTGCTTAAAAAAATCAATACTTCGTCACCTCCAGTAAACAAAAGCTGTATGAGAATAATTAGACATTCCCGGAGACGATGTCTTGTTCAAGGTGCACAAGTACTTGTACTCATTGGGGCACTTACTCCAAGGGAGCACCTTCTGAATAGATAGCAAGAAATACAGCAATTCGTCCGTCATTACGAATCCTGTCATTATGGATTCTATGAGAACGCTGAACAAGAAAGTATATCCCAATCCTTTGAACAGCGGTACGCAATGTCTGAGGTAGAAGAGACCCATCTGGGTATACTGTCCTAGAGCGATATGCATGTACATTATCGGCATACCCAGAAAGAAGCACGTGGTCAAATCCTGAATAATATTTGGAGCTAGAATATATGGAAAAAGAGGAAATCATGATATATCAGATAGGTGATACATACAATCCTCATCGTCTCCTAGGAAGGATGAGTATGATTGAGATGATATGCAATAGCTTATCGCGGCAACGACAAAGTGCCAACCTCTTCTAAATTTATTCTTCTTAATACCTTCCTATTGAAGAGAAATTCAAATTTGGAATTAGGAATACTAAGGCTTAACAAGCATAAACTCACAGTGCTTCTTCCACTAACTTCAGAATATGAGGAATGCGATCTAGAAGCGGAATCCGACAGCAGCGACTGTCTTCTTAACACGCCTGACATTCCTTTTTAGTATATTCAGAATTTTTTGAATCGAAATCTCTTATATGTCAGCTGTGAGGTATCAAACTTTGACATAGAAATTTGACGTTATGCGATGGAGAAACTGCATCTATAGAACTGAAGGTTCTGACCAAAAATAAAAAACTGCACTTGATTCTAAATTACAATAGGACACAAAAATACAAATAACCTCTTTTATCTATTTCCTATACAAAGCAAAAGATTTGTTTGTTCAGGAAGAAAATCCTAAATATACCAATTCAATCCACGTGATTTCAAATTAAAATAAAATAAATTCGTGGACAAACACTAGAAAATTACAAAAATGAAAACTAAATGCAAGAACAATGCTTCTGCTCACCCAACCGAGGTGATAGATAAAAATGAATCAGCAAAATAGAAAAACGGAAAAATTAACTCTTTAAACTATAATGAGAGAAATTAAACTAAAAACATATCTTCCTGCACAAACATAATAAATGATCTTATATCTATAATGTGCACACATCAATATAATAACAATTATTATAAAGCGAATTCCTTGATGGACAAAATATTCACAGAAATCAAATCTCAAAATCTCAAGAATTATAAATAAATAAAATGACAGCAGAGATTTAAAAATACATCTACTCACTCTAAAGTCAACCAAGGAACTGCCTGACAAAATTCTACAACGCAGTCGTACAATTCACCGACAAAATCTAATAGAATAGGCGTAGAATCAAACTAGCGAACGCTAGACAACTAATTGAATAGAATTAATTTAAAAAAACTTAACACTAAATTAAATAAAGCATACAATTACCTCTTAACCTAAATTTATACAAAAATAAACATTATTGTGAAAATTCTCGGCACATTGAATACCGAACGAACGAAATAATCATGACAACAGAACTAGGCAACTTAAAATACACTCAGCGGTAACGCGGGTAGGCTACCACAGCAGTTATCAATCACAGCTTAAGTGGAAGCATAGCTAATTGCTAAATTTCGCCTATGAATTTTCTGTAACTCTGTGATTCTACATCTTATTTACAATAAAATGTAAATTGTTCCAATTTTTTGATTGGATTAAATAAATTGAAATGGACGAAACCGTTTTTTGCATATTTTTCATAAATAATTAAGTAAAATATTTGACGTCGAATCGTTGTACTGTTGCTTTTAAAGAAATTAATAAAGATTACAACAATTGATATTTTAACGGTAGGAAAACCAACTGGTAAGAAAAACTCAATCAAAGTTTACAGGTAACTATTAGTTGACATGTGTCGGCTGACTGGACATCCGCAGAACCGTCTAATATTAAAAGTAAAACATAACAATCAACAGATGCAAGAAATTAATTAAATTAAATTACTAAATTACTTACCTTAAAACAGAGGCCAAAATTTATAAATCACAGAGAAGTCAAACATACTAAAAAAAAATTAATAATTCAAAATGTCAATTATGAAAATATAAATTTAAAATTTCAAAATTTCGTGGTGATTAACAATACAATACAAATCAGCAAAAAGAAAACGGAAAATTTAAACTTTTTAAACTAAAAACACGAAATCTTCTAGAACATTTTACAATAATTACTGATCTAATATTCAAAATGTGCACACAATTAAACAAAACAGCAATAATTAAATAAAGAGTTCTTTGATGGATGAATTAATATCAAAATACCCGAACAAAGATTTAAAATTAAATGAAATTACCTACATGGTAGCAAACAAAAATGAAAAACATGTACTTACACGGCCATCATTCAAAGAACTGGGGGCCTCCAAGGGATAACATCGTACATATAACAAATTTACAATTTCGTGCGATGAACGCACAGCGCAACGCAAAGGAAAAACTAGCATATAAACTATATACAGGAGTACGCAAAATGTACAAATAAATGAAATTAACTATACACAACTGACCAAATAAAATGATACTAACAATTAAAAGAATTGTGGAAACTCTAACATTGTTTTGACGAGGCTGATTTGGAATAAATAAAAATACACATTTATATTTCCGAAACCCGGGGTGCCAGACCATAGCAATACGTATTGCTGTGTACTGATAAAGGTACAAAAAGAAAATGCAAGATGAATTTACAAAAATAAAAAATTAAATTAACTGGCTCAGCGGATAAAACTAAAGGGCGCAAAAGAACAATTAAACTCAGGGTTACTCTCACAATTAAACCTATCATGAAAAGTAAAATGTGGGCGTCAGAAAATTTGACTTTCTTTAATTACTCAAACAATTGAAATGGTTGATTCAACAATAAAATAACAGAAATTTTGAATGGCGTTAACAATCATAAATTTTATTAAAAAAAAAAAGAAAAAAAAGCATTTAATTACAAATTGCAGAAAATTTAACCATGGACTGAAGGTCCTGGACGAAAGCAAAAACTGCATGACTCTACAATTACAAAAGGACAATTCAAATCCTTTAACAAAGCAAAAGACAAATTTGTTCTAGAAGAAAAACCTTTTTCACAAAAAAATCCACGTGGTTTCAAAATTTTAAACAACTAAATTAACTTAAACGTGGACAAAACAAGTAAATTTTACAAAATTGAAATCTAAATACAAGCACAATGCTTCTTTTCACCTAAGCCGTGGTGATTAACTATAAAATACAAATTTGTAAACTAGAGAACGGAAAAATTAACTCTTTAAACTAAAAACATCTTCCAGAACAAATATAATAAAAGATCTTACATCTAAATTGTGCACACAATAATTAATGCCAATTATTATTAAGCGAGTTTCTAGATGGACGAAATAATTGTTTGAATCAAAATTAAGAACAAAATGGCAGCAATGAAATTACAAATTTACAAGTACTTACACCTAAACGTCTATCGAGAAACTGTCTTGCAAGGTTAAACACGGTCGTATACATATAAAATAAAACAGCTGCGTGCGCTGCACCTAACGCACAATGATCATAGAAAACAACTACATTTGAACAACATAAACAAAACTGGTGAACGCAATATGTACAATTGAATGAAATTAATTTAAACAACTGAACAATTAAACAATTAAATTCAACAATCAATTCAATTAACAAAATCCTATTTAAAAATAAAATATTAATTTCTGAGAGAATTTGCCCGACACATTGATAAAGATTAATCTCAATAAATAAAATATCACTGAATTTACGAACCCCGGGGTGCCAAACCACAGCAGTATATACTGTCATGGAATGCGTATTTAATATTATTTAAGTGTAAAGTTACTAATTCTACTTATATATATTTTAAAGATAATTTGATATAACAAGAAAAGGATATAAAATGTAGCAGCAGACATCCAGACGATCTCTGCATTTGGCAAGTCCTTCCAGGCATTTTCCTTCAGAATGTCATCTATTCAGGAAGAATAGATGATCAGCAGTGATATACCCAGTGAACCAAATTCAAATTTCCCGCAATTATTTTTAGTAACTTCAACATTAAAGCATGAAATTACTTACGATTTTGTATTAGATTAATAGTTATTTGAATACCTTTAAGTTGAAGTTACCAAAAATAATTGCGGGAAATTTGGTTCACTGAGTACTCTATAACCCATAAATGCGTACCGTTTGAGTGTGTTTATAACTTTATGATAACATCAAATTAGAAAACGTAGATTTATTGTACTGCTAATGTAGCTACATGATTATTTCGCGCTCAATTATTTAGAAGGAAATATTCTGCTTTCAAATACTGCATTCATTTATAAAAAAAAATCACTAGTATTTTATAAAACTTTTGTATATTACGTAATACAGATAATTTAAATTTCCCGCCAAAAGAAAACCCAAGGTCATCGATTCGAAATTTAAAAAACCAAGGCATGTACACTAGCGACACTTTCTAATTGTACGACCTACAGGGTAAAATAGAGCCCATATCTTTAACGTGGATAGTAGACGGATTTATGCAGTAACTGGCCGCTTCGAAATATGTAAACACAGATGTGCGGTCTCTCTGTCGGTTATTTTAAAAAAGCTTAGACTGGATTTATTAATGTGCGAAGTTGAATGCATCTCTTATGTATTTGTTATATTTGCGTAGGGATAAATTTATTTGATGTTTGAAGTATTTCGAATAGCTGTAATGTTATTAAATGGTTTTAAAAGGTATTTTCATTTTACAGTTGAACTATGACTAGGAACTAAACCAAAGGCATGTTAATTATACAATAAATAGCAATATCAATGGGTTTATTACTTTTATTCATTTTATACGTATGCAAATAATAATGAAACTATCAAAAATGGATCGCATGAAGACATTTGAAAGTATTTCGCTATACTGAAATCAGTAAAGCACACCTCCGTTATGAATGAAACACTTTTTTCAATATTACTGAACACATGAAAAAGTGTTTCATTCAATCTAGTTAATGCATTAACTAGATTGCGACAGCCCCTATGCAAGATATTAAACAATATAGTAATAAGGATTATTACTACTTCCACTTTTCGTGAAGTGGGTGTTGCGCCAATTAATTTATTAAATGCAGAGAAATTTGTAGTAATTTCGTTATTGACAGAAATGCATGTTTTTGTTTTCCCTGCAGCGTTACCCAAATATGCTTATATTTTTTAATCTAATTAATGTCATGATGATTCATATCATTTTTTTAACTCGCTCCGGCTTCCTTCTTTAACATTAAATAATAAAGGAGATATGGCGAGGATGCATTCAAAACCATGATTTTTATATCAGATTATCAGATATTAGAAGGAAAAGCTCTACACTCGTCAGAAATATTTTTTATTAGTTATAGTAATGGTATGTTTCCATTAATATTATAATAGCAAGATAAAATAATATTTCGATTATAAATTCCCTAGTTTCAAAGATTTTACCTCAAAAGTCTCACAATATTTTTTCAAAAGAAATACAAAATTTGAATTAGTGCTAAATTGAACAGTAGTGATAGCTATAAATACAAAATGCAGGTTTAAATTAGTAATTAATGATTAGTTTAATAATAATTTAATTATTCATTATGTTAATATCGAAAAAAGGAGCCGGGGCGAATTAAAAATAGTTATGAAAACAATCATTGTGAATCAATTGGATTAAAAACAACAACATATTTGGTAAAGCTGTAGGATTTGTAAGAAAACAAAACATCTGTTTGTATACAATATTATATTTAAGGTAAGTAAATGAAAAAATTCGAATTGTGCTAACCGAGGTAGGTCGGCAGGCATAAGTATGCGCCTTTGATGTATTTAATTCTCTCTATTTTATAAGATCAATGTTTTTTTCTATGTTTATTTACTGCATTCTTCCTTACATTTAAAGTAGATTTACTACAAAAAAACACCGAGACCGCACATCTGTGTTTACATATTTCGAAGACGGCAGTGAATGCATAAGTCGTCTACTACCCATGCTACACATTTAGGCTCTGTTTTATGCTGTAGGTCGTACAATTAGAAAGTGTCGCTAGTGTACTTATATATACGACAGTGACGCTATTGCTAACTGCCACTACCTATACTCTATTACAGTGCTTGTCACTTTTGACATTTACCAAAAATAATTATTTATATAATCATGCCACGAAGCATATTTTCCGATCATGCAGAATCTATAAATGAGAAAGCCGAAGAGGAGGTAAGTTAGACTTCACCAGTCTAAATTTAAAACTATAAAATTCCTGCTCACAGGGTGCTCCGCGAACAAGATTCCGTTGGACCTCTTATTGGGATTTCGTACTGTATGCCATGGTATGCAGTACAGGTCCCCAAGCTTTTTCCATAATGGCTAGCCACCCATCCCTAAAATATCGTAAGAAAAACTAACCCTAGGTCATTTGCCATATATTCCCAATGCGCTTCATAGGTGGTGACGTACTACAATTTATGATCGCTTACGTAACATTCGGGTTGCCCATACTCTACATGCAGGTTGTACTGGGACAGTACACTCAAATCGGTATAATTTTATTTAAACACTTGGCACCAATAGGCCATGGATTAACGTATTCGTATTTACTGAATATGTTCATGCGATCGGCTAATCGCGGTATAATTATAAGTACGTTTCTGGTGTACTTGATGACCTCGGTAAGGGTAGAACTGCAGTGGTTAATATGCCCGGAAAATCGACAAGTGAACTGTTGGGAAAAAAGCAGAAATTGTACGAAGAATTGTCTGGCTAACGCCAACATATCGGCTTATGTATATTACATGTATGTATAATTTAATATCTTCTAAATTTTAGTTACAAAATATCAAAATTTTGTTTAATATAAAAATGATGTGTCAGTAAACTATTATGATCATATGATGAGAGAACTCTTAAGGCTGCGTTCCTTCCACCAACTTTCGTAACATGAACTAAAACGCAAAAGCCTATATTTTTATTAAGAAAATACTTATTAGATGGCGCAACATGTTCTATTTTGTTCTCCGTGATATCACGCGATATCCCAACTTGAATTTTACATTTTGAGTTGCAATATCAATTTAAGGAAATTCGCGATGGCGTTTGGCGGCTATATTTGCAACTAATAATTGCAAAGTGGGTACGAAAATAACCTGTAAATTCAAACAGACTAACAATTGACAGAAAATCGCACAACATAAATGTCACTCCTATAACAAAATGACAGAATAGAACGGCTTTGTAGGTTAGATTTTTGCTTGTAAACAAATTCAAATAGTTTTTGTTACAATTTCACTCACTTATGCGACACCGCCAATTTCCTTGGGCGCCATGTTTGAAACCCATGTTACCAGCGATGTGAATATATACTGTGGCAATAGTATTTAATAGTTTTGCAGGTTTTAGTTATAATTCTCTGATTTTTAGTGTCCTAATGTGTTCTAACTCAAACTTAGGCCTCCCTCGAATGAGGGAAAAATAAATTTTATTATAGCCGACCACATGTTGATGTCACCTAGCCTTTTTCTATTTGCGTAACTCTATGTATCTAAAACCATTTACAAATATACCCTAGAAAATAAAAGCATTTCGTGCTTAACAGAGGAATGATCTTACGACTAGTGACGCAAGAATAAACGCGAATTCTTCTTAAGAAAATTGGGCATACGACAGAAACTATTAACTTTTTACACGCTTCTATTACACTGTTTGGTTGAAAAAAGATATTTTTGTGTATGTTGTTGACACAGTGTTTTTGGCGCCATCTGTATTCAGTTTCATGAGCTAAACGTAATGATAAACTTAGCGGTTACCAAAATAAGTAATTTATGTATTATTTATGTAGAAAGACTCAGCACTTGATTCAAAATCCATTCCTTCTAATTTTGTTTTAAGTTTTAAGTTGATACGCATAGAAGTATACGAATTTAGTTGTATTAAAGACGTCATATGTAACTGTTGTAGCATTGCCTACGTTGTCAGGTACAATACATTTTCAATCTATAAAAATTACATTTTATGCATTTACATATCCATAAATTCATTGCTCAAATTATAACAACCTACAGATATATAAATTTAGAGTGCGTTTCTCTTTAATTTATTGCACCTAACATAACCTATAAAATAAATGTTGCGCTTAGCCGTAGCTTCAAATGTTCTTGTCTTCTGTAGGAACAGTGTTACACATTATCAAGGGGTACAGTGCTACTACACTTTATTACACGTTATTTTTAGCATATAACGTATTGTGATCCATCATTTTTAGCCTTCAGTCTCAGTAATTACGAATGATTCAAAGTGATATTTAAGATTTATTTCACATTACAAACATTTTCTTTGAGGCTTTCTGCATTATTTGGTAGTTATCTTAATTTTTAATGAATAGAAAATATTTCGTCAAAAAGTTTTAAGTCTTTATAGCTGTTTCGATGTCTAACACCTTTTCTACTCCATGTTAAGTTATTCACTTGAGCATCGCATAACGTTGTATTCTACACATATTGTTGGAAACAGTGTTACAATAGTAATTATGACATTACTGTTTTTATCTCAAATAAAGAATAATATGTATTTTAAAACCTAGGTGGTAAAATAATATGTTAGTTTATTGTCCATAATTTTAGATTTTATTTTTTTCAAAAGTTTAAAATTTAAAAATAAGTGTAAAAAAGTTAAAGTTAAAGCATGTTACAGAACAAAATTTATGAATGAGCCTGCGATGAACATAGAAGATATTGTGCTGACGTTGCCCCCATATCAAAAGATTCTACCTTTGGTATTCGGATGGTTTATGGTGCTTCTCTGCATCATATATTCTGTCTCAAATCACAGGAGGGTATGCATTCAGTTATTGATCTTTTAAGTTGCAATATTAAGTATGGGGACCTCGGAAACTAGCGGTAGGTGGGGTACTATCATATAAAAGAATAGGGAATATTTAAATTTTTCATTTTTATTTTATTTAGAAGCTTTATATAACGAATGTTTTCAAAATATAATTTTGATGGAATAAAATAAAATTTTTATGATGGATTATTAATAAAAGAACCGTTCTTATGGACACACCGTTCACCGTATTTAGTTGTGTTAGATTTTTGTTGTTTGTTTAGGAAACTATGAAAAGTCAAATTTATGCCAGTCCAGTAACAACCATGGATGATTGTATGTAACGTGTGAGAAATCCTTTTCAAAGTATATCTCTACGTGCAATTAGAAAAGTTATTTATCATGGGGTTCTCAAAAAAAAAGATGTGAAAAATGTTTGGAGGTTCAAGGACGAAATTTGAAACACCTATATTAGTTTCCGAGATCCACATTCCAAATATCGAAAGAAAAAAGCTTAGATTCTATAGCGATTGTCCTACTAAAAGTGACTAATCATAACTACAGTGGCCAAGGAGAGTTTCATGAAAATGCTTTTAAATACCAAACCTAACCGCTACGACACGCAGTTGCTAAAGATCTTTTAATGGGCAATCTATATAAACTACGTGCCAAAAAAATTGCAATACCACGAAGGATTTCAATCACAAAGCTGAAATCTTTACAAAACTGGCTGCATGTAAAAAGGTCGCTTTCCGCACTTAAACCCGATCGAGCATGTGTGGGATATGATGGGTCGCTATATAAGGCGTTTACCATAAGCAGTAAACACCTTGTAGGAACTTCGTCATCATCTACAGCAAGCCTGGGATGAGATGCCACAAGATGGCATTGATTATTTCCCTCAGAGACTGCCTTGCAGGGTTAGACAGTGCATAAGCAATCGTGGAGATATGATATTTTATTGATAAATTTTTGCTCGAGTATTTTTTTCTATTTGTTATGATTTACTACTGAAAACTGGTAGTTATAATTTACTGCGCGAAACTTTCAGCTTTGTAACCCAGCTCCTTTAAGGTGTCGCAATTTTGAGGATACTTTTTCAAATTATTCGTTTCTCAATTGATTTAGTTCATGGTGGTATTGATGCACTTAGCCCTAGCACTACTCTTTATACTACTGTGTGGAGCAATTCTGACAAGAGGAGGATTTTATTTCTTCGAAGAAATTCCAAAGTTAAATGGCATGTCGTGGCTCAGCATGACAGTAAGTAAATACGTAAACGCACAGACATAGATTAAGCAATACAGAGCTTTTATTTTGCACCGTGGCACGAGGATTAGCAACCGAAATAATGTTAGGGTTCAAAGGAAGGAATAGTGGGAATGCACCAAAAACGATATGAATTTCAATTTTAATATCTGAGCTTTCGACAATGATTATTACCTTTCTCAGAGAATAAATCTATAATGACAGAGAAAAAAAAAATTACGAGCAAGAATCTTTTATGGAGCATGTTTTCCACGGTGTCTATATCCAATGATACTTGTGTAGAGTCAATAACAGGTTTGTTCACGCAATCAACAACTACTCTTTACATAGATAAGTCGGAGATTCTGTGAAATTCCGTTCATCGAAAATCTTACTCCTAATTTTTTCCCTTCTTAAACAATTTCCCATAACCATAGCAGCTTATAACAATAAGAAAATCGGTTGTTTCTTCTCCAAGTGCAAAACACCAATACCTCTTTTGAGGAACTCCAATATTGTATACTGTACTTCTTGTCAATTTACATAGTTCCAACTTCTCAATACCTAGAAAGGCGGTCCAGACTACATCTACTAGACTGCATCCACAAAAATGGCAAAACTGCGCTATTCAAATAACACATTAAGGACGGGCATAATATTAACATTAAGGAATCTCCGGTCAAAACGCCTCTTTTTAGAAGTTGATAACACTCTTAACTCTTAAGGTTAATACGTGTCAACATACATAAAACTCCAACGTTTTGAAAGAGAATTCCCAATAATAGCACTATTGTCTTTACAGGTAAACGCCTTTTGATTGACGAGGTATACTATACTTGCCTAAATAAGCCCAAAAAGGCTTTTTCGGCAAGCTTCAGCAGGTTGCTGCAAGTCACCATTGTGTAAGAGAAATAGAAATATAGACCGAGTCAAGTAAAAGCGTCGCTATCTTCTTTGACAGTTAGTCTATATTTAAATGTGGCGAATCTGATTTAGGACTGCGTTAGCGCTCTAAATGAGGCGCCCAAGAGGACACCCAAAGGGAGTTAACATTAGCCTGGGTTCCTTGGCATTTGGGCGTAAGGAGAAATGAGACGGCGAATGATTTGGTCAGGAGAAGTTCTTTCAGGTTATTCGTTGGTCCTTCTTTTAACATTGCTAAATCGCAAATTTGAAAGTCCATCAATGAATGGATACATAATCAGTCCAGAGATTGGTGGCAAAAGTCACCGGGACAAAGACAGGCAAAAGAGTTCCTAAAGGAGCAGAGGCCTGAATTTGCTAAAGATCTACTGAGTAAAGATAGGAAGACTATCAAAATGATAGTAAATCTGCTGACTAGTCACTGTAGATTAAATAGGCATAGGTACAACCAATGCCTGGTAGATGATGCTACTTGCAGATTCCGCCAAGAGGAGGAAGAAAACCAGTTCATATGCTGGTTTCTAGTAATGGACGTAGAGGACCCCATAGCTAGTAGTTACACAATGAAGACGCTCTCAATGATAGGCCTAATTAAGAGGGCAAGATTAGAGAGCGTCTTCTAGGAAAAAAGGGACCACAATAGAACTTATCTATTTGCCTTATCTGCACTAAAAGATAAGGCAAAATCAATGTTTATTAATAGTAAAGCATCATGCGATTGGAACTATTACAAAGATCTCAGAAACTATGTTAAAAAAAACCATTATATAAATCTAGAAACACACAAAACATCGAGAATGGATTACGGTTACTTCATGTTGCCAACAAGAAGGCTGTCAATTTACCACTACAGCTACATGACCCTAACCATATTAATTATTAATTTATTAATTCAGTTCCGAAACCTTCTAAAACGAACGAAAATTTATTGCAATATTACTATAACCACATTAAGAACAACATCGGCACCTGTTTTCAGTTGTTATTGGGGAGGAGATTGCAAGGATACTGTCCGGTATCTCTTCATCTTGTAGTTGTGATGGGTTAACAGTTGCTATGCTAAAACTCTGTAGTCCATCCATAATTAAATATATCGTACATATCATCAATAGCTGTATTCTTGACGATGTCTTTCCTGACGCATAGAAGCAGGTACTCGTGGTACCAATCCCTTAGTGCGCTAATCCCCAGTTGGCGTCCTACTGGAGGCCTATAAACTTATTGTCGATTATGTCGACAATTTTTGAAAAAGTTATATAGATCATCAGTTAATTCAGCATGTGAATAGGTATGATATTTTGCCCACTTACCGGGATTTCGATCCGGTCACAGTTGTGAAACAGCTGTGCTGAAGATTGCTGATGATTTGATTGCTGCCTCTGATAAGGGATATGTATCTGTCTTGATCCTCTTGGACTTTAGTAAGGCCTTTAATACTGTGGTCCATAAACTGGTTTTATCTATCTTCCGGTATATCGGCATTTCTAATAGCGCGATAGAATTGATGGTGATGTTTTGCCTGTAGTAAACCAAGCTAAGAGTCTTGGTGTAATTATTGACACACCTTTAGATATAGGCTACAAGTGTTTCAACGAGCATATTGTAATTTCAAATTTTTATATACCTATTATTGTTCTGCTGGCTATGGTCCATGTATAGATTCTAATGATCGAACTAGAATTCAAAGAGTGCAAAATTCATGTTTGAGATTTGCATACAATATTAGAAAATATGATCACACTTCGCATACACTTTTTGTTATTGCGGATGGCACAACTTGCATGATCCAACTTTGTTGGATGGTTAACATAATAATTGTATCACGTTTGTGTTATACAATTATTATGAAGTCCCTCGTTCTCTACAATAAGATAGCGTTTTGTACGGATATTCATCACATCAATGTTCGTTCACGTGGATTAATTACAAGACCACTACACAGAACTGCACTATTTCAGCGTTCGTTTTCTTATGTGAAAACATTTAATGCTATACCCCAATCAATTAAAGAAATGTCGCCTGCCATGTTTCGAAAATGCTTGGGTCAGTATATATTTAATAAATAAATGCTTGGAGTTAGTTTTATACAACTCTTAATTTTATTTAATTCTTTTGAATACCAGGCCTATGTTACTACGCGGCTTAATTAAGTTATTACAGGCATGCATATCTATTTCAATTAGTCTTATCATGCAGGGCTATGTGGAAGGATGGTAGGGCGTTATACACCTTAACCAATCATAAACCTGTGATTTTCACCCATTTAGTTTCATTAAATTGATCATATAATTGAATGTAAAAGAATGATTTAATTGTGTTCATGTATGGATGAAATGAAGTAATCATAATAGCCATAATCTGAAAAGGTCGCGGTGAAACAGGTTCGTGGCCCACCTCAACCCTAATCTAATATAATCTAACGGTATATACTTTATTCTTGTTTAACCTTGTCGTTTCACCTGGGGAATTCTTTCGTAGTTGGTAACAACGTATTTTAAACTTCGGTGTTTGTATGTGTTTTTTGTTTGGTTACTCGTCCGTTGTTTACTACACATTTTATTGCCTTTTTATTTAAAATAAGGATTGTTGAATATTTAATTGTTATGCTAACTTTATCATTTCCACTTTTCCACGAGGATAATAAAACTGTGATCTCACTTGCTTATAATTTTTATACGTATATATTTTTTTCTCTCATTGTAAAATTATTTCTGATGAAGGCAATAATCATAGCCGACAGCTTAGATAATAAATAAGAAAATTTAAATTTATATTGTTTTTGGATTACCTACTTTTGTAATCAAATGAATAATCTAATCCGTTTTATTTTTTGATTATTACAACTCATCCAACATTACAACGGCGGAGAGGAAGGAGAAGAGCTATGATAAAAGATTGCAATCACCAAAGTACAAATGCTACCACAATATACATTGCTGATGGTTGCTCAAAAAAACCTTTTTTCACGGTTTTGTGTTAATTATTAAAATAAAATAACCAGAAAATGTTTTTATTTGCATGCTCCTAAGTATTTTTTCTAGTTATAAACACAAAATTATTTGAAAAAAAGTGTCGCTCGGGAAAAACAGTTTTAATTCTTCCTTTAATTTTTTTTTGTTTTCTTTACCAGGCTTGGTGGACATCAATTGAAGGCGCAACTGGGCTCTTGGGCTTAGGTAGAGGATTTCACATAGTGAGTGGATCTTACCTACCACCCAACCGCGCCATCTGGAATACTATCGGTGGTAGCTGTCACTCTAAATTTCTTCGTTTCATTCTGCTGCACCGTGATCACCTTCTCCTGCTATGGAATTGTTAAGTTCCGCACGCATAGCGAAAATAAGTACATAATGAATCTACCGCACGACATGGATTTTGTTACTTTAGGTATTATACCTCAAGCTCTACCGTTTATGGGTAAGTGGACAACCTCACGCCTAGTTAAACGTTACGAAATAAACGGTAAACGGTTTTCCAGGAGTGGCGCAATTTTGGAGCGTCGTCTACTTTTTATTTTGCATAGTAATACAGACGAACAATCAAGTGGTGCACCTGATGATCATCGAACAGGGCTTGAGTGATGCATATCCAAAATTGGCAAAGTATCGCAAATATGTGTTGACCTTCTTGTGTTTGTTTTCATTTTTGCTTGGGCTGGTGTTGA
This sequence comes from Protaetia brevitarsis, assembly GCA_004143645.1. Taxonomy (NCBI): domain Eukaryota; kingdom Metazoa; phylum Arthropoda; class Insecta; order Coleoptera; family Scarabaeidae; genus Protaetia; species Protaetia brevitarsis. Next base: position 624,876 of record RXPK01000206.1, read on the forward strand.
TCGGTAACGTAAGTTAATCGCACATACTGCATCTAATTTGAAGCATCAAAGATAATACCGAAAGGCAATTAAAGATACGAATGGATGAAGGTGTTATGTCGCATTTTAAAAATTATCTTTTTTGCATGAATCAAAGTGTTTTGTACCCATCTTTCGCATAGCACCATCGAAAATTCCAGAAACTGAAGAACACTCGAGTCTTGTGAGTGTATGAAGGGGTTATGTTGCACTACTTTTGAGAAAAATTACATAAAAAAATTAATTTCTGAAAAAGCTTGATTTTGTAACATGACACCTTCATCCACTCGTGTCTTCAATTAATAAAAACAAAAAATTCCATCAGTATAAGCTAGTAGAAGGAATAAAAATAAATTTGTTGAAATAAGTACTTCATAATTAGTTCGAAATTATAATTTATTTACTATATTCAAATACCGATTTCGGCGTATGCTCAGCTTCTTCAGGTACACTGTGAGAAATACTGGATGTGAGATCAATAATAATATGTATTCATTGAGCGAATTTTCATCGACAGAATGAAATCTGTCATTGTTATGATTAAATATTGTTTACAACCTTTGATTAAGTAATAACAAGATTCATTAGTGAAATAAATTAGTTTTCATGACTATAACAAATCGTTGTACATTAATCCATGGATAATATTTGTTAGAGTAATTATATTTTCATAAGCTTAATAAATAATTTTGTTGATAATATTAACTTGAGGAGGAGTAAAAGAAATGGAAACTTGAAAAAGACAATAAATGTCGAAACGTTGTTTTAAATAGGAAATTTTGTTTAATTTGAACCATAATTCCACCAAAAAAAATCACTAAATTATTTATTTGTATATAATTCAGCATTTCTAATTTAATGACAATCGATGATGACTTCCTGGTAGAAACATGTAATATACTAATTTTTTTAAATACAGATCGGGTCGCCCTTGGATTAGGTTTCACATTATATCACCAATGCGCGGACTCTTTGAATTTAAAACTTTTGTTTTTACCTTTTTTTAGGGAATGTACGCTATGAGAATAATTTTCATCGATTCCAGTTTTATATCCGCTTCTATAAACATCATGACAACAGCTATAATAGTCAGCTGGATCTATGGAGTACAAAAACTGTGTGACGACATTCATTACCTTTGTGGTAACCAGCCTTCAAAATTTTGGAAGATATGTTGGTACATCTTACCAGCAGTCTTGATCGTAAGTTATACCTTAACAGATACGTGATATTATCCTCCGTGAAGACGTTTTCAATTATATATGTTTACTTATTTTCGTTATTAGCATATAAGATTAAATTAGGATTGAATAGTTGCACATAATCCTTGGAGAGTGTTTAGTGTCGATGAAGAGATAATTTCATGATACCTAATAAATATTTCTGCAGCAGATTCTATCAACGTTAGACACCAAACATTGCTTCAGTAAAAGATATCTAGTGACATCCTGTACCTAAAGCTAACTGCTCTTCTATGGTTTAGGCGCCGCTGGGGCATGTGCCATCGAGGAGGCTATGCTGTAGATCGAATTTCTTCGTATAACTTCGTAACATAGTATCTTCCACGCGATTTATACGAAGAACCTCGATCATGTCATAGCCTCCTCAATAAGTCATACACCGGCCGCCGCTGATATGGTATTTAATTAATAGTGTCGAGTGAAGGAATTATAAAGAGACACAACCCTACAAGCACTTGTCAAATCAATAGTGAAATTGACCACTAGGCGGTGCTGTATGTCTTATGGGATCTGAGATCCCCGAATCCCATGTCAGTGTCACTTGTACTTGCGAACCGGTAACATCACTTTTTACCATTACAGCTACACCAGAAAAATGACTACTGTGGATTGTACGTGTTGCTGTGTACTGATGGTACAAGCATAAATGTAAAATGAAATAGAAAATGACAAAAAAAAATAATTTAGCTAGCTCAGAGTATAAAAAAAAAGGCGCAAGAGAACTAATAGCTTCAAGGTTATTTTCAGAATTGAACTATTCATGAAAAATAAAATGTGGGCGTAAGTAATCAAAAATAAAAGAACTGAACTCTTGAATGACATTAACAATCATTGATTTTTATTTTTATAAAAAAAAAGACAAAAAAACATTTATTAGAAATTGCAGTAAAAAAATAAACCATGGACTTAAGGTCCTGGACGAAATAAAAAACTGCAGGAATCTACAATTAACAAGAACCATGCAAATCCTTTATCAAACAAAAGACAGATTTGTTCTAGAAGAAAATCCAAATCGCACAAAAAATCCACGTGGTTTCAAAAATTACAACACACAAAAATTAATTTAAACGTGGACGACCAAGTATAAAATTAAATTGAAATTTAATTTCAAGCTCAATGCTTATCTTCACCTAAACCGAGGTGATTAAATACTCAAAACTAAAATTGAAAACTACGAAACGGTAAAATTAAACTCTTTAAACTAAAAAAAACAACGACATCTTCTAAAACAAATTATAATAATACTGATCTTATATCCAAAATGTGCACAATTAAACACAACAGCAATAATTAATTATAAGAGTCCTTGAAAGCTGATAAAATTCAATTAAACCGAAACTACATTTTAAAATAAAAATGAAATCACAAAAATGGCATCAAAGAAAAGAAACAACATCTACTTACGAAAACTTTCAACGAACTCTCTTTGAGAGGCCCTACATCGCATACATATAACAAAATAGATGCGTGACTAAGCGGCGCATAAAATACAACGAGAATTCTCTTGAATATAACAAATATACAATACTGACGAAGGCAAAATGTACAAATGACTGAAATACTTTAAACAGCAGTACAATAAATACTTAAATTCATCAAACAAATCTATTAACAAAACTTACTTAAAAATAAAATATTAACTTCTGAGAGAATCTGCCCGACGCATCGACAAAGATTGATCTCTAATAATAACATAACACAGAATTTATAACCCCCGGGATGCCAAACCATAGCAGTGTGTAATACAAGCTTTTTTAAGTTTCCCGTGAAACATGCTGATTGAGGAAAGGGTGAATGAGAAATTGCGATTATGTTAATATTACCGTGATGGATATTGAAACCTTGAAAAATAATTTAGCTTGTTAGAAACATTTTATGACAATAGATATTATAACAAATCACGACCTGCTTAACGACTTGGACGGTTTGCTTTATAGGGCCTATCGCATCATTAAAATTTACATTGAATTGAATGTTAGAACAGGTTCAGGTAAGTAGCGACATCTGGATGATATTTGAAAACATGAGAACTACTTCCTTGACATGTCAAAATAATGGTAACGGCAAGAACAACTGATAACAGCCTCCGATTTATGTCAAAATTACATAGTAGGAAACTAAGCAGACAAATAACTATGTAACTAAAATAATCGATAAAAAGTGAACCGCAACTTTGAAACACCTAATAGTTCAGTTTTTGATGAAGCGAGCGAATTAATTAGCATAATTTTGAAAGATGTTAACTTCAGCACTTGTCAATATGACATTTATTCAAATTTAAATTGACATTTTTCTGACGCAATCTTGCCAACCCAAGGCACAGTGATTTGTGATTTCTATTATCCTAATTATTGGCCAAAACTCGAAAAATAAACAAATTTCATCGTACACATATATTTTTGGGAGATGCTTTTTATTTGAAACGATCAGTAAACTACATAAACTGAAAAAAGATTCATTCTTAATTATTTCGTAGATACACACGGTTGAATTTCATAAATGTCGTGTATTGAAGTCATTAGTTTTATTTGTTGGTACTGCACTTTCTACATTGGCTTATGGTTAAAGCAGGACAGAAGATTCACTACCACATGGATGAATGTTTCATCATGTTCCTCAATCTGCTTCAGCCGTTTTGCTTCTCCCTTTGTGCCTTCCTTGTGAGGTATTTTCACTTTGTGGAAGGCCTCTTATGGAGGTTCTGCTCCAATTCGTGTTCATTAGAGGTGTCGTCCTACTAAATAAACTCCTTGCTAAAGTTAGATCGATCAAATTCTTTGTTAGTAGCTTATCACAATATAATGAAACAGTGCCTAATTTGTAATAAACTGTAGTATCTAGTATAAAGTACTTATTAAAACCATCTAAAATAGTTCAAATTTTCAATTTTATATTCCAGCTAACTTGACTAGTTTTGGCCAAAAAATAATGTCCTGGAAACCAGTAAGCAACGGTAGACATTTTTCCCAAAATGATCCGGTAAAGTGGCGCCAGTGTAAATAAAACTTATGATTCGACATGCCGTATAACACAAACTGTCCTCATTAAGCAGGATACATTGTCTGATCACTAACCTCGATACAAACGGATTATAAAAATACACAACTTCTTAGCCGGCTAGAAAGTACAATTGCACAAATTATTTATATTTACAAAGATTCAAACTTTGGTGCGTTCCATAAGCAGCAGTGCAGTTGAAAGATTGTACAAGTTTACTTTTGAAATTCTCCCATGAAGCCTGCACTTTCTGTAGGAAATATTCTTATGAAGAAGAGAAATTTGGAAAGGAAACGATTTGTCCCATTTAATTGCATCTCTTTACAATTCCTTCACTTAACGTTAATTTATTTATTTAAAATATAATATATGACATTTACGTATCAAGACAGTAAAATGACAGTTCTATAAAAGCGCCTAACTGCCATGGTACATACAATCCTTCTTTCACATCCACTTACCGCAGTCAATGTACTTCCGTTTACAATGTCCAGAATACTCTTATTTTGATGACAATACTTAAATTTCAGCGATCATGCAATTCGACATTAATATACGCAACTCTTTTTAAAAACTCAACGAAAAAAATCTAATATAAATAATTGTACCACTTCATTATATTTGATTTGGTCGATAAGCGAAATTTTAGCTCCTCAAATGAGTGTCAGCAAGTTATTAGGGTATAACTTGATGAGGAGGTAAAATTTCGGTTATCAACCAAGTATGCTGTAGTCGAAAAATAAAACTTAAACCAAATTTTATTAAACAGTGTACACTCATCGCATTCTACGCGGACACCCTGGCCAATTACGATTTCAGAAAGATATGTGTCTTCTCCTTGTTCGTCCTGTTGCTTACATTACCTATACCAATATACAGCACAATAGAAACTTTCGCTTACATCAAAAGAAGGGTACGTAGCAGTATTATCAAACCTTAATATGCACAAACACACTTGCAAAAACGATGGTTAGAATTTACTGGGACTGTTCAGACCCACCGATTTATTTGGCCCACCAAACTTTGAAGACAGGAGACTGAGAAAGATCTACAATCCCAGGTCGGAGATACGTTCAAGAAGGCGCACGGATAAGTGCCAACATAAATGTCTGCTGGGAAATGCGGTAGGAGATAAAAACTGAAATGATATAATATATAAAATATGTTGTATTTTTAGTATCTAAAAGTTCTAATATCGGAGGATAACATGGCTGATAGATCAGACATGATCGGTGTAGCTTTGGATTCAGGAAGAGCAGATACAATTTCCGGTAACGTTATGAATGCAACACAAAAACAATAGATATGTATGGAATTCACTAAATAATCTACATTTTGTGTTCATATACGAATGTATATACATCTATTGTTATTTAAAACATATTAAATATAATATTAAGCTATTTTTATATTTAATCAATAAAAAACTGATAAATGTCATTCTTGTGAATTTTAATATGTGCATAATCACCAATTATCAGCAAAAGCAGGAGTAATCGGTCGTTATGATTTAATAAAAGCTTTTTTCCTGTTCAAAGTTTCATTTTTGAGAATATAAAAATAAATTGTAAAGATGGTGTCACAGTATTTTTATTTAAAAGCACACCTGATGACATTATGTTTCCAAAATTATATCATTCAAATTGTCATGTCACCTTTTATTTGGTGGTTCGAATCCCAATCACCAAAATTTTTGATGACAACTAAACTTCAAACTCACTGAAGGAAATATAGATTATCACCATTTCTTTACATTACACATTCATATATCTTCCCTCGTCACTAGTTACATGATTACTAATCCACAAACACTTCGAAAATGCTTAAAATATCGTCGTTACTTGTTTATAAATGTATCTTTTCTAAAAAAAAATATGAGATTTAACTTAACCATATACATACTTGTTCTTACAAAAAGTGTAATCACTTTTATTTTGCTTTGTATGGAGCCCTTATCTTCAGGTATATATTACATACATTTGATAATTTCAAATTTCTGCTTGTATATTTATTTGTGTTTTATGCGAAATATTACTTGCTTTTCATATTTTCTTAATTTTGATATTAATATTTTATTTTTTCACGCTTCCACATTTAGATTTTTATTTGTGGTTATAGCAAAAATATTGCTCCTTACCAATACATTTGAATTTTTTACACATCTGTACTCAGTTTAATGTTATGTTATTATTTATCCTCGGCCTGGAATGCAATATTATCAATGACTTATTGTTAGTGGTAAAATATTAACTTACTTGATATGTTTATTTTTTAAGATATTGTGACGTTTGTTCTATATAAATTGACTGAAAAACAATTAAGAAGCTTACATTGGACAAACCTCACAATATCTTAAAAATAGAATTAGACAACATGTTTACTTCTTACTTTAGGATCCGATTCAAACGATTTATTTCTGACAAGAATGGCTTTATATCAAAAAAGTTGGATCAACAATTTAGTTACTTAAAGAATTGCCCGAAAAAACGTACAGCTTGCCCCAAGGAATGTTCGCAAAAGTTTTGTCAAAAAATTTCATATTTTACATCACGTTTTAAAGGTATATGGCTAAAAGCTAATAGAGCAGAAACAAGATTTTTGTCCAAGAAATTACGATTGGCTCGAAATGTCTTCTCAGTTTTTTAAAATATTAGTTATTTTTGAGAGTCCAACAACACGGTCGGCCAAAATTGCATTTGAACAGTTTTTGGAACGTAGTAAACACTTAAAAACTGAAAAATTTAAAGAAGAATACTTCACTGTCGCAACTAGCATAATTAAAATAAGATCTTCTGGTGAGCGAGTTGCATCAAAGTTATTGGAAGATATTGTTGCAGAAGTAACATTACAAGTTCTCTTGGACCATACGCTGAGCGCTTGATAAACGTGCAAACAAATAGCCACATTAAAAGCTGAAGAATTAAACAATCTGTATTTAATTGATTTAAATTTAATTTAAGATTTGACGGAAGCTCAGGGCACAGCGGTTATAAACAGAGCTTGTGGGAATGGACGGAGACAATTCTAGCATGTTTATCTCCATATTCGTACCTATACAGGATGGGAATTGGTTAAACCCGATAGTCAAAATATGATGTGGCAAAATCCACGCCGGTCTTCTACCATCAGGTGCCAATCGAAATCCACTTCATTAAAGAAACTAGAGAAGTTACTATTACCGAAAGAAATCGTATAGAAAAACAAATACAAAACCTTCGAAATACATCGGTTATGTTCAGAAGAAATACTATAATAGTGCCACATAAAACTTTGTTTTAATGGTGGATGGAAACTTTTGTACTTCTATATCAGAGACCACTCCTACGTAAATGTTACATTTGTGGAGCTAATTCTAAAGATTTTAACAACCTTACCAAATTTTCAAGACCAATGAATCTCTTAAATTTAGAATTTGGATTATCTGTCTTGCATAGCTGGATTTGATGCTCTGAATTATTGCGGCATTTGAGTAGAATAGCTATGAGAGTTCTGGCGCAAAATCCAATAAGGTTTATATAAGGGATCTCAATTCACATTTTATCCCCTCCACTCCTACCTTTTATCTGGACTCATCATGTAATTGGTTGGTCTTTCGAAGCGCACGAAATTTTAATACGCATGACCCCACGAAGGAGAACAGCTGTTCCTGAAACAGCTTAAGCAGTGTCCCGGAACAGCTTCAAAACAGCTGCTGAAACAACTTAAAGCAGCTCCTAGAACAATTTAAAAAAAAATAATTCACGACCACTCTGGTACTAATCAAACTGGCGATGACGCCCAATGTAAGCAACCAACAATATTTCTGGATGCGCACTCGTCTAACCGCAATCTTATTGTCCTTGTTTATGTTTCCAAAACTACTATCTTCATATGTATAATCCATGGTATTTTTCTTCATATAGTCCCGATTATGGAATGAGTCCCAAATATTTTGGGCTTACTATTTCTGATTTGAAAGAGATGTCAAGAGGCCATTTGCCAACTCAAATAGCTAATTAAAAAAATATATCAAGAATCCACTTATCAGATGCAATTATTGATATTTATCAACTCGAAACTATTTGTGACATTTGATTGATTAAATCGGATGAGTTTAATTAAGATAAAATGTCGAGCAATTTTATGGATGCTGGTTCTTCACTCACCGGTTACACGTCCAGTTCATCGAAGACCCAAAGTCAAAAAAGTGTGGCCACTATTACATCGTCTAGATATCGTTTTCCATCTATATGGGCTTACGTTTGTTCACTTAACGCGTGCAGCTTATCTCTGCGTTATTTCAACGCTTTAGTGGTGAGAGACAATGTTGACAGTAAGCATTGACGATATTCTGAATTTGCCGGCACTTCTTTTCTAACATTTTTGAATTTTAATTGAAGGTGAAAACATTGTACAATACGTTTGCGCGTACGTATTTGTTACGTTACCCCTACAGTATTTACTGACCCTCCTGGGACAATACACCCAAATGAATGTAAACCTGGTAAGAAACCTGTGTCCCATCGGTTCCGGAGTCGCCTTATCCTATATTAACAACATGTTTGTCCACTGCGTAATGAACGGACTGCTATTGGCTGATATTACATCCTATTTCTTATCATCAATGCGGAAAGAACTGCAGTGGATGAAGTGCCCGGAAGATATGCGAGATACCTGTTGGAACGGATCAGAATGTTTCAAAAATTGCCTGACTAACACTACCAAATCTTCGGCCTATCATTATTTTGTGTACGCAGTGCCATCTTATATTTAACAGTGAAGAACATTCACACGAGCAGAATTTTTGCAGGAAGATATATATGGAAAACGCTATAGTTAACACGAATACGACTAATTTCATCGGGATACCATCACTCTCACGGGCTATTTTGATTTCTGTGTCGTGGGTGATAACATGTGCTATATTGGCGGCTACGTATAGTGCATACAGAAAGGTAAGCAAATTTCAATAATGAATAATAATATAATAATAACCAATGAAAATCCACTAGAATTGAAGGGATCAATGCAAAATGTGGCTTAGTCGCATTAGAGGTCTTAGAGATTTTTTTTTAACCTGTCCAACAATTTGACCTGAACACTAGAGTCTCTTGGCTTTTTATATTTATAATAATAATAATTCTTTATTTGCCATTTGATCGTAAAATTATAAGCTTTGTCAATGAAATAGCAAGTAGGGGAAGGTGGGGCAAGATGGGGCCACGAGGCATGATGGGGACATTGTCTTATCTACAAAACGGCAAAGCATCTGTCAAATAATAGCAGCCCTAATATTGACAAGTGCTGTTTTATGTTTGTTGTAATGTAGGAAATTTACTAGTCGTAATAACAAAGTTATTGCTGTTTGTGCTGAACTTTGCAATTTCCGGAATTTCGTTATTATTTTGATGGTGAGTTCAACGCCAGTATCGGAAGCATAAGTAAATTATTTACAACTACACTTGTTTTGTTATTAATTGACATGTATTGCATGTATTTTCTATAGTGCGTTATTTGTTTATTTCAAATATTTAATATTTTATTATAACATAACCAGAAAATGTCCCAAAGAGGCAAGATGGGGCTATTGGTATGGGGCAACATGGGGACATCACTATTTCACTCTTCAGTCTGGTCCGTTATGCCTAGATATGCTATTATGCTTTCTGGAAGACATAATGCCTATTTCTCATGTTAGAATAAAGTACAGGTTCAATCAAAGCGTAACAAGGGAAAGACAACAATCCTCACAAGCACTACGTATAAAAATCTGCTACAAGAAAATAGAAGTCTGGAGAATCCCTAGAAGTGCTGAGGAGAGTTAAAAGGAAAAAAAATGACAAAGAAGAAAACAGAAGAGATCAAGAAGCCGAATTTTGTAAGGAAAGCAAGAGATAGATTTTTAGAAAACGTCAAGGAAATAATCAAGTTCTTCTGATGAGAAAGATGACGCTCAATGTTAGTATTGCAAGGGGAGTATTTGATACAATGCCATGGATGCGAGGTTGGGTACATGGAGGCTCTGCGAATAACGTGGATGAGTTCTTCTATTGTCCTCAATTGTGAAGATTAAGTTTAATATTCTTATCGTTATTGTATTTTTTTTATTTTAAGTAGTTCCGCTTTAAAGAGTTTAAGCTTTGTCCTGCATGTTTTAAGAATATTTTAAGAATCTATTTTTTTTACCTATTACCTAGATTTATGTAGCGCCCATTCTTAACTCACTGGAACCCCATCTTGCTCCCATGGTGGGCAAGATGGTGTATTTACACATTTCTTTTCAAAATTTTCTCACAACATCAAGAGTACCCATCGAAAAATTGTAAATTCATCCATCAGCAGATAAATGTTTAAAGATTACAACAAGCGTACTTAGAACCTTGCATATCAATTTGCAATCCTGATGCAGTGTTCTGAAGCTTAATGTTCCCATCTTGCCCCACCTTCCCACATCCTTAAAAAAAAATATCAGTAAAAACAGAATTAGCGTAAGACGCGTACACAGAGCAGTCTCAAGATACCAAGCAACCACACAGTTCTAACCGAGGTACTCAGAGATTCTATGAAAACAATTCTCGATAAAATAATCTTTCGCAGCTCTTTTAAACCCAGACATTTTCAATGACCTCAAATACTGACGGTAATTTATTAAATACTTTTGTGCAAATATATCTTGAACTTCTTTCATATGAAGCGCTTCTATGAGCTGGAATTGAATAATTCTTTTTTTTTCTAGTGTCATACATGGTATTTATGTCTTTATTTAAAGTAAAGTAAGAATGGCGCTTTTATCTTCGACCTGATTTTTCAAAACTTTGATTTCAAATATTTCGGAAACGGTTAGAGAGAGAGCGAATCGCGCTTTTCGTCATTCGATTCCTCGTCGAAAGACGCTTCTAAAGGTCACCTCGTGAGCGTCGATTTTAATTTTGAAACTGTAAACGCCCATATCTCGACAACGGTAAGAGCTAGGGAGGACAATGGTGGTGCCATTCGATTCCTCTCGAAGAGACGTTCATTTTGGTGTATAACATGTTGAGGTTATCTCAAGGTTTCGGTGATTTTTTACCGATTTTTGCTCAAATTTTCTATCAAAATTTACGTTTTTAACGATATTTCCAAAACTGTTACCGATAGCGGTACGACGCTGTCAGAAATGGAATCCTCATCGAAAAACGCGTCCGACAGTGTATAACACATTAGGGTTTCGGTGTTATTTACCGGCTCGCAACGCTATCTCGTGTCCCAAAATAAAAAAAAGCGGCTAAGAAACGCGACTTTTTTCCGTTTTTTTAACATAACTCCGGAACGACAGTAGCTAGAGGGTTCGGCATGGTCTCAAAATATTCGGAGCGACCAGGCGAACATTACGGACGGCAGTAGAACAATATCAGAGCGGTAGTTTTGGTCATGAAGATAACGATTTGGAAACTTTCATATAACAGCGCTTCTATGAGCTGGAATTGAATAATCTTTTTATTTCTAGTCATCATGGTATTTATGTCTTTATTTAAAGTAAAGTAAGAATGGCGCTTTTTTGCAAATATAGCACATTCATATAAGAATAACGAAGGCAATGACATTAAACCATTGGCCTTAAATACAGCTACGCAGGAGGTAGTCCTATTCAGATGAAACATAGTGAGATTCGTTTCTGAATAATAAAACAACGTAAAAAGTGAGATGACTGACCCCAGAATATAATATCATACCACAGCCTGGATGCAATGGGCGGATGGTAAAACATCGATATCAATATTAACACAACATATGAGTTTAAATAAAACATAATTCAGCGAGCACAGCTTACAACAAAGGTCCGACAAATGCTTCTCTCACGATAAAAAAAGTATCCACATGACAACCCAACAACTTAGTATGTGTCGCTGCAGGAATTGATTCACCATGGCAAACCGAACTAATTGTGATCTATTCAATTTTGGTGCTTCATACTTGTAAAAGGCAGCAAAACAGTTTTAGATTTATCCGACGTAGAAATGCATAAAATCAGAAACAGGCACACTAGTGGACCAGATGACATCTGCCAGCATTTTGGAAGATTTTCACAGTTATTATTAAAGTCGTTAACCTATTTTATTAATTTATTTTTCGCGTTGTGAATATTTCTATATCGTTTTAAACTTTTCGCAGTCGTCTCATTTTATAAATAAATAAATATATGTGTAAATAGTATAAGGAAAATAATCATAGCGTTACTCCACGATCTATGTGTTTGAGCTCCAAACTTACGGAAGTATTTGAGGAGCATCTAGGGCATTTTCTGAAGAAAAAAAAATTAATATTCTCAATGAGAACCAGAACGGTTTTGAATAAATCCACTAGCACAGCATTAATGTCTCTCTAAAATACTATTTTAAACGAAATTGACAACGAAAGGTATTCAACTTCAATATTCTGCGGTTTTAATTGGACATTTCAATGTGTACATCATTCAATGCTACTACAAAAACTGTACCAGTATAGTATTTAGAGGTAATGTGACAAATTGGTTCACTTCCTGCTTATCTGAACGTTAACAATTTGTGATATTGAGACAAAAACTAACTTGAAAATGAACAACTGCAAATTTAGTTACTTAGCTATATTTCATGGAGTACCGCAAGGTTCTATACTGGACCCTTTACTTTTTTTGCACATATACTGATGAAATTTTGCCTCGATGAGATGACAGTATCGTAATCATGTACGAAACACAGCACAATATGCGGAAGCTGCCAGTAATACCGCAATTAATTGCATCAATAGTTTAAGGGCAACAATCTAGCAAGATAAAACAATAGAGATAATAAGACAGTAACGCAATGTACAAAATTCACAACAGCTTAAATATCAAGCTTTTATTGCTCCATCTACCGGATAAAACAGAAGCAATCAGCAAATGTTCCAACAACCACTGATTCCATCTAACAGACGCATGTACCAGTTACGCTATATATGTATATACGATCCCTCTCTATATGACCTATTGCACGAAGATAGACGAGCAAATACAGTTTTAAATGTAACGATCGTTTTCTCGGTGAACGAACGGCCTAACTCTACATGTACGTCAGTAAATGAAGCGAGCATGCACATTTATTAAACCATAAACTGGTCAATGAACGCATTAGAAGAGATGTGACGGAACAGGTTTACGTATATTTCAACTTTTTAAGAAGTATATACCACATGCTAGATACAAGTATGATCACCCGATGGCAACTCCACACAACTAAGCACGATGCAGCTGCTAATGAAATGGATTTCTTTAATAGCCCATTCTGTTCTGTACCTTCTACTGTCATTCGCTTCGTTGTTTTATTTACATGGTGCTTTTATTTTGTGGGAAGCGCGTACCACCAGGTGACCATACTTGTATCTCGCATACGGTATACATCAACAATACGCAAAAGCCGCATCGAACGATTCTATTGGGTAAATTATCGATGGACATAACTTAACATCCATAATTTGACTCTGTGTGAGTAGTATATAAAAGGAAAGCAAGAAAACAAGGTCTTGATCCTTACAAAATTCTTTAATATAAGACAGTGTTATATTAAAGAATTTTGTGAGGATCAAGACCTTGTTTTCTTGCTTTCCTGGACATAACTTAGACTGACTCTCATGTTCTCGTCCACACAGCTTTTGATGACGACATTAAAGTTTCTTAGCGTTTATAATACTTTTCTTTCAGTTCTTCGTGGTCGTATTCGAGCTATCCCTGGCTCTGATTATCTTCAACATGTTAGCGGGAGTATTAAACCTCGATAAGAATATAAGACGGAATATTTTCAACATCAAATGGGAGACTTTCCTGAAAGTGCAGGTAAAATAGTCTTGATAATAATAAAACTTGAAATAAATGATATATAAATATATATTGTTATGTTATTTTCAACCACAACCTTTTTAAACTAATTTTATAGTCAACTTAATTCTCATTTATTACATCATCTGTTGACATTTATAAGTGCTCGAATTCCAACTGCACGCCACAGTGGTGCATGGCTGGTGTGCATATATGTATTCTAGCTGCAAAATTTTATTTAATGGTGTTATTATATTACATAGGATGATAGTTTTGAAGTAGAAACAAAACAGTCTTAATGAGGTAAATTCACAACTTATAATATCTTGCTGTTACAACGTTTCAGATTCAAATGATGTTTTATAACAAATATTCCAAATGACCTCCATTAATACAAAAACGACACATTTTTAACAGTTTTTATAAATTACAAGCAGAAGCGAATTACAAACAGATTATAAGTTATTAATTGTTCTTTTTTTCCCAGTGAGTTACAAAAAAAATATCTCTCTGTTTGGTTTGTCATGCTCTCACAACTAGTAAAATTTTGTCGTCTATTTCAAAACCACCCGGTATTTTCGTTACCTGCATTATATACATGATAATAGTGATGTGAAGGTTAATTTGTGTTCTGTTAAAACTCCTTCTATAGTGTTGTCGCCGGCAGCACGGTTGAGAAGGAAGAATGCACCATTGCCCATCTTGCGAGTGGAGCAGCAATATGCGGTACTGGCTGTTGGTTGGGTGACCATTCGGACAACACTTCTCACCGGCTCGGTGTGTTCCGGCAGTCAAAGTCAAAGGCCTTCAAGGCCTGTAGTGCCGAATTATTTTTATTATAGTATTGTCACGGACAGTATACATTAATTAATCTTTTAAGACTTTATTTAACACGAATATAAAATTCTAAAGAATTGGCAACTATATTGGTTTTAAATAAAGTTTTAAAGATTTAATTGATGTATACCATCCACGACATTTTGGTGTCAAAAGTGGGAATGCCCATTCTTCTACCGCCTTAATTTTGTTTGATCACTACTAATTTCCTCTGATGAATCAACGTGGGCCAAATACTTTACCGATGTTTGTCACAAGTTGCATTTCATTCGATTAACCACCAGTTTAGCTGCTTCTAGGCGATTGAAAACAATACCGAGATTTTGTAGGCACTGTTCAAAATCTTTTCCCATAACTATTATGTCATCTAAATAAACCAAGGTGGTTTTTTAGGACAAATCTTTGAGGACCATTTCCATAAGAGGTGCAAAGAGAGCAGGCGCATTGCACAAACCGAAAGGCATTACATTAAATTGCCACAACCCAGTTCGGCCAATAAACGCCATCTTTTATTTGTCGCCGGGATGCATTTCCATTTACCAATATCCACTTTTGGATCTAATATGGAAAATATATTTCGACTAACATCTCTCTGTATGGTCAATTCGTGGTAGTTAATTTAGCAAGCGATAACATTCGCATGGTTCGCTTAATCGTCCCTTCCATTGCGACCCTTTCTGTGCTTTCTGAGGTGACCTGGAAAAACAGAGACAATCACCTTGATATATTAGAGTCAAGCTCTAGCAGTTCTTTGTTCTGGCATGATTAGTGAAATACACTCCTTCGCATGCACCAAACAAAAGACAGGTTGTTCCACTATTAGAGCACTCTCTATTTGCCCAAGATTTGATTTGCTGATGTATTCGTGTAACAGATAATTCTTGTCTTGTCAGATTGTTTTTCTGGATAGCATCGTGTCCATCGAAAGACCATTTGATCTTAACATCTAAGAGGATCAAGATGTCTCTGGGAGATATTGAAACAGTTTATTTTTTTCAAATTTATTTGTATTTGTAAAGTACAATATATTACACATTATTTCAAAATTACAACAAAAACGTTGCATTTAAACATTTTGTTTTAAATAAGTACGGCAGTTTGCTGTAAAAAACATAGCAATATATATTTATAAGAATATAAACAGAAATTTTATTTACTGTGTTTAGAATTGGCCAGGTGATCTCCAAACCTATCAGTATCTGGGTTGGGAAGAGCATTCCACCTCATGTACGGATCTTATATGCCGCATAGTTCGCCTTCGGGTACGACGTCCACTTGCGCCATAGTCTTCAATTTCTTGATCGTGGTCATGATCTCGCTGTTCGTTCGATGCAGGTTATTGAAATTACAGCAACTCGCCCACCTGGACGCGGAACACGAAAAATACATCTGGGATCCAGGGCTCGTCACGTATTTCATCCACATCCCGTTCAGCTTGGGACTTACATGTTAGTAAAAATGAAACATCACCTGCGAACTTATATAACTATCAATCATAAGTAATACTATACCGGCCTTTTTTTTTCAATTATGCATACATCAGTATCCCTATGTGTAAAGTTAAAATACAAATTGTCAATGCATTGGTAACTGGCTAGTAGACAACCAGATATACCACCATGTAAACCAGTTAGACTAGTTATTATTTTGTTTTAATGATTGATTTGACGTATGACATACACTGAAATTTTCCCATTATTTAGTATTTTTATTATTTATTTCATTATTAATTAAGGTATTTAATTTCAAACCCGTAATAAACGTTATTAGTTGAATAACTGAAATAATTGTCGTTTCAGTAACTAAAAAAAAATAATGTACGTATATTCTCCTAAAATTTAATTGAATGGTCATGCCGAGGTAGCAGAATGACTTAAAATTTGTTGAACGTGCCATATTACATAATATGGACGTCATTTTACGTCACTTTGTTACCTGGGGAAATGTACTAGCAACCATTTTTCTAGTTGATCTTCGACCAAATTGACCAAACAGAAAACTTTACTACGCATGTGTATGCGTTTCGCCGTGAGACGCTAGTGCCAAAAACGAACAAACTCATTCGCTTAAATGTTTTTTAGCCTTACGACATTTTTGGATTATGCAATACTTCTTCATGTGCATACTGACGCTCTTAAACAATCAGATCTCTCACATAATCGCACTAGAGAGGATCATGTCGGAACAGTATCCGTCCTTGCTCAAATACAGAACGTACGTCTTAGGAGGTATCGCTTTGAGTGCTGGTTTAACGGGCATTTCAATGTCCTCGAGTGTGAGTATAATTTCTTTAACATTCATACCGTACATTTAAGAGTACCTACAAGGGCGAAAGACTTGCTAGTCAGAAACTTTTAAATTAGCAACTCTAATAGTCAAATTTAAATTTCCCGCCACTATTTTTAGTGACTTCTACGTAAAAGCATCAAAATAACAATTAATGTAGTACAAAATGATAGGTAATTTTATGTTTCAACGTTGGAGTTACTAAAAATAATTGCGAGCAATTTAAATTTGACTTAATGGGGGACGTTTTAATTAATGCTAAAATCAGAAAACATATCAATTAGTGTTTTATATTGAACTGTAACCTAAGCTATAAATAGACAACCATGTCACTGACGTATTTCTACCCCTCCCTAATACATTACAAAGTACCTCATAAAAATGGTTGTTATGAATAGTTGACAATCAGTTTTGTACTAATTCATGCACGATTAAAGATGTTGAATATAGAAATTCAACTTCCCAAACGATTGTTGGGTGACGCCCGAAGGTGTAAACACCTGTTGTTATGTGTGTGTTATCTCAGAATAAATAGAAATGACAGTAGCTGATTTTTGTATTATTATTTAGAGATCTCATTTTGAGAACAATCCGCCATGTTGTTGTTATTTTGTTTCAGAAAGCTCCAGAAATATCATGTGTGCAAAGTGTGTCTATTATATTGAGAAAGGTCATTACCCTCACGACGTTGTCAAAACAGAAGTTTGTAATATTTGGTTTCCATTTTAAATTAGGCACCACATAAGAAAAGCGTACTTAAAAGTATGTAACTTACATACAGTCTGGGACAATATTATGAGTACAGGGCTAAATTAACATACATTTAACATGATTAAAACATAGAACAAAAAATTAAGCAAAACAATTTTATAGAAAACCTTATTAAAACATTCTGTTGCGAAACTAAGGAAATAAAAGAAATATATAAACTTGTTTCTACTAATGTTTGTTCTGTGTTTTAATCACGTTAAATATATAGTAAGTTTATATTGTAGCCACAATATTTTTCCCGACTGTATTTATATAAAAAAATGCAATTTTGGTAACGGTAAAATGCAAACAAACATAAAAATGTAAACAGACTTAACGTTACAAAATGGCGATTTGCAATTTGCACACAAATCCTAGAATCGTGTCTTGTCATTTCTATTTATTTCTGTGTTATTAACCCTGTCTGAATGTGTTAGTTGTAAGTTAAATATATCGTATCATCCATATTCTGATACAGAAAAGCGTAATATGCACAGTATACCTAAAATATGGTATAAATGTTTCACAAACATTTAATAACCAATATTGCATACCAAAACTTATATATGTAAATATAAATATTTTCCAAATTTCAAAGAATCAATACTAAACTCACAATATTTAATAAATATTGGGTACATGTAGAAAGTCAAGTTCATGATTGTTATACCGGGTGTCCAGCCTAAGATGCAACAGTCCATAGCAGATTTATTATTGTTTTTTTGGAAAAATGTTTCAAATAAATGTTACCTCAAATCATATTCTACACATTTTAAAATTAGTTTCAGTAATGGCGGACTTCCGGTTGTACTGGAAGGAGATACTAACTTTATTATTTTAAATGGAACACCCTTGATATTATTGTACTTTTGGATTCCTTGTTAAATTAAATAAACAATACGTTAGCATACATTGGGGCTAAGTTGTATCGTTTCCGAATTACATGACGTTTTTTCGAAAAAAAATGACATTTGCCAATGTATGCGGTGTTTGAAATATTCCGGAATACGAAAAGTTAGAAAGATGCGGTTTCAGTTTTTCGCTTAATCATGAAACAGCACACGTCTTTTATTTTAAAATTGTTGCGTTTTAAATTACAAAATTATTAAATACGGCTCTGTAATTTTCGAACTCTAAAATCATGGATAACTTGATTTTTTTAAATTGAATGGTATATAGCAATTTTTACACAAATGGATGTAAAATTTAATTTCTTTTCGATTTTATACGAGTGTCATTGTGTGTCTCTCTCCAAAGTTTATTGGAGATATTCGCGGTTTTTTTTTTTTTCATGATAGATACGCATTGCGAAGCGCCGGCCACTTCCCTCGCATTTCACTAGGGTTGGGACTGGCTGCAGTTAAATAATAATGAAAACTTGAATTATAAAAGATGTAGAATTTACTGAAGCGCGTTGGAAATGAACATAGCAAAGATAAAAGAACACAAACATTACTGGTACATCCATAAATCAGAACATTTTTCGAACTACATTGCTCTGTCTAATGAATGCGTAACAACACATCGAGCGTCTTGCTCGCAACAGGTTACACTTTAAATGTTAGTGCCGTCATTATACAGAGAATTTGTACAAATATTCAAAATGCGATCCGTTTTAGGTGCTACATTGAAATCGCTTTTGCAAACACTTTTGTAGATTTCTGAGCATTCCTGGTGTGACTTGAAACGCTTTTAAAAATACGATGGTGCAATGTCATCAGGTGTTGTTAGTGGTGGTCTCATAAACTTGATTTTTAATTAAACCTCATAAAAAGAAATCGCAGCATTTAAGATCTGAGGATCTCGGAGGCCATCTGTCATCTGTCTCCACGCCCAATCCAGCGGTCTGAAAAAGACACAATCGAAAAACTGACGAAATTCGACAGTATTGGGAGATGGAGCACCATCGTGTTGGAAATCACGTAGTAGCTAACGGATATTTTCTCACACAACACCCAAATTATTCTGAAGAAATCCATATAAACCCTAACCATCAGACGTTGGTTATGAAAGAACAGGCCGTATATGTTGTCCAATGATACTGCCCAACGTTCCTGACTTCTCACTGACTATGTGCTGCAAGAAAATCGATGGGATTTGTGTGTGTCATAATACGACAATTGTGACGATTCACAATCCATTTTTGTGGAAGGTAGCTTCGTCTGAAAACATCACTTTCTCGAAACGGTTCGCATGTTGTTTTCTTTTTTTTTGTAATTTCAAGTTTTGTTGTTTTCCAGTGGTCTTATTCTCTTCTGTTTCGCCACTTTTCTAACATTCCAGTATTACTGCAGCTAGTATAAGCCTGGTGAAATGCGAGGGAAAGGTGGCCGGCGCTTCGCAATACGTATCTATCATGAAAAACTGAAAAATTCGCGAATATCTCCAAAACCTTTGGAAGATAGACACAATGACACTCGTATA